>JBBPBT010000623.1:5124063-5154352 GCA_037974875.1 Cicer bijugum
TTTATTTAGTCAAATATAATCCTTTATCAAATCTTAAATTTGTCACATAATTGATTAGATCTCAGTCATATCTAATTATTCCCAACATTAAGAATTCAATTTAAGGAATCCAAATACAATATGCAGCAAATTCACAAATGCTGTCACCACAAAAGTTCAAAGAGAAAATACTATAACACAAAACAAGGGAACGATAATGACAAACAAAAAAATTAAATAGAGAAAAAATGATTGAAACAATAATAAATAATGAATGATAATATTTTCAATGACATTGTTTTACTAAATTATCAATCAATGATAATATTTTGATGTAAACAATAATATAAAAAATAATTTTACAAATATGATAAAATTACAAAAAATTTGTTTTTGAATTTCATCAACCCATAGTTCGAGTTTCAACAAAATAAAACAAGTAATTACCAAATTAAATATTTTCACGTATATTATATATAACACTTATAATCAATTAATAATTCAAGAAAACAAAAATTAACAACAAAGCATGCCACTTTGTTTGTTAACAAGAATATTTGGTGGTGACAACTCTAAATAACAAATGCTATGAAAGTAGATGTGTAACAACATAAGTTAAATGTCTAGAATGTATCTCGAGTATTAACATAATTCAATAAAAAAAGGTGGTTAATATAGATTCCGACACAAAGTTATATAAATGTATCAATGTACATATTAATCTTTCTAAAGAAAGAGAAAAAATGAAGTACATAATACATTCATGGTTGAAAACAATTTTTTAGAAATTTTAATTAAGTCTTAATCTAAGTCATTTTACATGTAAAATATTTGAATAACGTGAGATGATTACATCTTAGTGAGTCTCAAGGGATTGAACCAAATCAATTGAAATTATAATTCAAGGATATACTTATCATATGAGTTTCTATTCCTTTATAAGTTACTCTCGAGTTACCTCTTCTATCTATTAGAAGTGAGTAATCTAATGACTTAAACTTTACCTAATAAACATGTCATAAAGACTACATTAGTTTTACTAATGTCATCTTCTAGTTAGCGACTTTATTTTGGTAAGATGAAACACAATTACGTTCGTAAGCGGTATAACCTACTTACCATGACTTCCGTCTTATATAAACGGAGACTTCATACAAGGAGAATTCACACGCACACGCACAAGGCTGTCTATTAATTACAATATCGTCTATTAATGAATACATTAAAAACTATCACACACTCAACTTTGCAAATTCTTATAACATTAAATATCACTAATTCATATAATAACAAATATTATTAAGTCAATTATATCATACTAATCATATAATGTAAAAGAAAAATCAAGGAAACATGATTATGATAGATTTTTTTTTTCAAAACAACCCCAAATTTATGTTAATACAACACAAAACTGAATCTAACTGCAGTGTCAACTGACATGAACTTATTATCATTAGAATTAAGTAAATGAAAACTCTTTGGAAAACTTATGATGTCTAATTTATAGATATTTTTTTTTTAAATTAAGCCCTCAATTTTTGCAATTTATCAAAACAATACACAAGATCATAAAAACAGACAACAACTTTAGTCTAACTTGTAACTCATTTTTAAGCAGCATTACTCAATCAAATGTGACAAAGTTTGTACTCAAATTGAAGGTAATTGAGTCAAGTTTTCAGAAAACTAACAATAATTCAAAAATAAGATCTAGAGAAAAATTTGTCACTAGCACATCACATACATATCTTGAGAATTTTAAGCTGGTAGCACTCATTCAAAATAAATGGTATCACTATCTTCTAATGATTTTTTTTGCAAACACATATGATCCAAATTATGAATAAATCAAGCAAATAATACATCAAAACAATATCACAATGTCAATTCACTCAATATAATTTGTCACAATAGTGAAGTTTAAGGTCTTTAATCTCAAACACATCCAGGTAACATATTTTCATATCATCAAAGAAGTTTAATTTTGCGCTAATCTATTACCAATTTCCGTCATAAAATTGCACATGCAATTCTTATTAAAGTAAGATGTTACAAGTTTCTTTCAAATGAGACGAATGATGTAACCAATCATTCAAAGTAACAAATAAATTTATGTGTATATTTAAGACTTGACTTAATTAAGATGAGATTGAGTTCATTATCCCATATAATTTTTTTCTTTCTTTTTCATGATAATTTTCAAAACATTTGCTAATTTTTTAAGTATATGAGTATTAGGGACAAGTCTAGGTAACCCAAGAGTCAACTTGAATCTGTCTTGGTCCAAATTAGAATTTTAATTTGGTATAACCCTTTTGTCTAGTTTTTGGAAGAGATAGGATTGAGTCCAACCTGAAACCATGGAGTATGGATTAGTCTATGAGTTAGATTGGATCTTACACACTAAAATAACATTTTACGTAATGTTTATTTCTTGTATTTTTTGTTTATTTTAAAAGAGATGATAAATTTTATCATAATTAATTCACACAATTGTGAGACTTCGAATTCGAATTAAGAACAAAACGTTTAACATAATAATATCGATATTTATCAATTGAACTAGAATTTAAAAACTTATTTTCTTGCATTTTAGTTGAGTTGAATATGATTTTTTTAGCAATATTACGAAGAGTTCAAACCAGGTCTCTAGACTTTCATAATAAAATACTTTTTTTTTTACTATAAATACAACACTTTGTTAAATATGATGAATGCCAACTTTGTTAATTTTATGTAATGTTAAATAAGTTTTTACTCCCTATAAAATTTCAACATTTTGATTTTAGTCTTTATAGAAAATTTCTTAATTTTTTAGTCCTCATAAAATTATCATTTTCACTTTTGGTTTATGATTTTTAGTCAATTTATGTGTATAACTCTAATTTTTTAATTATTTTTTGTATTAATCTTTAGGATATTATAGATACTTTACAAAAATTTAGAGGTTTTCAATAAAAAAGATGAATTAAATATAAATTTTTAATTATTTGGAGCTTAAAAATTTATATTTTGATAAAAAAGTCTAAAACTTTTGTTTGGAGACTCTTATAATATTGAGTAAACCACCATTTTAGTCTCTTAAAGTATAGAATCATGTTATTTTAATCCCTAATATAGCAAAAAAAATTAAATTAAATATCGAATCATCAAAATAGTCATTGAAAGATACAATTTACTGTCAAAATGGTTCATTTGCTCAGTCAAAGATCAAAATGGAAACATCTTATAAATAGTGGTTACCCCGTAATTCTAAATATATAAAAATACATCGAGTTGCCTTAAAAAAGTAACAAAAAATTGAAAACTGAAAATTTTTAAGGACTAACAAATTAAGAAGTTTTTATAAAAATTAAAAATAAAATGTTGAAATTTTATATAGATTAAAAATTTATTTAACTCTTTTATACATATTATTTACTTATTCTAAAAAACTTTTTTGGACCCTTATAATTTACTATAGAAAAGGTACAAGGGTTTGGGCCCGCCTAGTACAATATATTTTTTCCCCTGCAACTTCTACGGTGGTTTTATTAGTATTGTATTTTTTTCACAAGTTTCATTTGAAGTAATCATGTATTATATACAATTATATACTATACATGGACATCTCTTTTATAGATCCGATCCAAAACCACGTAAAATTGGATTAAAATCAGATTTTTTTTTTACCGAATTAATTTAAATTGGATTGCATTATAGCTATTTTGATCTTTAAATCAAATGATGTCTAATATAAATCTAAACCAAACAACAAACACCGTTAAATTAACAATAAACTTGATTTATAACAAATGAAATTTCCCAACTTGATGGAACTCATATAACATATTTTATTTGTTAGGAGATAAGTGACCCCTTAACCGATACTAGTAATGATGTTCTTCAATTGCTAAAAAAAAAATATTAATAATTTTTTTTACAATTATTTTCTTTTAAAATATATATTATGTTCTAAAAAAAAGGTCCTTTAGTAACTATAGGGGTACCCTACCTCTAAAAAAAATAAAATTATTTGAACACAACATTAATGTTAGGACACTAGTGACAGATAGGTGTAATTAGACATTTGCTTTTTTCTCTTTCATTTCTGAAAATAAAAATAAAAATAAATAAAAATTTGCAGACAGAAATAGAAGAAAACGAAAACGATCAACGTTCGCATTGCATAATAACAATGGTTGCAAGTGGAAGAAGCAGCAAAAAGAAACAGAGAGAAAATAATTCATAGAAATCACTCTCAGATCCAATTCTCCGTCGTCGTCACCTTTTCGGATCTCACCTTCAATCCAATTGGATCCAATTCAACTTCCAACCATGAATCCTTTCTCTTCAGGCACGCGTCTCAGGTTAGCAATCAAAATCCCTCTCTTTCATTATCATTCCTCAACATTCAAAAACAATAACCATTGCTTACTGATAATAATAATAAGCTCTAAATTTGTTTAATTCTTTTTCACCAATTCTACTAGCAAATGATTAAGCTGATTAATTACTAATTTTTCTGGCATTATTAATTGCCAGATCCTCTATCACTACTACTTGAAAATTGTTACACATGTCATGTTTTTTACTTACTTACAAGACTTTTAGCTTCTTGTTGAAAAGATAATCATGTTGATCCTACTCAAATGATATTTTGATGCAATGTTGGTTGTTGCTTCAGAGGGAATTCATTGCTACTCTAGGAAATTGGGACATGCTTATTATCTAAACATATTTTTAGTTTTCATTTTCTAAAATTTCTTTCCATTTTAAATTGCTAGAGAGAACATGGAAGGCAAGCTAGTAAAAATATATTTTTAGAAACAATCAAAACTGTGTTTTAACGTTTTCCAAATTTATGATAATGTTAGATCTGTTTTCAAAAATTGTGATAGAAAATCGTGAGGGAAATATTTGATCTATATTCTCTAATGTTTATTAGTTGAAGTGAACGGAAACAGAAAACATGGAAAGTAAATGGGTAGGGTGTGTTAGGATTTAGGTGAACTTGTTAATTTTTGGGTGTCTTATAAAATGTGTGGAAGAATAAGTGAAGCAGTGACCACGAGGTTCAGTATTGAAGTACAAATTATAAAAGAATAAGGTTTTATTTGCTCCCTATAATGTGTATGTCAGAATATAGAATAATGCCCAATTAGAGTAGTTTAAGTAGTTAAGAGTTGTTATAGTTAGTTAGTTGAGGTTGTTATAGAGCTGTTTGTATAAATAGGGAGTTACGGAGTTAGAAAGGATATGGTATCATTTGGTAAAAATTTGTTGAATAGAGTAGTGAGTCTATTTTGAAGGAGAAACCCTTGGAGGAGAGATTCTCTCCTATTATTTTTTATCTTTTTCTAAATAAAAGTGTTTGTCCTCTAACTCTTTAGAATCCAATTCTTGGGTTATAGTGTAACAACCAATCAGATGAATATGATTTGGATGTCATTGGAATCAATCACTCATTGCATAGAATATTGTCAGATAGGTGCATGAATTTGTCAATTTTATATAAGAATAGAAGCGTTGAAGATTTAAGAATAACTAGAAATATGGGGCAACGATTTGGAGCCGTTTTTTTCTTCTTACCAGTTTATAGGGTTTTGGTTGGAAACAAGATTGAAGGCCTTGTGTTGTGCTGTCGAGTGACGACTCCTGACTACTCGCATCTTCCAATGAATGTGGAGTGGTGACCTTAAGAGGCACTACCTCGGGGTGGAACCAAATGGCATATCCCCAGCGGGGGAATGACGACATGGGGAGCTAGAGCTAGAGCATATGCTGTCTTTGGCTCATTTAGTTGAAATGTAATAACCAGTAGGCTATGCATCTACAGAGATTTTAAAATAGGGATTTATCATTGACGTCATTATGGTGTTCCACTCATGATTTGTTTCATTGGCTTGTCCTTGATGGTATATAGAGATTAGGAAGCCCTCTTGTACTGGTTTTCTGTTTTATTTGTACAGAGAATAAGATTCTCTTGTCCATCCCTTCTGGGATAGCTTTGCACGATACATGAAAATTGAAATTACTGTCCTCCTATATAGTCACTGAATCAAGCTCTTTTTTCCTTTCTACATATCTTGTGATTGTGATTAAATTTTTCATAGTACTTTTTGTGTACAATGTCAAATGCAGTTAACATATTTCTAATTTCTTTTTCTTTTGCAAATATGATTAATGTTTATTTATAATTTGTGCACTATAGATTAATTGTTATCAGTATCTTTTAACCACCTTGTTCATATCCCCTCTTTTAGGGACATGATTCGGGCAATACGTGCTTGCAAAACTGCGGCAGAGGAGCGTGCTGTTGTAAGAAAAGAATGTGCTGCCATTCGTGCTGCAATTGATGGAAATGATCAAGATTATAGGCAACGGAATATGTCTAAGCTGATGTTCATCCATATGCTTGGCTACCCCACACATTTTGGTCAAATGGAATGTCTCAAGTTGATATCATCTCCAGGATTCCCAGAGAAGAGAATAGGTTACCTTGGACTTATGTTGCTTGTTGACGAAAGACAAGAAGTTCTAATGTTGGTCACCAATTCTTTGAAACAGTATCCAGTTTCAAGTTAATATTTCACTTGTTTTATATTCCTCATTTTTTAGATTCCATTTTCCAAATAGTCTAGAGAGAAATATCAAAGGTGGGTTATAGGTACCTTAATTAAATCTCAGAGATCTTAATCACACAAATCAGTATATAGTGGGACTTGCTCTTTGTGCTTTAGGGAACATTTGTTCAGCAGAAATGGCTCGTGATCTTGCACCAGAGGTTGAGAGGTTGCTGCAGTTTCGGGATCCAAATATTCGGAAAAAGGTGACTTTCGTAACATTGTTATCATTTTAGGAAGAAAACTTGAAGCATAAGTTAGATATTTGAAGTTATATATTGATGAATGCTTAGGAGAGGAAAACAGGCCAAGTGTGATTTTATGTTATAGCTTCACAATGACCTTCTATTATGACAACAACTTACTCTTCACTTAAAGTAATTAGTTTTGAAATTTAACTGCTTTTATTCTGCAAGATAATGGCTTATTACTTGCTCCTGTTTCTTAATTTATTTTATGGTGTTTATTTTGTGGATTTAAAAGATTCTTTGTTGTATCTTGTATGGATCTGGGACCAGCAAAGAAACAAAATTTCATGAGACATACTTGTTCTTGTACAACTTGCCTACATCCAATGTACAAAATGCCAAATTTATAGCTTTTCATCATATCAAATTGACTATTCTCACTTTTTTTATAGGCAGCACTATGTTCTATAAGAATCATAAAGAAAGTCCCAGACTTGGCAGAAAATTTTGTCAATCCCGCTACTGCCTTACTGAGGGAGAAGCATCATGGAGTTTTGATCACCGGGGTTCAGCTTTGTACAGAGCTGTGTAAAGTTAGTTCAGAAGCTCTTGAACATACTCGAAAGGTGCTTTCCCTCATTTCTTTTAATTATTTTGTCTCTGACATAGTGTATTTCTTGGAATCATGATATGAGCTGAAGTAAGTTTATCTACTATAGACTCTGCACCACAAAATCATTATTGCTGCAATATCTAAAAACACACATGCAAGTCTTGTTGATGTTACTGAGTTTAACCCATGTTTGAGTTAACATTATGATGTTTGTAAAGTCTTGTTTCAAATAACTATCTTGCAATTTTCTACATACTCTTTGCAAGCAAGTCTGCTTCGTATAAATACTATGTTCTTGACTGTGGAAATGGATTTGACTGTGGTCAGCTTTTGTTGTAATTAAAAACTGAACAATTGTTGTAGAAATGCACAGAAGGTTTGGTGAGAACTCTAAAGGATCTAGCAAACAGTCCTTATTCACCAGAGTATGACATTGCTGGCATTACAGACCCTTTTCTCCATATAAAATTGCTAAGACTGTTGCGGGCATTGGGTGAAGGTGATGCAGATGCTAGCGACTCTATGAACGACATACTTGCCCAGGTCAGTGCACATTGGCAATTATTATTTTTACATATAACAGAATGTATAGGGATTATTGTTATAACAAAACATGAGATGAAGAAGATAAGGAAATTTGTTATGGGGAGTTGGTTAAATGTAGGGAAGGCTAAGGGAAGAGCGGGAAGGAAGTGATTCAATTGGTAGGGAGGTTGTAACCCCTAAAAGTGCTGCTTATTCAGTCTTTTCAATTTCTTTTCTATTTTGTTCATCATTTCCTAGTATTTATCATCTTCTTCCATTGTTCACCCATAACAGTGGGATCAAGTGGATTTATTTATCGTCAATTCAATAAAATCTTAGTTTCTAATCCATACCTAATTGCTGGTTTCCCAACAGATTGAAAGATTATAGTGAAGGAGAATTTTGTTCCTTTGTTATTTAGTTTTAAAAAAAATATGAAAACAAAATTTTATCAGAGGAAAAACAAGTACAGTTAGGAGGGTAAGATATCTGCTAATTGTGCAAAATCTAGATGCAACAATGAACAAAAACAGTCAAGAGCTACAGCAGGGATTCTCAGTTTCTCTACATGAGGAGAACACCATGAGATGTACCATAAACATAATCCTACCCAACAAGAACTTTAGGGTCAAAGCGATATTCTTAAAGATGAAAGTATTCTTCAATCAGATCCAACAAAGGAGTACTACGATTCATATGACAAAAAACACATGATTCTGGATGTTGGTGTGCTTCGGAGATACTAGCCTGTAGATCAGCACATTAAGTGTATATGGAATGGATGAATATATGATACTAGGGTTGATTGGGTTGATTTTGTACTAAGGATGGGGAATGCTAAACAAAAATCATGATAGATGTCATTTTTTTTAATTAAGGAAACAATGCAAAAAATGTATTTTCTTCAATTAAATTAGTGATTGTGATTGAGACTTGAGAAAGTCGGGTGATTAACAAATGGCGATGATGGATATAACAATACTATTATGGAAAACTTCTTATGCTGCAATTGCGATAGTTTTTTCCCCCTTTTTCATTTACTTTCTATGTATACTACTTTAATAAATGAGGTTTGTATTCGACTAATCAATTATTTATGTCAGAGAGGGTTACAAGGGGAAGGAATATAGGGCCTCTTGGCATCTATGCATGCTCAAATGTTTGGGCCTGCACCAATTCAATATTCTGCTGTAGTTATGAATTTGGTCATGTTAAACTCTTCAATATTTTCACGTACTAAGCCTTATCTTTTCATAATTAATTTAACCACTTGGTGAAATAATCAAATAAGTTAATTAACTGTTGCTGCATTTTTTTAGTTCTGCTTTTTATTTATCAAATCCATACACTGGTAAATGAATTGATAAATTTTATTTGCTGTTTTTCTTTATTAATTTTATGGTTAAAGTTTTCAACTTGCTCATCTTTTAGGTGGCTACGAAGACCGAGTCTAACAAAGTTGCTGGGAATGCCATTTTGTATGAGTGTGTTCAAACAATAATGAGCATTGAAGATAATGGTGGATTACGCGTGCTGGCAATCAATATCCTAGGAAGATTTTTGTCAAATCGGGATAACAATATCAGGTATTTTTCTGGAAATAAAACATCTGGGTTATTTCTAAGTCAGTTAAATTTAGTGCTATAGGTTCCTTTCTTCATTAATAACTGAGATACTTTATAGAAACTATTGATGTTATCGAGAGTCCAGTTAGCAAAATGGAACTTCTAAAAGCTGAATCCCAAAAAAAAAAAAGGATTGTAAAAGGTGGTAGGAGAATGAGATAAACAAAAGTAAATTAAGATAGTTAAATCATAGAAATAAAAGGCATTATTTATTTTGAAAATTGCATATTTACAACGATTGAAGGCTTCCTGAGAAAATCCAAATGAAACTGAACTGAACAGTTGATCATATGATTGAGTGAATTGTTGCCTCACCAATTTTCGTTGGTCTGATATATATTATGAAAATAAAGGAATAAAAAAGAGGAAGAATTGTTGGGAATCAAAAGAAAGACCATGGCTTATGCATGGTTATGACATACAGCAGGTCTGAAGGTTAATTAGCTGATACAGGCATGAAGTGTGCTTGGCTCTATTCTGAAGTTTGTATGTATTGTTGTATAAATTTCTTTTTGTTAAAGTCATGTTTGTCAGAAGCAATTCACATTTAGCTTGTCTTGAGAAATGTCTTAGTGATTTCACTTGCACCTCTGGCTGTTTGCAAGCAAAGTATATCTATATAGCTACCAGATTACTAAAAAGGAAAACATTTGGGTGAATGGGGGAATAAAGGAACACATTTTGTTTAAGTTCAGTTTTTAAAGGGTCCTTTGACAAAAGAGGCTTTATTTTACTTTAAAAACAGAAAGCAAATCTTAATGGAGATGCAAAAACTACTTATAGTCTTACAAACGCTTTCTGTTTAAGTTCGGTCATGAGGACTACTAATTTTGGATCCAAACCTATAAAATTAATTATTTGAAAGCACTTTTTTCTTTTCCGATCATTTATACATATTGAATTACTATGGTAATTTTGAAGCTTGTATATCTACACTTTCTCTTCTTTGTTAAATGGCATGACTATCATCGATAATCATTCACAATAGCTTGACATAGTCAACAGGTAAGTGAAACCCTCACAATATCTTTTACAGTTAGTACTTTTTAAAACCGGACAGACTAGTTCCTATATTGTGTTCTCCATGACGGCATGACCTATATTCAATTGGTCCTTTGTTGTTACTTTTTAAATTTAATGTTTTGCTGTGTGATTGCTATACTTCATTATTGAAGTGAATTGAAAATTTCCAATCTCTCTTCAGATATGTGGCATTGAACATGCTGATGAAGGCTGTAACTGCTGATGCTCAGGCAGTGCAGAGACATCGTGCAACAATTCTGGAATGTGTAAAAGTATTAATTCATTAATCTTTGTTATTTCATTATTTGATGATAAAGTTAAGTTTTCTTTTACACCTTGAGAAGATAGTGACTTGACTTCTTGTTTAGGATTCTGATGCTTCAATTCGGAGAAGAGCCCTTGAACTTGTTTATGTTCTGGTTAATGAAACCAATGTGCAGTCCTTAACAAAAGAGCTAGTTGATTATCTTGAAGTCAGTGATCAAGATTTCAGGGAGGAACTGACGACAAAAATTTGCTCAATAGTTTCAAAGTGAGTCTTGGAGGTTCTCAATGACATTCCTTTTTCAGCACACATGGGACATTTTTATCATTTGTATCATATTTCTTGGTGGCAGGGAAAACCCAGCTAGAGTTGATGGTTAATATTACAATTAGAATTTAAATGTGTTTTTTCTTCACTATTCCACAATTTCGAGGGTCATTCATTCATGACTTTCCGTTAATACAAGATGGTTTGATTTGTTTAACAGTTTTCACTATTATTGATGATTAATTCTTAGAAACTTTATGAACTGGATTTTTTATTTATTTTTGGGTTAACAATGCAACACATGTCTGTATTTGATCCCAGAATCTGAGTCCTGGATCTGTGCTTTCTTCACCCTGTTTCTTTTCTCTAGTAAATAAAAAAGAAACAATTTTGTCCATTTTGCACGAGCACGTTCCCCTTTATCTGTTTAGAGTTATTAATTTGAGGGGTTTCTTCAACAGTTGACCCTATTAAATGTTTTGGTTAATTAGCATTTAATTATTTGTGCTTCAGGTTTTCCTCTGATAAGCTCTGGTACATTGATCAGATGCTAAAGATTCTGTCGAAGGTATGAATCTAAGAAACATGCTTTTGTAGTGAACTAAAATCTTCATGATGGAAAATCCTGATCCATGTTAGTTTTTTGGGTACCAGTGATGTGTTTTCGTGTATGATAGATAGTTAATTGTATCTCATCTCTTCCACTGACATGCTACATCTCATGTAAATTGAAAATTGATTGCCATGACAGCTTGTTACATTTTTTCCAAACGCCCATGTAAAACATTTTATTTCAGTTCATGTTCTTATGTCTCTTTATCACTTTATTTGCATAAGTACCAAGCTGCACTGCTGCTTCTATGTATTGGTCACTAATCATTACCACACAAATTTGCTACTCTATTTTTCATTTTTCTCGCTAATTTGATTCTTATGGTGTCCATATTGAGCCCTTCTATTAATTTAGAAATTAAGTGCAAGTATTGATCTCTATGCTATGCTAGTAGGCTGGTAATTTCCTAAAAGATGAAGTATGGCATGCGTTAATTGTTGTCATAAGTAACGCTTCAAAGCTTCACGGATACACCGTAAGAGCATTATACAAGATATTTCAGACATCAACAGAACAGGTGCTCTTTAACCAAATCTATCGATACTGTTGATTTCCTCTTGCTGTCATTTATGTAATAACATAGATGAATATTTTCATCAGGAAACTTTTGTTCGTGTTGCAATGTGGTGCATTGGAGAGTATGGCGACTTATTAATCGATAATGTAGAAATGCTTGACATAGAAGATCCGATAACTGTAAGTGAATGGATTATTGATAGTTTATTCGTGATGCTTCTACTGTTGCTCAGGTTCCATGAAAATGATAAAGTCACTTGATCACAAGTAATAATTTAATAAGTTGATATTCATATTGGTACTGGAAGCTACTCGCAAAATATGCTCTCACTGTTTTTTTAAATAGCAGCAAAAGCCTTTTCTTGAGGTGAAGGCGACTCAAGGATCAAACAGCATCATAATGTCTTGTTGTAAACCATGTCTAATGATAGACCATTTAAATATGATTTTTTATTAGCTGTTTGACCTAAAAATTGTCTTAGCTCTTCTCTACTACAGTTAACTACAAGGCTACCCTCTATCTGATTTACCTTTCTACCCGTGGCTCCTACAACTCCACCTAAGCAAGACTCTACCTTTCTCACAATAGGTGCTACCCCAAACGTTACATTTTGTTGAATATTCATGACATAGATCAACGATGTATAGAGTTCTAATAGTTTTTTTAAAAAATAAAATAAATGTTCTAGCAGGACCCTTCCTAATGAGTCCTCTTTATATATATATATATATATAAATGTCTATTTGATTTGCAAAAGAGTAACGAACTTGACATAACAAAAGTAATTGTTCATTGTTTGATTTAAAAAGTGGTGGTCAAGACAAAAATTGGAAAGAGGGACTGGAGATAAACTCCTTTTCTTGTACCTAGGAAAACTAAGGAACAAAAAGTTGTCCCATGAATGACTTATCTAAAAGATAAAAATATCCTCTATTTAATAAATACTCTCTTTCACATATATAATAAAATTTCATTTGTATATATACATATCAATATTATGTTAGATTAGATTTACATATTGTTATATATATAGTATAATATAATACAATATAACTAGTTATACTCACTATATTTTGAAATATATTTTACATTATTGTTATGTTTGCTATATAATACATATATGTATATACTACTATATGATATTGTATAATATGAAGAACATATTAGTAAATTTATATTATTTTGTCTGTTTCGTCCATTAGTCATCAAAAAATAAATATGACAAATAGTTCTTCAGTGACTTGTATGTTTGTCCTTGTAAAAATATGTGATTTTTGTGTTTCTTGTGTGACTAATGAGATCACATACCTTCCTATTTATAATGATGCTGCAATAATTATATTCAATGTCTAGGAAATGGTATTGACTAGGACTACTAACAATTAGCCTAGGATGTTGGACAATCAAGGAATAATTAAAACATACACTGAATTTTAACACTCCCCCTCAGGCTAAAGCGTACTATGCTTTAAGCTTGTTACATCAAAACATTTTATCACAAAAAACAAATGAAACTAAAGTTGACAACTGTTGGACTAGTTTGAGAAGAGAAGGCGCCATTAATGATTCATGTGTGATTAAAGAACCATCGTCCGATTGATTATCAGTGGAAATAAAACACGTCACTAATATGATTCATATGTGGGAATAGAGTCACCACCGGATTTATCGTCGATGGAAATAAAATGCGCCACTAATTTGATTCGTATGTGGGAATAATCACCACTGGATTGATTGTCGGTGGAAATAAAATGATTGTCTGAACAAATGGTACCTTGTCCATGAAATTAAGTTCTCACAACAACAAATACAATGTGTAAGGGGGAGTTGAAAGATGAGAGGTTGCTGAAAATCACCAAATCATGAAAAGACCCGCAGAAGGTGGTGGGAGACATGTGCATGTGCTCTCATGCGCGGATTTGGTGGAGGCGTGTGGGACCCACGCATAGAGAAGACGGACGCGCATGATCGGTTGGTGACGGAAAAAGCACTGTTGAGTTCGCCGGAGGACTGAGCGCCGGTGTTTGTTGGTTTTGGATGCGCACTAGAAAGGGGGCAGCTGATGTTGACACAGCTGTAACAGTAAAAAAAAAGACAGAATAGTGACAGCTGGTGTAAAGCACAGTTGTGTTTGAAAGAAAAAAAAGTCACTCGAAAAACGCATAGTGAAGGCGGCGCTTTTAAGGCAGCTGTAGTGTTGTGGCTGGTTGCTAGAAAGACAGCCGGAGTTGACGGTGACTGATGATTGTATGAAGACAAAATTGAAAGACTGAAAAAGAAGGTGGTGCTGCCGGCGGCATTTGTCGGCAGCAGTAGTGATTTATGTGTTTCTTGTGTGACTAATGAGATCACATACCTTCCTATTTATAATGATGCTGCAATAATTACATTCAATGCCTAGGAAGTTGGATTGACTAGGACTACTAATAATTAGCCTAGGATGTTGGACAATCAAAAAATAATTAAAACATACACTGAATTTTAAGAGTCCTGTGCTGTTCTGCTTGTCTTATGCTGTAATGTGAATCAAATGCACCCATATACACACATTCCAGACTAGTTCTACAATTCTGTTGCTAATGTGCGGGTACCAAGGTCTATATACTATAGTAGGCAGTTTTACCTTGCTGTACTGATGTCCTAAAACAAATAAAATCCATCAGTCACAGTACCGCATGCTTACTTTTAAAATAAATTAATTGGTTCTTTTCCTATTTCTTTTGTTATTTTTCTATATATTTGTTGGAATATTAGAAAATATCTTATAATATCTTTTATATTATATTAGAGTATCTTGAGTTATTTTCTATGATCAATTTATAATCATAGAGAATCTTAGAATATCTCTTATTATTATTATGATTTATTCCTAATTTAAGATTTAGTCTATGTTTCTCTATAAATAGAGATTAGTATTGAGTCTATTGTAATCAATTCAGCATAAAGCTATTATCAATAATATTCAAACCCTAATTATTTTCTCTCCTCATTTTCTCTAAAATCTCACAACTTCAACATGGTATCAGAGCCTATTTCGATCCTCCTTGAACGATCTAGCCTCTATTCCGCTTCTGAGTTCCCAACAATTAGGGAATATAATCATAGTTTCTCTTTTCTAACATTTTTATTGTTCCGATAAACCGTGTCCCAATTCCGATTTTTGTAGCTTTTTGTTTATTTTTCAGCAGAAGCATTGCTCATCGCGCGGTACTATTCACCGGAAAAAAAAAAAAAAACCCTCTGCCGTTTCCCGAAACCCTAAAACCCTAATATTTTTCCCTAACTAACGTTGGCCAAACCTGTATATTTTCTGGGGGTTTCGTTTCACTCACAGTTCCCAATATATTATATTGTGGAATTTGTGAAAAGGTATCTTCGTATATCGTTGAAACGGTGCTTAACAATTGAAGATAATTAGGGTTTTGATGGGTACAAAGAAGAAGAGGAAGATGAATTTATTCGACGTCGTGGACGACTCTGCAGCTAAGATTAACAAGGGTATTGTTGAAATCATTACCCCTCTTGAACTCATCAAGAAGGGTGACAAGGTTGGTTCGTCTGAAGCTGCATTACTTGCCAAGCTAGGCATAAGGCTCTTTTCATATGGTCTTGTGGTGCTTTATTACTATGATAATGGTTCAGTATTTACCCCTAAAGTTCTTGATCTCACTGAGGATGCTCTCATTGAGAAGTTTGCTACTGGTGTCTTAGTGGTGACTTCACTTTTGTTGGCCATCTCATACCCAACACTTGCTGCTGCTCCTCACATGTTTGTGAATGCCTACAAGAATGTTCTTGTTGTCGCAATTGCAACAAAATATTTTTTCCATGAGGCTGACAAGGTCAAGGAGTTCCTAAAGGATCCAAGCAAGTTTGCTGTAGCTGCAGTTGCTGCCCCAGCTGCTGATTCTGGTGCTGCCCCTGCTGCTGCTGCCAAGGAGGAGGAGAAGAAGGATGAATTGATGGTATGGTCTATGCTATTGATCCTGGATTTGCTATGCAAAATGATTTGTTTGAGGATAGCCTTAGAGCTGCAGGAATTCAAGGAGTAGAAGCCGAATATGGCACCATTAGTAGTGCTGTTTTGATGAGAGACGCAGATGGTAGATCAAAGTGTTTTGTTTTTGTCAATTTCGAAAATCCAGACAATATTGTGGAGGCATTGAATGGGTGTCCTGATTCTGATTCTGGGAATAGTGGTCCCAGAGATTGTGGTGTCCTTCAGAAGTGGACTTTAGGATCAAATTTTTGGTGGAGGAAACTCTCCAGCCTTTGTCGTGGCAGCTGTTGCAACCCTTATGAGTGGGCTTTTAGCTGACAGGTTTGGAAGATTTGCAATTCAATTGATGAGATTCTTCTTGGTGCACGATTATTTCTCTTCGATGGTTCCATATCTGCCCTCCGATTTTGATCAACGAAAATATGTGTCATCGTTCAAACAGCTGTTATTTCTCCTGTTTTGGACGCATTTTCTTACTTTGATGATCGATCATGGCTTCGTTTCGTTAGAGTTGCGCTGCTTCTTCTTTGGTGTTTGTCATGCAAGTTCTTACTAATAGATTCCAACAGTGGCTTTTATTCCCACCGATGATCATTATGGTGGTGTCTCTTTTTCCACATATGAATTATATTAGTGATGACTTCTTCCGTTGGTGGTTAGTCTAACGGTGTCTTTTATTTTCATGACTTACTTTATCTTGGCAATTTCTTCCAGATGCACTGGCCTTGCCTTTATCTTCTTGAAGCACGCCTCTCTCTCCTTGAAGCAGATTCGAGTTTAAATATTTTGAGTCTCCACTATTATTGGTTTGAAGCTTCCAAATGCAGTTTTTAGAAGAACGGAGCTTGCTTTGTTCAATTGCCTACCATGAATCTTTCTCAGGCTGATGATCAATCAGACTATCTGGCTAGGCTATATTTATAGCAATTATCTCCGACTTCACATGCATCCCTGAGTTGCCTCTCCATCTTTTTTATTATTTTGTGGAGCAAAACATTGTTTTCTTGTAGCAAGTTAAAGCTTAGTAAGCTTTAGCTTGAGGGGGAGTGTTGGAATATTAGAAAATATCTTATAATATCTTTTATATTATATTAGAGTATCTTGAGTTATTTTCTATGATCAATTTATAATCATAGAGAATCTTAGAATATCTCTTATTATTATTATGATTTATTCCTAATTTAGGATTTAGTCTATGTTTCTCTATAAATAGAGATTAGTATTGAGTCTATTGTAATCAATTCAGCATAAAGCTATTATCAATAATATTCAAACCCTAATTATTTTCTCTCCTCATTTTCTCTAAAATCTCACAACTTCAACAATATTGTTAGGAAGGAAATGGGAAAGTACTAACATGTGTTTTGCATGTTATTGTTATGCTTAGCATTTGTTTTGCTCATTTGCAGAATTTTGGTCATGATAAGTACTTGGAACTAAAATGATAAAATTTAATTGTCACTGCCTTTCTTTTAACTTTTCTGCTAAATTTGATAATTTTATAGGAGTAATGAGCCAATCCCAAATTTCCTCATGTGTTTTGTCCTTTATAAAAACGATTCAGATTACTAGCCCACCTTAACAATGGTTGGACTGTTGACTACTGTCCTGATGCTTGTCATAGTCTGTTTCCATATAGTAGCATGTAGGAAAATCTACAAAGTCAATAATCTTTCATTGCATTTTGTTTTCTGTAATTTAAGTCTTCTAAAATTGTCTTTTATTCTTCATCTATTTCATATGAGCAGGTGACTGAGTCAGATGCTGTGGATGTCGTAGAGCTTGCTTTGAAACGCCATGCATCAGATCTTACCACAAAAGAAATGGCTTTGGTTGCCTTGTTGAAGCTCTCTTCACGGTTTCCTTCTTGTTCAGAGTATGCTATGCTTTTTCAAATGGATATGTTTCATCTTTACTGCCTTTGCTTTCTAGGAATGTAATATTGAAGTATAAGACAAGATGATCTTGCTCAAATTCTGTAAAACACAACCTGATTAATCCCATGCATATATATTCATCTTTATAACAAATAATGGATCTTTTTTCATCCATGTTCATAATTCCTTTTATAAATCAAATACATGTATACCTATAATAATCTCATATCATCTTGTATTTATACATTTGAGATTTGACATAAATAAAATTCTATATGTATAGGAGAATCAGGGAAGTAATCATTCAGTACCGAGGGAACCTAGTGTTAGAATTGCAGCAAAGATCTATAGAGTTCAATTCGATTATTGCAAAGCATCAAAATATTAGGTGAGGCTAATCAAATTGCTTATCATTTGTCGAGAACATGGATTTCTACCACCATCTCTTAAGAGGAATCCCATAATCAGAAGATTTTTATCGACATGCAGTTCTACACTTGTAGAAAGGATGCCAGTTTTGGATGAGGCAACTTTCATTGCTAGGAGGAGGGCTGGGTCTTTGCAAGATGCAGCTTCAATTCCAACTGGACCTTCAGTTAGTCTTCCGAATGGAATAGCCAAAGCTGTGGCTCCTCTTGTAGATCTGCTTGATCTAAGTGCAGATGATACTCCTGCACCAAGCTCTTCTGGTGGTGGTCTTTTTCAGGATCTTCTTGGTGGTGATTCGTCATTGGTGTCACAACAGTCAGGTTAGTGTTTGCGGTTTAAAAATATCTTTTATCTAAGAATTGCTATCGTAGTTTATTCAACAGATTAGGAAGTAGCCTGTTTATATTTTGAACCACTTGGTCAATGGCTAAATCAATATAGAAGTGTCAGTTTTCTTTCCAGTGTGTAAAAAGAAAATTTATGGAGGAATAGAAGAATACAAAGAAAGAGAACAAGACATCCTAAACACGTAGAATCTTAATGACTGAATCATGTAATAGGGCATGCCAATTCGCATGTCTAACAGAGAAACATCTCTATAGGGATGATGGGCAGAGCACCATAGAGAAGGAAAATTTGAAAAAACATAAAACTATCCCAAATGTTGTCCAAAACTGAAAACGTTCCCTTGAAAGTTCTGGCATTCCTTTCCTTTCCAGTTCAAAGCACTAAAAGAACATCAAAGACAGAGCACTGCCACTTCAGAAAAATCTAAAGGAACTATTGGTTGTAGATTTGACAAAGTATACAATGCAATTGTTATTAATGGCTGTAGAAGATACAGGGTTGCTCTATCAGTTATACAAATGTTTCAATGAAATTTACTGTGTTTCGTGGGTTTAGTTACAATGCAATTAGAAGTAATTATGAAGTGCAACTTGAAAAATGCAATAGTTCTGTCCCAAACCTGTCAAACCTTCATTGTACCCTGTTGTTCCTTTTCTCTAATCTAAGAAGTGCTTTACTGTCAACAAAATAAAGGAACATAAAGATGCATGCATCTTTAATTGTTGTGAAGGCAAGAGTTTCTTGACAAAGATACATGTAATCTTATTTATGGTTAGCAACTCAATCTAACCTTTATTATAATGTATTATATTTAGGTGCTACTCATACTTCAAAAAATGGCACAGATGTTCTTTTGGATCTTTTGTCGATTGGATCACCTTCCTCGCCTATTGAATCACCTCCTGCACAAAGCAACTCATCTACAATTGATATATTATCACCCAGTACAAGTAAAAGGGAACCACTTTCATCATTAGATGATCTGTCATCAGTTTCACTTCCTTCAAAAGCATCTACAAATGCTGGAACTGCTTCTATGACAGATTTCTTGGATGGTTTTGCCTCTGGCTCACCAGCAAGTGGTAAAATTTGTTTAACTACAAAAGAAAATTGACTTATATTAAGTCTAATTACTAATTACCCATTATTTTTTTGTCTTTAATAGAAAACAATGGACTGGTTTATCCATCTATAACTGCATTTGAGAGTAGCTCCTTGAGGTTGACATTTAATCTCTCAAAACAGCCAGGAAGCCCACATACAACAAATATCCAAGCCACCTTTACGAATTTATCCTCCAATGCATTTACAGATTTTGTTTTCCAGGCAGCAGTTCCAAAGGTATGCCAGCCTGTATGCTGTGTGCTTTGTACATATACTGTTAAGATCATCACCATAGGAGAATTTAACATATAATTCTGATCTACTGCTTTTAAAATTACCATGATATTTTTTATCTTAAGTTCCATGGTTTCCAATTGCTATTTGAAAATATCTTCCCATTCCTTTGTTTGATATGTAATTGTTAAATTGTGAAAACTTCAGAACACAAAGAAACCAGTAAACCACAGCTTGAGACTGTTATTTCTCTTAAAGCAGAAATTATTTCCTTTTGTATTGGTGTATTTACTTTACTATTGGGTGCTAAATATGTACATTTTGAGAATCATGGGCATCTTTACTGGTTTTATTCATCATCTATTTCTTACATATGCTGGTATTTTAATTTTCAGTTCCTTCAGTTGCTCTTAGATCCAGCTAGTGGCAATACTCTCCCTTCTAATGGAAAGGGGTCCATCACACAAAATTTAAGCGTTACTAACAGCCAGCATGGAAAGGTAATTTTCCCTTGTTTACATAAACGTTTGTGCTCTACCAATGTGCCTTATGATTTTATGTTCAAGAGCTTCATAAAGCAGATTTGTCAGGCTGATGGCTAGCAACTATTGTTTTACAGAAATCCCTTGTCATGCGTATAAGGATAACATACAAGATAAATGGAAAGGATACACTGGAAGAAGGACAAATTAGTAATTTTCCTCGTGATTTATGAGGCCAAATGGTCAGTGCCGGTTGTCTTTCTGATGATCCATGAAACCCCACGTTTTTTACACATTTCATATTACTTGTGCTGTTTTCGTGTTTCATTCTTTCAAATGAGAGGCCAGTATGGTTCAAGCAATTGGAACCACTCTCTGGATCAAAGTTGAGATCTGTTTGGTGGCTTCACATTTTACTTCACAATGTTTCTTTTTCTTCCTTACGTTGTTTATGTACAGTAGAACAAAATATTCCTGTATGGAAATTTCAAAATATTCGTATGGAAATTTCAATCGATTTTTTCCTTTCAAGGCACCGAGTATAGAGAGTCATGTTGAGAATATATTAGGTGCTTGTTTTTATTTGCCTATAGGTAGTTCCCGGTTTGGCTGTTTCAGGTCATAGTGTTGAAAGCAGTTTGATGTCTCATACAGACTTTAGACAACTGCGACTTTATATTTTATTGTGTAACATTTTCCCATCAAGATGTAATCCGAAAATTAAATAAGGTATTTCTTATTTGATTCTCTCTCTCTCTGTGTTATGCTTTCTTGCTTGATTTCTGGCTGTTAAATTGAAAGTAAAGATTTCCCATTGCGAAGTCTGTGATTTATCTTTAAAACCCATGATTGACGACGTTTTTTGTTCTCTTAACTCTGATGCCACAATGTGTTGATTTAATATTTTGCTAGAAATTTTGCATATAAATCCCTGCTGAATTATAATCATGGGTCTGATAAGTTGTCTCACAGATTCTACTTTTAAGGCAAGGTGATCTAATATCTTACCTTTTGTACTTTATTTGGAGATACTTGTCCACAGGATTATGATGTTGCTTTAGGGGGGTTGGATTCTCTATAGTTTTGGTAGGGAGATACTCCCAAACTTTCTCATATGTGCTTTGCGGATGATTTGATCCTGGTAACTGAAACTTCCTCTCATGTAAATTGTATTAGAGATATTTTCCAAGAATTTTGTGAGGCTTTGGGACAAAGGGTTAATATGCAGACGTCTCAAGTCTTTTTCTCCAAGAATTTTCCAGATCATTAGGCTCTTTCTCAATATTACTACTATCTTGGAGCTCCTATGCTTCGCCAGTGGGACAAAGGGTTAATATGCAGACGTCTCAAGTCTTTTTCTCCAAGAATTTTCCAGATCATTAGGCTCTTTCTCAATATTACTACTATCTTGGAGCTCCTATGCTTCGCCAGTGAACTTCTAAAAATTATTTTTCTTTCCTCTTGGACAAAATGAAGAAAAAACTAAATGGTTGGAAAGCTAACACTTTATCTTTTGCAAGTAAGGTTTCTTTGATCAAAATTCCAGGTTATGTCATCCAATCCACTTTTATCCCTGTTTCTGTTTAACTAGAAACTGAAAAAATATGCAGATATTTCATTTTAAAGATTGGGTCCAGTAGTGCTACTCTCCTAAACTTATTATCATATTTTGGAGGCCTCCTCTTCACATTTGTTTTAAGTTTTATGTGGATGGTTCTTTTATCAGCAATTATGGCAACACGATTTGGGGATGAATTATCAGAGATTACCAAGGTCAATTTGTTAAGGGATTATTCGCATTACCAGCAATAATGCAATTTAGGCAGAGTGTTGGGTTCTTTACATTACCATTAAAATGACCCCTAACTTCAAGATATAGTGGGTTCATTTTGAGATGGATTTTAAAGTTATTGTTGACATGATGCCTGTCAGCTCCCACCCATAATGTCTTCCCTAGACCTCTCTTTCAATAAGTCGTTTCTATTCTCCAACAACAAGATTGGAGAACATCAATTAATCGTATTTTCTGAGAAGCTAATTCTTATGTGCACTTAACTAATAAGGGTCACTCATCCTATTGGGAGAGAGACTCCTTATATGCCCCTTGCCATTTACTTGATTTTTTTGAATGATGGAAGTTGTGTTTCTTTACTTCGTTTAGTTAGTTAATTTAAATTCCTTTCTATAAAATAAATAAACTACCACGACCATGTGTGCATGTTGAAACTTTTCTTCTACATTCAGTAGAACACATGATAAAACTTAACAAATTTGTGCTATCATCCAATGCTAAACAACTCAACCACTCTTTGCTTTTATTTGTCCTACATTACACCCACCTTTCGAAATGTGTCAATGTTATTCCTTTTTATTTTATTTTATTTTTTTAACAGATTCCTTTTCATTTTATTGATTTGACAGTGATAACGAGTGACCTACTTGGTTCAAATTAATTAAGAAAAAGAAATCGAAAACGAAATTATTTAGTCTGTATCTTGCAGGTATGTTCTTTATATGAGACTCAGATCCAACCACCCCATATTAAACAAATATTACTTTATTTTTTAACAATAATAATAATAATAATAATAATAATTTTTATTATGGGTTTATCCAAGTAAATATGCAAATTGATCTTTCAACTTCTAAACATCAATCAATAGTTGTAAAATTTTGCGAATCAAAAAATTATGTTTCTGCAATTGAAATTCGTTAGTTTAAATTGTTATTCTGTTAATTTTTTCATTAAAGACTGTGACAAGATACATTAAACATGTGATTTCCGAAGTTTACAATGCAAAATTATTTTGCATGTTTAGATCTTGAAGGTGGTAACCATAGAGTTGACATAAAATATATGAATGTAACGTCACACATAAGTCTATGATGATGTAATGTTAAAGTGAAAAGTTCATATGTTCATTTAACATGTGACGTTGTAACCTCTAATTATAAAAGTGAATTGGGAGACTACCTTTTTTATGTGGTCAATTATTATAGGTCAAATAATGATGTAGTGGACAACTTCCAAATTTGTCTCCTGGGCCCAGCATCAAGGCCCACTTGTTTTTTTGTCTTTATTTGGTGTAAAGAGTTGACCCAAATGCAAGGAAACAATATAAGATATGTTTTTCAGTATATACATATGATGTCTTTTTATTTCAAAAAAATAAAATAAAATGAGGTGCTTTTGTCTGGAAAACAAAGCAACTTTCTCTTCACATTTATTATTTTTCTGAGAAAAATAAATATTTGGGAGTGCTGATAAATTAGAAACAGTTAGAAATCAAGCATAGCTTCTCTTTCACAAACATGCCATAACACTAAGGTGTTAATATCTGAGTGCATTATCCCAATCCTTAATTTTCTATGTTGGTAATATGTGTGTGTTTATACTTTATATGCATGTGTGTGTATATTATATTCGTACACTTAAGCATTATTTTAATTACTATAGTATATTTGCCCTTTTTCTATGACATTATTACAAAACTTATTATTTGTGTTCATTTTAAATTATTAATTTGTTTATTACCTAACTAACATTGATTGTAATCTTGTATATTGATCAATCAAATTTGTGTGTTCTAAGTGGTAAGCGGTCCGAATCCTTTAGACACGTATCGCTGATTTATGAGATATGCATATAAAAATTTGATGTTTGAAATAGCCAACTCTTTGATGCACAAAAGATACACATACACACAGTAAAAGAAAATATTGATCAAATTAATTATTTCTAGATAACCATGTTATAGATATAAAGTATTCACCTCCGTTTTAATCTTCTTTAAAAATTTTGTTATTCTCTCCTCTCAACCAAATTTATCTTTGTGAACAAAAATTAAAGATCAAATCTCTGATCGATTGATGTCCAAATCTCTTAAAACTCGAACCAACCATATATTAGTGTTCAAATTAATTATACTTACAAGAAAACTGCTATCATGTCTAGAGTGTTTACTCTTAAGTCCCAAGTCTTATCTTGATGAGAGAGAAAAAATCTCCACCTCAACTTTTCACCAATCTTATCATCTTGGTAATCAAATGCTAAACCAACACCAAAAAGGGACGGCTTAAATAGAAAGAAAGAGAAGTAATGGAATCCTAATTTTGTTGTTTCTTTTACTTCTTTTTAACTCATATTATAGGTATAATTAAAGCAAGCCTCCAGAGGAAACCAAAGCATCCAAAAAGCAACTCTCAAATTTGACTTCACTTTAATCTCCCTACTCATTGCTAAAAAATACATCACTTTTTGTGTCACAAACAAAACATCATAGTGGCATCAAGGGTCCACCTTCATAAACTGTTTGAATTTGAAATCATATGGTCTAATTGGTGTTTTTGCTAATTATTACTCTTCTTTTCATTTTTCAAATAGCCTCTTCCAAATATGGTTTCCAAGAACATCATAAGAGCAAAACATATGCTTGATTTTGATAATCTTCACAGGAAATTATTACAAGTTAAGGGTACATATTACATTACAGTCCAGAAATTGGATTTTGTATAAAAAGAATATACTTTCCATACACACACACACTCAAGAACAATTCTCATTCAAAGGATATAGCTTAACTAAATGTATATGGCTTAATTTACAAGTATAACCAATAAAAGAGTAAAATCTTAGTATGAAAAAAAAAGTTCAAAGAATGAACTCATTGAAAATTTGAAAGTTATCTAAACTCACATTTAGTATTTTGTAAACTAATGTTTGCTTTCACAGTAAAATGCCTCGTTACCACACATTCAGCCAAATCTACAATTCAGAACTTCTTAAAAATCACGGCCAATACTCATCTGGATGCGAGATTAACTTTCCTACCGCAGAACCAAGCAGGCGCTAAGTTGCTTCCTTGAGTTCTCTATTCATCCATGGCAAAGTTGAATTGACATTAGAATTAACCAAATGTGATTGTGATGCTGAACTTGATACCTTATCCTTCCTAGACCATAACCATATCTTAGAAATAGAAAAGCTTTCACCTTTCCTAGCAATATTGATTCTTTTCCCTTCAACATCACCACCATCAATAGAAGAATTCCCATTTGGAACAAACCCTCCTTTCAATTGTTGTCTCATACTAACACTTGTGCCTACTTCCTCACCTCTATTAGGACACAAAGCCACAACCAAATCAGAATCATCAACAACATATTTGTAAGACCCCATTGAATAGCATCTTCTAACATCAACAACACTTGTACAAGTTGTACTATTACTATTACTATTACTACTCTCTCCTTCACCATTATTTGAGCTTCTAAACTTTCCAAGCCTAACAGAAAAAACCCTTTTACCACTCATTATATGATTTTCTGCATGTTTATTAACAGAACCAGCATCACCAACAACACTACAAGAAACACCAGTTTCTTCCCTTAAACTCTCAAAGTCATAAAAGACAGGATTTTCAAAGGCAAATCCATGTTCATAAAGACTTCCTCTACAAAGAGGACAAGTTGAATTAGAAAGTAGCCATGTGTCTATACAATCAACATGAAAAGCATGGTTACAAAGTGGCAACAATCTCAACATGTCTTGTTCTGTGAATTGGCAAAGACAAACAGCACAATCAAATGGCTCTTTCAAACCTATTATCTCTTTGTAAAGGAAAAGTGGTAGAGCATCAATGAAAGCTTGATCTAAGCCTGAATCATGGAGATTGAAGAGTTGTTGTAACTGTCTTTGGTAAGGATCAGATTCAGATATTTGAGGGTAGTTATTGGATTGAGAAACTGTTGAAGATGACCTTTTTCTTATGATAAATCTAACAAGTAATTGAAGGATACCAGTGATGAAAAACACAATAGCTAAAATAACTATGATGAAAACAATTGCAGGG
Organism: Cicer bijugum; assembly: GCA_037974875.1. Taxonomy (NCBI): domain Eukaryota; kingdom Viridiplantae; phylum Streptophyta; class Magnoliopsida; order Fabales; family Fabaceae; genus Cicer; species Cicer bijugum. The sequence goes on from JBBPBT010000623.1 coordinate 5,150,613, forward strand.
GTCATTTTCTGTTGCAAAATGAAGAAATTGGAGCTAAAGCTAATTGCTTTTTGCAATTAGAAGAACAACAACAACAAGAATCAGAAAATGGGTCATCACTACTATAGCAAATTTGAGTGTCAACAACCCAATACATTTGTTTCAATGATGGTGTCTTGCTTTGAACAAAGAGGTTAACTTTACAATCTTTTGGAATAAACCCAAATCATGCATTGTGAAAAACAATTAAAAACAAATCTTAATCAAATTTGTGTAGCTCATTCAAGACAAGTACAGTGTAACAGTAAAAACAACTTACGAGGAAGAAAACATGGGTGAGAGAAAATTTAAGGTTGTAGTTGATTAACCTTAATTGTTGGAATGATTGTGAGGTATCTGTTGAGTTGTTTCAGTGTTACAGCCTTTTTACAGGTAACAAGAGGAACGGAAAACGGAGTCACACTCAATTCCAAAATCCAAAATCCAAAATCCAAATGTCTTTGTTTTTGGTTTTGGATCTCTTTATCTCATACCAATATACCATACCCATAGTACCGTGCACCCCCAAATTTGATCTGTCACCTCCCTATTTTTTCATAAAAATCATTAGTCCTTTTTCAAAAAATTTAGATTCAAAAAACATCAAAACTTTTGAAAGTTTTAATAAATTTGAAACTTCCGAAACGTGATACTCGAAAATTTTAAATTTTCAAAATACATTTCGAAATTTTAAAATTTTCGAAGTAATTGAATTTCGAAAATTTCAAAAAAATCGAAACTTTCGAAAGTTTTAATTTATAATTAAAAATTTATTTTAAAAATTTATAATATTATTATTAATTAAATTTATTACTATTTTATCAATTAAGTAGGAAATTTATTACTATTTATTAGTATTAATTATTACTATTTATTACTATATATTTATTATTATTATTTATTACTATTAATTTATTATTATTTATTATTAAAAAAATGCATTTCGAAATTTAGTTTCCTAAATTTTTGAAATTTGATGTTTCCATATATACAAAACATTCGAAACCTCATGTTTCAAAATTTTCAAAATGTTCGAATAAGTTTCCATATATAATGTTGCGAATAATTTGGCCGAATACACCTCACTGCAACATATCAATATATAAATATTTAAAAAAAATATTATATAATAAAAAGCAAAAATAAATGCAACAAATAAATAATGTAATAAAAGCAAAAAAAAAACAACAAAAAAGGCAAAAAAAAAATACAACAAATAAATAATGTAATAAAGGCAAAACAAACATTTTCAAAAGTTTCCTTTCTTTTCGAAAGTTTCAAGCCCAATTTCGAAAGTTTCCTTCCATTCAAGCCCAGATTCGAACCTTTCTAACCTCTTCGAATGTTTCATTTCGAAAATTTCCATCTCGTTCGAAAGTTTTATGGGTTTCGAAAGTTTCAACATGTTTGAGCTTAACTTCGAAACTTTCAGAATGATGGAAACTTTCGAGGTTCTTTGTGTTCTGGGTTTTAAAACTTTCGAGGTTCACATGAAACTTTCGAAGATTTTCTGGGTTACGAAAATTTGAAAAGGATGGCAAAGTTTCGAACTTTTCTGGGTTATGGGTTTCGAAACTTTCAGATTAATCCAAACTTTCGAATTTTCTGGATTTTTGCATTTCGAATGTTTGAAATTTTTGAAAGTTCCTTAATTTTGTATTTCGAAACTTTCAATTTTTCGAGTGATACCAAAATCAGATATTTTAAACTTTCAAATGAAAGATGTAATTGAGGGCAAAATAGTCTTTTACTCATGGCTGGGGGGTGGTAGGTCAAATTGGGGGGTGTCTAGTACAATTCTCTAGCTTCTTTTGTTTGAAACAATAGATTGTGGGCTTTTTCTCTCAACAACAATCGACTATGGGCTTTTCCTATTATTTTCTTAAAGCCCAATTTAAAGTTGATAGACTTAATAGTAAAAGTTCTAGAGTTCTATTTTTGGCACCCCATTTTTGGGAGAATTGTACCAGGCACCCCCAATTTGACCTGCCACCTCAGCCATGATAAAAGACTATTTTGCCCTCAATTATATCTATAAAAACCAAAACAAAAATTTACATTCATTTTTCACTGAATTCATTCAAATGTTTCAAATATTCGATTCTGGACCAACCTATCACTCGAAAAATTGAAAGTTTCGAAATTCAAAAGTAAGGAACTTTCGAAAATTTCAAACATTCGAAATGCAAAAATCTAGAAAATTCGAAAGTTTGGATTAATCTGAAAGTTTCGAAACCCATAACCCAGAAAACATTCGAAACTTTTCCATCATTTTCAAATTTTCGAAACCCATAAAACATTCGAAACTTTCATGTGAACCTCGAAAGTTTTAAAACCCAGAACCCAGAGAACCTCGAAAGTTTCCATCATTCTGAAAGTTTCGAAGTTAAGCTCGAAGATCCTTGAAACTTTCGAAACCCAGAAAACATTCGAATGAGATGAAAGGAAACTTTTGAAGGAGATGGGAATTTTCGAAATGAAACATTCGAAGTGGTTAGAAAGGTTCGAAACTGGGCTTGAATGGAAGGAAACTTTATAAAACTTTCGAAACTGGGCTTGAATGGAAGGAAATTTTATGAAACTTTCGAAAGAGATATGGAATTTTTGAAATGCCTTTTTTTTAATGGAAGGAAACTTTATGAAACTTGCCTTTTTTTTTGCCTTTATTACATTATTTATTTGTTGCATTTACTTTTGCCTTTTTTTTTGCCTTTTATTACTTAATTTTTTTTAAAAAATATTTATATATTGATATGTTGCAGTGCCTAGGATGAGAGGTGCATTCAGCCAAATTATTCGCAACATTATAGGTGGTGATATAGGTGATTTGATTAAAAATTAAACTTTTAATCAGTTGAATTTAATAGCTTAGATTTATATAATATATATGATTAATTATATATTAAATAATATATTTTTGTTGCCTTTTATTATATTATTTATTTGTCTTTTATAATATTTTTAATATTTATTATAGGTGGTGATAGAGGAGATGGTGCAGAGAGAATTCCACCAACAGCATCAAATAGACGACGAAACAAAGCAAATCGTCCAATTAGGCAGCGTCGTCGAAGACAAGACATCCATGATGATGTTGTCGAGTCTACTGTCCATGCACATATGGAGAAGGATGTCCCTGAGCCTCAGATGGAGGAGGATGTCCCTAAGCCTCAGATGGAGGAGGATGTCCATGAGCCTCAGATGGAACATCCTGATGATGCTACTGCACATGCTGGATTTCGTGGAGGACCGATGGTGACACAGTTGTTGACACAGTATGAACACCACGTGGCTCAGAGACTATGGGAATGAGAGGTATATTTCAATTTATTAATTTAAATATATTTATTTAATTGTTTATTTAAATGTATTTATATTCAAATAATAATTTAAGGTTATTTAATTAAGTTTATATAATTAATTGTTTAATTAAATTTATTAATTCAATTATTTCTGTAAGTTTATTTAAGTAATTATTTATTTAAATATATGTATTCAATTATTTATTTAATTATTTATTTAAGTTTATATAATTAATTGTTTAATTAAATTTTTTTATTCAATTATTAATTCAATGTATTTAATTTAAGTTTATATAATTAATTGTTTAATTAAATTTATTAATTCAATTATTTCTTTAAGTTTATTTAAGTAATTATTTATTTAAATATATGTATTCAATTATTTATTTAATTATTTATTTAAGTTTATTTAATTAATTG
>JBBPBT010000623.1:5161893-5182143 GCA_037974875.1 Cicer bijugum
GGGGGGGGGGGGGGAGTGAAATAGGAGGTCAACTGATTTTCAGCAGATGATGAGAGATAGTAGAACAAAGTTTTTTTGATGAAGATAATTTGGATGGGTAGGTCGTGATGGTGGAGTGGTGATCGAGAAGGAGATGATGAGGGATATGGGGTTCTTGAAGTCGGATTTTTTCGTGCAGAAGCTTTGGTGCGAGCCATGTTTTTGAGAGAAAAGACAAAAAATGAGGAAAAACTAAAACGAGAGTTGTAGAAGATGAGATAAAAAGAAAGAGAAGCAGATTTTTGGAAAGATGTGAGAAAGAGAGTGACATGCATTGGTATAAAGGAGTAGGTGGTTCAGAAATGACAAGAGATATTGGTAAGAGAGAGAGTAGATTATGATGAGGTTACGGTAGCCATTTTTTGAATGAATGACCAAAAGTCGTTACTTTTCTTTTTGTGTGAATTAATTTTTTTTTGAAACTTTTAAACTTCACTTGGATGACTCTCCTATGTAAAGAAAATATATATTTAAAAATAAATTTATTCTTCATTTTCTCTTTAAAACAATGTTTGAAAATAGAATTACCAAACTAGATTTTTTTTTTCTTTATAAAAAGTTTTTAAAATTAAATTGTAAAAGATTATTGAAAAATTAAAAACATAAATTCATTCAAATATGCCCTAAAGTCTAGGGGCTTTTCCCATTACACTTAAAAAAAAAAAAATTATTGAAAAGACTATTCACACATATATCATGTTGAGTAATCTCATTTTAAATAATAATAATAATAATAATAATAAATACACATAGATGGAATAGAATACAATATATGATATAGTAATTAACAATTTGGTAAGATTGAACAAGAAAAAAAAGTTAAGAACGAAAAATAGAATTTATTGTGGAGATACTGTTGTTGTTGGTGAATTGAGCCGGCAAGGCAGTGGTTAGCAGTGGTATGATCTGTGTTGCCCCCTTGATTGGTGTTTTCTTAAGTTTCCGGTAGAATATAAATAATACGGCAGACAGGATGATGATGCAACCATACAGGATGATCATCTCATTGAAATGTTTAGGGGATACTCTCACCAGAAAAATTATATAACTCACGACAAACAAAGTAACTGTCTCTAACAGTAGAGCACCAACTATCCAACCTGGCATCAAAATCAATATTAATGTAATTGATTCGTAAAAAGAAAACATATTCATCAATGAAAACACTAAGAAATCATGTCTTGACAAAACCGATTTCCCAACATTTCCTGGGTTAGAAATAGTAGAATTGGAGGAAGTGATTTTCACATTATTATTTTCACCAGCATCAGCCTGATAAATTCCACTAGGGGGACTCAGTGCTGATTCATAAGTGGCAGTCGCAACAAGAAATTGCACCATTATTTGATTTCATGTTTTTCAAGCTGTAATTACTTTTTATAATGTCTGCAAGATAGGTTCTGTTGTTTCAGAAAATTGCTTTTGAAAAATAAATAATGCCACCGATGAAATAACTGGGTTGAGTCGCGGACTAGGTCGCTCTCTTTAAGACGTTTCGAGGCACTGCCCAAATTGTGCAAGGCAGACTATCAACTACGAAGTCCCCAGGATAAAACAGCCCAGATCACTGTATCGAAATTCTACTGCACTGTAGAAAACCGATCTGGAATTACACCCTCTGTATGGTAGTCGTGTGACTGACACTCGTAATATAGCACGAAGGCTACTCAAGAAAATAGAAGAAGAAGAAGAAGAAGAAGAAGAAGAACGGGGGAGAAGTGAGAAAAGCCTCAGATTCAGAGAGCTTTTGGTGTACTTTTCCAAATGAGGTGAGGTATGTATTTATAGGGGAGTCCAGTAACTGGATCTGCGAAAATGGGGGGATCCAAGAGGCACTAAGTCCATCAGCTGACTGCGCCTCAAATTTAGGAAACGTGCTTTGACTTCCATTATTGACCGGGCAACATAAGAAAACGTGGGATTGACTCAGTTTAGGGTTTTGACCGGGCAAAAATCTGAAGCTTAGTCAAATTAGGATTTTGACTAGGCAAATAATAGAAGCTTAGTCCGTTTAGGGTTAGACTGGATCAGAACATTAACTCTGACTTTGTGGATGGCAATTTCGTAATTAACGCAAGCATGTAATTAATTAAAAAATAATTAATTTTCATAATTTTAAAAAAGATTTAATACACCATGCCATGCCATGCCGGGCCGGACGGGCGGGCGGCGGCGCGCGCGTGTGGTGGTCCATTTGCTTGCGTTCTCCTTCCTTCACAAAATTGGGGTACCCCTTGGGGCCCAACCCAAGTGTGAAACTAACACCTTATAAAGGCTTTAAATGAGTGTGTTCCCTCCTATGTGGGACTTCTCATTTTTCAATTCACAACCATCTTAAAAGCCATCATCAATGCCATTTATATTCCATCATTTCCAACAATTCCCCACTTGAATTTAAAAATAGGTTCTTGAATAGCGTCAAACGCTTCTATAAGATTATGCATAAACAAAGGTGTCTCTTGACTTGAACCTTTGCGTAGTGAGTAAGATTCAGATTCAACAAGAGTGACTCGTAGTCTTGAACTCTATCTCTGACATCAAACCCACACATAACCTTTTCATTGGGTGTATTCTCAAAAGCCCGTGCATTTAAGGCCATGCACATGTATCCCAGTATAGTGAACGCTCTAGGAATTCTGCCTTAAATTCCATAGGAAGCGGCCCCCACTTCCACATTCACATAGGTGAGTCTATCAAGAGTACTCCTGTAGCTAAGTACTCCACTCCACATAGAGTATAGAACTCATTAAGAGTTTCTATTACCTCATCCTTTCATCGCTTCAGGACTCATGCTTCTTTCATATATTATGTAGCATGTTCATCTCATATCACTATGACTTGTTATTACCCATTGAACATAATTCTTGGGATCTCCAGTCTTTTAGGTCGGGTTACCATCACAGGTGACTCATCAATCTATAGGCAGTAGTCCCATCCTTTTGGATGTGTTTAAGACTTTCTCTCTAGCTAATCCTTTCGTTAAAGGATCTGCTAAATTCTCATCAGTGCGTACGTGATCCACTATAACAGCTCCTTTAGAAATTAATTCTCTAACTGTGTTGTGCTTATGACGAATTTGTCTTCTTTTACCGTTGTAATAACGGTTCTCAATTTTTGCAATAGCTGTGGTACTATCGCAGTGGATCAACACAGCTGGCAATGGTTTTTCCCACAAAGGGATCTCAGCTAGCAAGCATCTCAACCAACTTGCTTCTTCACTAGTCGTAGCTAGTGCTATCATTTCAGATTTCATAGTGGACTGAGCCAATATAGTCTGTTTCTTTGATTTCCACGACACAGCACCACCAGCTATGTTGAAGACATAGCCACTGGTTGCTTTGGAATCATCTGATAAGGTGTTCCAATCAGCATCGTTGTATCCTTCAAGGACAGCAGGAAATCTTCTATAGTGTAATCCGAGACTCATGGTCCTTTTAAGATATCTCATGACTCTTTCAATAGCATGCCAATGCTCCATACTAGGTCTACTAGTAAACCTGCATAACAATCCAACGACATAGGCTATGTCGGGTCTAGTGCAATCAGTGGCATACCTGAGGCTGCCAATGACACTTGCATATTCAGTCTGTCTGACACCATCACCAGTGTTCTTGAAAAGTTTTACACTTGGATCATATGGTGTACAAACAGGTTTACAGTCAAAGTAATTATATTTCTTTAGGATCTTTTCAATGTAATGAGATTGATCCAAAGAAATTCCATTTTCTGACCTAGTAATCTTAATTCCAAGGATTACACTAGCTTCTCCAAGGTCTTTCATATCAAAGTTGTTACTCAACAATGATTTCACTTTATTTACAGCATGAATATTTGAACCAAATATGAGCAAGTCGTCTACATATAGACATAAGATAGTGCAAATGTTATTTTCATATTTGTAATAGATGCATTTGTCACTCTCATTTACTTTGAACTCATTCGACAAGATTAAGTTATCAAATTTTTCATGTCATTGCTTAGGGGCTTGTTTAAGACCATACAGAGATTTATCTAACTTACAGACCTTGTTTTCTTGTCCATAAATTACAAAACCTTCAGGTTGTTCCATATAGATTTCTTCTTCCAAGTCACCGTTTAAAAATGCTGTTTTAACATCCATCTGGTGTATCACCAGGTTATGAATAGCCGCCAGTGATATTAGCACTCTAATGGATGTTAGTCTAGTGACTGGTGAAAAAGTGTCGAAGAAATCTATATTTTCTCTTTGTCTAAAACCTTTGGCTACAAGTCGAGCCTTGTATTTGTCAATAGATCCATCGGGTTTTAGTTTCTTTTTCAAAATCCATTTACAACCTATAGGTTTGCAACCAGGAGACAAGTCTACTAAATGCCAGGTCTTGTTAGACTCTAGAGAATCCATTTCATCATTTATAGCTTCTTGCCATAAATCTGCATCCAAAGATGACAAAGCTTCTTTAAGGTTTGCAGGATCCTCTTCTAGATTATAAGCCATATATTATAGTCCATAATCTTTAGCAACTCTTACTCTCTTACTACTTCGAGGTTCTGTTTCGTCTTGGTTGTTGCTCTTAGTGTTTCTTATCATTGGGACTTGATTAGGTTCGCTGCCCCCACTATTTCTTGATTTAAAAGGGAATTTATTTTCATAGAAGTCAACATCATTTGACTATATGATCACTTTCGCATTTAGGTCATAAAACCTATACGCTTTACTGTTTACAGCATATCCTATGAAAACACATTCATATGCTCTACTAGCGAGTTTAATTCGCTTGGGATCAGGGATTCTGACATATGCCAGACAACCCCATGTTCGAAGATAAGACAAGTTGGGTTGTCTTTTCTTCATTATCTCATAAGGAGATGTTTTGCTTTTAGATTTTGGTACTCTATTCAAAACATAGCATACAGTCAAAATAATTTCCCCCCACCAGTGAGATGCAGCACCAGAATTAAGCATAATAGCAACAACTAATTCAGTAAGAGTCCTATTCTTTCTTTTAGCTTTACCATTCATTTCAGGTGAATACGGTGCAGTAGTTTCATGTATAATTCCATGGGTTTTGTAAAAGTCATTAAACAAACTAGAATCATACTCTGTTCCTCTATCACTACGAAACTTCTTAATCTTTTTATTGAATTGATTTTCAATTTCATTTATAAAGATCATAAACATGTCAAGCGCATCACTTTTATTTTTCATCAGATATACAAAAGTAAAATCAGAGCAATCATCAATAAAAGTTATGAAATAACGTTTTCCATTTCTAGTCAATGTTCCATCAAGTTCACATATATCAGAATGTATTAAATCGAGGGGTTCAGATTCTCTAATTACTGATTTATGTGATTTCTTTGTTATTTTAGCTTGACTACAAAAATCACATTTTTCGAAATCTTTTGGGGATAACTTTGGAATTAAACCTAAATTACTTAAGTTCGAAATAATATTTTTGTTCACATGACAGAGTCTAGCATGCCAAATATTAAAATCACACAACATGTAAGCAGAAGGAGACATTTTATTCAATTCAACATTCAATTTAAACATGCCATCAGTGACGTACCCTTTCCCTACAAAAATACCATTCTTAGAAATGGTGTACAAATCTGCCCCTATAGATTGAGTGAACCCTGCCTTGTTGAGAAGAAACCCCGAAACCAGATTCTTCCTTATTTCTGGAGTATGCATGACATCCTTCAGAATTAAGGTTTTTCCTGATGTGAATGTTAGTTCCACATCTCCAATACCAGCAACATTAGTGGTGTGGGAATCTCCCAACAGCACTTTCTTATCTTCAGCATCCGTATATGTTTTAAACATAGCACGATCATAGCAGACATGGCGAGAGGCGCCAGTGTCTATCCACCATCCATCTAATCCACCTACAAGGTTGATCTCAGTTATCATAGCAATGAATTGCTCTTCTGTCAAGTTAGCCTGATTTGCAGGGCCTAGCTTGTTCCTGCACTTGCGTGTCATATGACCCTCTCTCCCACAATTGAAACAAGTAAAAGGAAGAGGGCCATTTCTAGGTGGTGGTTGCTGTCTAGCAGTAGGGACCTTTGGAGGGTTCCCAGTCTTGTTGTTGTTCTTAGAAGAGCGATGTTGATTCTTTAGTTGTATGTCGTTTGGCTTCAGCACTGCTCCTATGAATTTTTTTTTCCTTCTTTTTTGTCACAAGAAGAACTTCCTCTTTCTGGTCTTGCTTCCGAGATTCCTCCTCAATTCTAAGGCGAGTTATCAAGCTTTCAAGTGAAAATTCTTTGGTTTTGTGCCTAAGAGAATTTTTAAAATCTTTCTACAAGCAGGGGGCAGTTTGTCAATAATAACAACAATTTGAAACTGTTCATTTAGGGACATACCTTCAGTGATTATCTCGTGAGCTATCTTCTAGATTTCGTGAGACTGAGCTTCCACTGATTTGTCATCTGTCATCTGATATTTGAGGTAGCGGCTCACTGCATACTTTTTAGCTCCAGCTTCCTCAGTATCATATTTCTTCTTTAGAGCATCCCAAACCTGTCGAGAAGTATTGCTGTCGGAACTGTAGTAATCGTACATATCATCAGCAAGTCCATTAAGAATATAATTCTTACATAAGTAATCATTATGTTCCCATTGGGTTAATTCAGCAGCTATCTTATCCTTTTCTGTTTGTTCAGCTTTTTCTGGAACAACAGGGATATCATCCTTCAGAACGTTGGCAAGTTTCTTTGTGGTTAGAAAAAATAACATCTTTTGTTGCCAACGTTTGAAGTGACTGCCCTCAAATCGAAACGGTTTGTTGAAGTCAGAAGCAGAAGAACATGTTCCAGTAATTTCGTCGGTAGACATGGCAGTTTGAAAAACGTCTTAAAATTGTTGTTTCAGAAAATTGCTTTTGAAAAATAAATAATGCCACCGATGAAATAACTGGGTTGAGTCGCGGACTAGGTCGCTCTCTTTAAGACGTTTCGAGGCACTGCCCAAATTGTACAAGGCAGACTATCAACCACGAAGTCCCCAGGATAAAACAGCCCAGATCACTGTATCAAAATTCTACTGCACTGTAGAAAACCGATCTGGAATTATACCCTCTGTATGGCAGTCGTGTGACTGACACTCGTAATATAGCACGAAGGCTACTCAAGAAAATAGAAGAAGAAGAAGAAGAAGAAGAACGGGGGAGAAGTGAGAAAAGCCTCAGATTCGGAGAGCTTTTGGTGTACTTTTCCAAATGAGGTGAGGTCTGTATTTATAGGGGAGTCCAGTAACTGGATCTGCGAAAATGGGGGGATCCAAGAGGCACTGAGTCCATCAGCTGACTGCGCCTCAAATTTAGGAAACGTGCTTTGACTTCCATTATTGACCGGGCAACATAAGAAAACGTGGGATTGACTCAGTTTAGGGTTTTGACCGGGCAAAAATCTGAAGCTTAGTCCGTTTAGGGTTAGACTGGATCAGAACATTGACTCTGACTTTGTGGATGGCAATTTCGTAATTAACGCAAGCATATAATTAATTTTAAAAAAGATTTAATACACCATGCCATGCCGGGCCGCGGCGCGCGCGTGTGTGCTTGTGGTGGTCCTTTTGCTTGCGTTCTCCCTCCTTCACAAAATTGGGGTACCCCTTGGGGCCCAACCCAAGTGTGAAACTAACACCTTATAAAGGTTTTAAATGAGTGTGTTCCCTCCTATGTGGGACTTCTCATTTTTCAATTCACAACCATCTTAAAAGCCATCATCAATGTCATTTATATTCCATTATTTCCAACAGGTTCTATGCGACTCTTGCTAATAAATAAACATATATTCATCGTATCAATATATAGTATTCTATTGATATGGTTTCGGTGTTCTTTACTTCTTTCAGTTTCTGATTCCACACCTTTTGTTCTTTGGACAAATTATTCTAGCAAAAAACTTTTGTGAAATAAATACTTGTTTAATAGGACATTTTAGCTTATGTTAAAGGAGTTGCAAAGTCCTTTATTAGGAAGCATTTCCTTCAAGTTAAAACACATATGGTTTAAACAAAAACTCATTGTACATCATAACTTGTGCAAGTTAGCTTCTGTATTACTGTTGCTAATAAATAAACATCTATACCTCATATTCAGTATATGGTATTCTATTGATATAGTTTCAATGTTCTTTACTCCTTTCACACGTCATGTTTCTGATTCCACACCTTTTGTTCTTTGGACAAATTATTCTATCCAAAAACTTTTGTGAAATAAATACTTGTTTAATAGGACATTTTATCAAATTATTCCACACCTTTTAGCATTTGTTTTGGTTTTTATATGCAGTACAACATTTTTGTTGTTCCCATTGAGATTTCAGAGACCATTTATGAGGTGTTGCAAAAATAGTGTTGGATGATGGATGAGAGAACAAACTAATAGCTGAACAAAGAAAAAGTATAAGAGGTCTTTATTCAATAGTTAAATTTACTTTAGTCATGTAACTGATGGCTATATCATTGTTTCTACAAGTTTTGTTATTGAATTTGTTATAGCACACCTTTAAACCATATCATTTAGCATAAATTTTGAAGTTGAATTGCCTAGAAAATCAAGTGATCGTAAAACTGTAGATATATTTTAAAATTGAGTATGCATGTGTTAGCACATGGTTCGTACAACATAAAAAGCATATGTGCACACTTTATTTATTTGTTTTCAATCTTCTCACATGACCAAGGATGTGGTAAAATCTTCCACATCAAGAATGTCTTTGAAGTTGGAAGTGATTGCAACATCAACTTTATTGGGATTTAGGTGGGTGGAGATATGCCTTAAGGTTTTTGGTATGCGGAGTAACTATTACCCTTGGAATCTCCAACAAGTGATATTATAGCAAATATCCGTGTTTTATTTATTAGGATTTGCGATATATATGTCTCGGTTGTATCCATGTTTGAGTTTTAGGCTTTCATCTCCTTTTGTAGGAACCCTTATTTCAACATTTGAAAATGGTTAAAGATCTTTGGTAATTGGACAATTTAACAAATCAAATGTAGTGGAAAATGGTGTTCTTCTAACGAATCTTGTGATACTATTACTTACTATCGTTGAAATCTTCTTATACTACTTTGATGCCACACAATCGGTATGTTTAAATGGTTTGTGTGTACCATCAAATTGCAAAATGTTGATAATGTCATGCTAATAAATAGACATTTTCTAGATTTTTTGGAGAATTTAACTTGACTTTTTTTTGAATGATGTCACTTCAATTCATCCATTTTGTTCTTCATATGTATTTATTAGTGTTCTTGCTGTGAACAAAATTAGTCACAAGTTATGCAGAGTACAATTGAAAAGAGGAACAAAACCACTACTTTTAGGTTGAAGAAGAACAAAAATATAGATGGACACAAGAGAAGATTTCAAAAATTAACAGAAATGACCAACTTGACAAACAAAAGTATATGTAAGAGACTAAAACAAAATGAAAATGATTAGCTTAGGATTAAATTGAAACCAAAATATAAGTTGAGGGACTAAAAGTCTAATTTAGCTTACGATTAATTATTGAAGTACTCATATATATTTTTATTGTAAGTGGATTAATTTAGCACGAAACTATTTTGAAAGAGCATTTCTTCAGTAAATCAATTAATTTGACATGTATCGATACAATTGATATTTAAATTAATAGTTAATTGAATTTTTTTAGGAAAAAATTAATTCTTATTATTTATATAACTATAATAGCTAAATATTATTTATCAAAAGTGTAAGTGAAATAAATCATAATTGTGAATATTGAATATTTTTACAATAAAATAGAAAAAAACTAGTATAATACTTATAAACAACAAAATCGTTTTTTTTTTTCATATGAAATGATCTTTTATAAAATACAAAAGTCAATAAATAACTATTTGATTCATTAAAATTATCTTTAATTTATTGATTTAGAGAAAAAATGTATCAAAACTCGTCGATTAATGAATGTACTATAAAAGCTCCAAAATTGTTAAAAGGGACATTGATTTTGTTATTAAAAGGGTCTGAAGCGGAATTATCAAGGATATACTTTTAGGACATTGATTTTGGGGTTTGAATCGAATTTGAAACTCCATATCTTATTCTTTGAGTAGCATTCCTTTTTTTTTTCCCATGATAAAGGGAAAATTACAAAGAAAACTTACGAGAAAGAAACGAGAGAAATACATACATCTATAATCATCATCAATAAGAAGTAACACACTATAAAGAGGAGTAAGTGGGTTAATAATATTAAAATCTCAACTGAAATTAAGATTAGCTAGCTTATTAACATCGATTAGTCTCAAGATAGACATGATTAACCACACAAATCCATTCATGGTTTACAATGGAGATGACTTCTTGATGAAGCGGCATAAAATATATATTATTCATTTTCCTTGACTGAATCATGGTGACTACAATATGAGAGTTTATTTCCACCAAAATAGTAGTCAAAATCAAACTACATGTCATTATAAGACCATGAAACAGGCCCCAAAGTTCAGCTAACACATATGTAGCTCGACCAAGATTGCAAAAGAAATTGCAAATATAAACTGCTTTATGATCTCTAATAAGCCATCATGAAGCAATGAGACCTGTTGTGTTTTGATAAGATCTTATTAGTTGAGTAACATTCCTTTTTCTCCATGATAAAAGGGAAAATTACGAAGAAAACTTACGAGAAAGAAACGAGATAAATACATCCCTCTATAATCATCATCAATAAGAAGTAATACACTAGGAAAAGGAGTACGTGGGTCAACAAAATTAAAATCTCAAATGAGATTAAGGTTAGCTAGCTTATCTGCACATTGATTAGTCTCAAGATAGACATGATTAACCACCCAATTCCATTCCTCCGTGTACAATAGAGATTACTTCTTGACGAAGCGGCGTAAGATAGAGATTACCCATTTCCCTCGACCAAATCAAGTTGACTACCATATGAGAGTTCATTTCACCAAAATTGTAGTCAAAACCAAACTACATGTCATTATAAGACCATGAAACAAGCCCCACAGTTTAGCTAACACAAATGTAGCTCAACCGAGATTACAAAAAAAAAAAACCATGAATATAAACTCATTTATGATCTCTAATAATCAATCCACAAGCAATGAGACCTATTGTGTTGTGATAAGAACCATAAATGTTGAGCTTAAAAGAATTTTGGAGGATACCATTTAACATTAATCTCTCTCATACGATCCTCTAAAAAGGAAGGAGGACAAAGGTAAAGATGTTGATGAATGGAGAAAGGTTTTCTATTAAAAGATTGCAAATTTTTTCAGCATTAAGTGGTGTTCTTGATAAAACTACTTGGTTCCTATCCATCCACAATATTTTTACCATGATTCCAAACACCGGAGGCCAATGGCCTCTGATCAAACTAACATCAACTACCGTAAGATTAAAACCAATTCATTGAGAAAGCGTGAGACTAAAAAAGGAACTTGATTGCTCACTCTCCATAGTAATAAAGTTTTTCCAAAGACTATGTGCCACATTAAAATCTCTAAGAACGTGCATAATAGTTTCCGAAACTTGGGAGCATCTGATGCAAACCATATTATCAGACATACCCCAATGGTTTCTTTTGACATTAGTTAGAAGTTGTTCATGTGAAAACTTTTAAAAGAAATGTATGAAATATGGGATGTCCAATTCATTTCCACACCAGGTTAAAATTAGGGGACTCAAAAGGAGTATGATGCTCTCTTGACAAAAATTAATAGTGAATAAATTTTCATTAAAAAACTTCCATATAGGGAAATCATCCTAACCTGCAAAAGGAGGCTTAAGACTTGCAATTATGATACAAATGTTATTAAGAAGGACCTGGTTGATCATAGACTAGTTTCAATGATTCTCAACAATATAATCACTTATATGAAAGTTCATAGAAAATGAGCGGATGGCCATTGCATGATCACATAATTTATCAACTCTAGAGACTTTTAATTCATGGTGACTTTTAATTCATTATTGTTCAATTTATTAACATTGGAGACTTATATATATATATGCTATTTGCAGCTATGGTTGGTGATGTTAATATTTTCATGAATGACACGGATAATCCTCAATTGGAAGAGATTGAAATTATGATAGCTGAACAAATGAGGTACACACTTTGAAATTCATGTTGTGAACTAGTTGATTACTTATTTATGTATTTGAAATCATCATAATTGGTTGAGGATGCAGTTGTTGGGAAATTTCGGAATGGAGGGTGACTTAGAAATCAAGATCATATCCAATTGAAACAAGTTGATATTGTTTAGTAGCATTACCTATTGATCAATATTTTAATAGATATCCCAGATTAAAGTTAGAGGTGCCAAAAATAGGAAAATATAGATGAAAATTACTTGACTATAGGCCTTGTTAAATCAGTTAGAGATTAGATTATATCATTTAGTTGATTCATCTCTGCTCATGTGAACCAGTGAACCTTCTGTGTGTAAATTTTCATCTCTAAAACATCTTAAGGAATGTTCAAAGCTTGTGTTTGTTCTCAATTGATAGTAAGTTTTCCTCTCATATTCTTGATTATGTCTACTTTTTAACTGAAGTATTTAGGGGTTGCCATTGTAATTTTAAATGACACATTTATTCAATCATTTGCACTGACATGAACAAAGTATATAAAGCATTCCAAATCACGGACAATACTTTTTGAAATTTTGCTCTGTTTGTTAGTTCCGTAGTGTACCATTTATGCTCTAATTTTAAAATCACCTGATTACGCAAGTGCTAGATATAAAAGCCTTCGTCTGCATTTAACATCCTTAGATATAAAAGCCTCTCGTCCAGTTTCTTACAAACCCTAGTAGATCAAGGTATAACTTAAATTTTGCCGGATAAAAAAAATCAAAATGTTCTTTGGCCCTTCCAAAACATGTTACAAAACAGAAAGAAGAGATACTAAATAAAATAAGTTATACTGGACAACAACAAAAGAAAACTAGCCTTATAAATCAGCTAGCACCTATATAACAAAATGAAATGGCATATAGTTGAAACCCTTTGAGAACGTAGATTCCTTTCAACTCCTTTGATTCTGAGCTTCATCGATTTTCTTTTTCCGGTGTTTGATAAGATCATTTTTAGCTTGCTTACGCTCATTCGATATCTGAGTGACACATTTCAACAACAAAAGTTATGAACATCAAAACAAATTAAAAAAAGGCAACATTATTGTAACTACAAGACAACCTGCCACTTTCCCACCGGTTAAATAGGAATATGGATTAAATAGAATAGTAATGGTCAAATGGCAAGTTCAGATAGATAATTTGAAAAGTAAAAGAAGTACACAAACAATAGAACTAATATGGATAAGAAATTCAAATCTGTATAAAGAGGATACAAATAGGTGTACCTGCATGGCTTCTAATAGCTTCCTCTTTTTACGAGACATCATAAGTTTAGTCAAATCATCAACATTTTCTTGACCATTGTTCGTTGATTCAGCTGTCTGAATCACTCCAGTAGATGTTTCTTTTTCAGCAGTAGAACCTGCTGAAGTATATGTAGCACCCTGAAGTTCTTTCTTCAAATCCTCATGGTATTGCTTCTCTAGAATCATCATCTGCAAGACAACAATTGAAATGGAATTACTTACATATTATTATCAACAAAGTAAAACATAGAATGATAGCCTCCAATCAATATGCAATGTTCGTGTCTCAGTATGCATACCTTCTGCTTCCTCTTAGCCGCTTCGTTAGCCTCTGCTCGATCAATGATACCGTCAGCCAGAAGATTTTGAGGATCTTCGAGATCTTTTTCAACACCTGGAAGTGGAAGGACTTCCTTTCTGGCAGCAGCTTGCAAGTGTTTAATGGTCTTTGCATACTCCGGAACATATGCCCCTTCTTCGTCATAGTTAACGAACGGGGACAAGTGCGGTGGAGGAATTCTGTTAATAAAAGAAGCATTTTCACAAGAAAAATTTCGTTAAAGTCGGATATGATAGGCTTTTTCTTTAATATAGACACTTTTCTTTGAATATAATAAAAATGTACTCTCGCGGAAATACAAACAAATATATGTAAGATTTTTTCTGATCTTGACTCTCAAGTTAATGAATGATTGATGATGACTTGGCATTGGCAACGACAACTAAGGGCCTGTTTAATTTGGGAAAGCCTTTCCTATTTTCATTTCTTAAAATTTGTATTTATTTTACTTGTTAATAAGACAGTAACAGATTACTGAAGTTAACAATTGTCTACGTTTATAGAAAAAATGAACATGTCAATTATTTTCATTATTTCCATAATTGCATCTTCATTAACTAGCATTTCACATTCTCTATGACATTAGTTCACTTCAAGAGTCTCTTATCACGGTAAAATGAGCACATTTCAGAAAATGAAAACACAATGTTTTCACAAAGTAAACCAACCCTAAATAATTGATTTTATACACAAGTCGTGTAGATTTGATGTTGTATCATAATTTACAACAACAACATCAACAACAACAATAATAATAATACATCCAATGTGACACAACTTACTATATGAGGTTGGGTTTATATATTTTAAAGAGATTGACACTAAAATCTGCATGACCGATAAGATTTATTCCACAGCCTATGGGACTTTGTACTGTCAGTATATGTGTATTATTATACATGTGGATTTTTTTCGAGATTTAAAATATTATATTTTTAATTAGCAAAATATTATCCATTTTTCAAAAAATTAAGATATCATTATCCCTTGTAGAACAAATTATTTTCCTCAGACCAAAATTAGCACATGCCGACCAAATAATCACAAATAAAATGAACCTAAAAAATAGTCACAGATAATACAACATCAATTACCAAAGAACAGAGGCACACGTACTAATTTAGGTGAGAAGCAATATATTAACAATGTCTACATTGTAAAATAAAGGAATTGTAAACCACCACAATCAACGCTAAATGGGGTTATAAACTGTACAACAGAGGTGAGAAGTCAGTATACTATAACGCAGATGAATAAGAAGTTACCTTCCAACCATATAACTTTCTGTTGGCAAAATTATGTGTGCATTCACACAATCAAATACCCACTGTGGTTGAACATATTCTCTTGAGAGGAACCTATGTCCTTGTGATTCCCGATCAACGATCTAAAGAAATGAAAGAATTAGCTAAGTGAACCTAAAACAAAGTTCAAAAAAGTTATGTCACCTAAATCACAAACCTGGTGAGTAATGCTCTGGTCTGATTCCCCAAAAGGAGCCCCCTCTCCCTCCCATGAAACTTTACCACCAAAAGCAGGAACGACAAGAAGCAATGATTCCCTTGGTACCTGAACAATTAAACCACAACAGATGCAGGCAATGTAAAAATATACACAATAAAGGCTAAATTTTTAATGGGCATTGCATTGTTAGCTTCATCAACTTTTTAATATACGAGCATGTCATAAGCCTCAGAAAAGGCTTACTTTTGGTACCTACATATAACTGACCAATGAAACTCCACAAATACAAAATGAAAACAAGACCTTGCAGTGACCATGTTTAGTCATAATAGTTGAAGTGTTTGTCCCAACCCTGATTGGCATCTCTATGAGACATTCCAATAGAAAATGTGTAAACCACTCAACTGTCTTATCGTGAAGTGATTTTTATATATGTTAATACTTCCAAGTATAATAGTGTGGTTGCTATGATTTCAAAATAGCAGAGAGCTTTGGTTTGTTGAAGCCTTGGGATCTAAGGTTTAATCATAGCGTATTCACACTCTAATCGGCCATAAAGTTGGAGACAGTGAGTGATCCAGCACTAAATTGGCAAATTAATATATTACTTATCAAACAGAAATAGGACAAATTTTATTTATTTATTTATTTATAGACTCAAAGCTGCAACAGAGAAAAAGTGAAGTAGGCCTTAAAGGAAAATTAAATAATTAAAAGTCAGAGAGAGAAAGTTATATGGTATGGGTATATGATGGATTAAATATTTGAAGATATATCAAATACTCACTCATCATTCTCTTACTTCCTTTTCAAGGATACTTTATTTAGATGGAAAACTTGAAAGAGTAAAGAGAAAAAAAAAAAAGTAGAACCGAGGTTGGTATGTGAGAGTGTCACCTGGAACTGTGTTCCTTTCAATTACAGTGTTGGAGATTCCATTCAGTTGCTAATAATCTTGGGATTTTTATATATGTTAATACTTCCAAGTATAATACTTTGAGACGTAACCCTTTTTTAACTTCACTATTCCAAACATCAACTTTTTATATTTTCTAATAATTTATATTGCAAAATTAAATGCAAATGCTTTAAGGTCCTACCTCCCTGCTCAAGAAGATTTTGACATTTCGAAAGAGATTTTTGCATTCTCGTGTCTCTTGATCATATTCCTCTTCATCATCACCTGCAGCTTTCTCAACAAGGTGCATTAGTGCACCGGGTTCATTAGAAGGAAGTTGATTCTGAAGTTGAGCAAGTCTAAGTTCAGATTTTTCATTTTCAGTCTCTGCCTCAGTTTTCTTGTTCCCCACTTGTTCAGATTCAACTAATTGAGAAGCTTCAGAACTCAGTATTGCGGGTCTGTTGTCGGCATTGGCATATCTTGACAATGCATATAGATCTACAAAGTTTAAAAAGAAAAATGATCGGCAGATACATCAAAACTCTGCAGCAATTCAAGTTCACCAAATTCCATAAAGTTGAGAAAATGGTACCTGCTGCCAACGCCTCCAAGCGAGGATCGAGCATGGGAGGATACTTCAAATTTATAGAATGATAAAGGTGGAAGTTGACAAAAGCAAGAAGAGGCTGCAGCAATTCATTAGAAAGTAGAAGTTTACCATACCAATTAGTACATGAACTTAAGTTGACTAACTAAATTTGTTTTATACATGAACCACATGATAATCGTAACACAGCAGAACATATTCAAATTAAATGTTTACATGATTAAAATATTTAGATCTATTATCCTATTACTTCGGATGATATGGACATTGATTATTTATCAAAAAATGAAGATACTTAATACAAACATAAAACTAAACTGACCTCATATAATTGCAGAAAGTTAAGCATGGTGGGGATGTCAACATCATCAGACACAACCTGCTGCAGTGAATGAGGAGTTAACCATGTTATTGTCTGACCCTCGACTTCAGCCTGCACAAACAACATAATAAATCAATAAAATGTACAATTATGATTGATTAACATAACAAATGCCACAATCAGTACCTGGTAGTATATGCCTTTAACAGATACAAATGTTTTTCTTAACCTGTGAGTACGAGATATGTATGCTTGCCATTCATGCGCCAATCTAGAATACGGGCATGCAATAAACAAAAGAAGATAAATATAAAAATTATTACAGCATGAATACGTGCATGCAATAAATAAAAGAATATAAATATTATTACAGCATAAGGTAAAAGAAAATTAATGTAAATGACAAGATTTTAATATAAAAATCTAATCCCCTAGTTGTTATTTTCAAAGTAAAGATTTAGGCACAAAGGCCTGAATTCTTTATGACAAATCAATCTAAAGTTATTATTATAATTCCATGTACATACCTTCGACATTTATGGACACGCTCCACATCAATTTTTTTGCTCTCAGTCGCAGGTAATGCTGCAAAAAGATGTACCATTGTAAGGCAGTCATCCAATTCTCCAAGTGCATCCACAAATCTTGGGTACCTATAATTCAAAGAATGATAAGAAAAAGAATGGAAATATGTCGCCGACTACAGGACATAAATTGAAATTAAGAAAGGAAAAAACCAAAACAAACAAACCTTTGTCGAATAATCCTATCTATCTTTGGTTTGGGTGTTTTCTCACGTAACCTCTTTGCACGTTCAATGTTTTTCTTTGCCTCTGCTTTCTTAATCTTTCTTTCATGTACTCTTATTGCTCTATGTATTTCCAGCAAAGGCTCGTGATGTAGAAAGCTTATATCCTTCACATGGTAGCAAGTCTGACGTCCTAACTTTTTCTTAGGCTCCCGGGGAGTTACACCTTTCAAAATGCACAGCTTCCTAAAATTTACAAAAAGTCAACTTCACATTTAACCATATTAACTTTTCAAAATATTTAAGAGTAAAGCTAAATATATGCATATTCAAAATGATAACAGATTAGATCAATAATGATAACAAAAAATATGTATATGTAATCAAGCTAAGAGAAATTTAACCCAAAGAAACCCTTCTTTTCCTACAAAAGCCCCAGAAATTGGTTTATGGATAATGCTTCATGTCACGAAAGTAACCATCACAATTACAGCACAAATCATTATGATTTGCTATTTCACTTTCATTGCCATGTTTTTCACCCAATTCAAGTGTAGGACAGTTTTTGCAATTTTCTTTAAAGCAGAATGTGCTTCATGACATTTAGGGAACAAGAAAATTATCATATATAGCATTAATGTTGGTTTATATATATATGAGCATATGGAACCTGAAAAGGTGTAGACTGATTTGAAGCTGCTTGAGAGCATGATTTCTAGTGACAAATTTAGCAGCATTTCCTTCCTTTTTCTTCCCCTGTCGTACAACAAAAAAACATGTTAAATGAAAGGAAATAAAAACTCTACACAGGCATATATTATTAGAAAAAATCATGAACTTTCAGGTAGAATTTTTTTGTTCTATTATAACTCCTTACTGTAAAACGATTGTGCACTTAAACATTATAACTACAAATTTTCACACTCCTATAAACAATCACATCATATCTAAGTTCCTTACTGTTAAACGAATAAGCAATAAGCACTGAAACATTAAAGATTCCATATTCTCACAATCCCAACAGAAAATCACATCATATCTAAATTCCGTATTGTTACACGAATAAGCACTGAAGCATCAGAAAATCCTGATCCATGTTAGTTTTTTGGGTACCAGTGATGTGTTTTCGTGTATGATAGATAGTTAATTGTATCTCATCTCTTCCACTGACATGCTACATCTCATGTAAATTGAAAATTGATTGCCATGACAGCTTGTTACATTTTTTCCAAACGCCCATGTAAAACATTTTATTTCAGTTCATGTTCTTATGTCTCTTTATCACTTTATTTGCATAAGTACCAAGCTGCACTGCTGCTTCTATGTATTGGTCACTAATCATTACCACACAAATTTGCTACTCTATTTTTCATTTTTCTCGCTAATTTGATGCTTATGGTGTCCATATTGAGCCCTTCTATTAATTTAGAAATTAAGTGCAAGTATTGATCTCTATGCTATGCTAGTAGGCTGGTAATTTCCTAAAAGATGAAGTATGGCATGCGTTAATTGTTGTCATAAGTAACGCTTTAAAGCTTCACGGATACACCGAAAGAGCAATATACAAGATATTTCAGACATCAACAGAACAGGTGTTCTTTCACCAAATCTATCGATACTGTTGATTTCCTCTTGCTGTCAATTATGTAATAACATAGATGAATATTTTCATCAGGAAAAAAAAAACATTGAAAACCACATCATTAAAAACATTGAAACCCCTAAGAAAAAAAAAACTAGGGTTCCAATTAAAATACCGAAACAAACGAAGATTAGATGGTGTAGGCATTAATGAAGAGAATTAGAAGGGATTTTTGGAAAGGGAGAAAAGAGATATGAACTACTCACCGGGGGTCTGTAGTGCTTCACCATTACTGCTGTTGTGAGAGGAGCCGAAAAGAAAACAAAGACTTATAGCTGGAGGAATAGAGAGTGACAGTGGCGAAGAGCAGATATCCAGCTGCTGGCGTAAGAGAAGACAGAGGTTAGGTTATACTAATCATGTAGCGGCTGGCGTAAGAGAAGACAGAGGTTAGGTTATATTTTGAATGATTTTTTATTATTATTATTATTATATTTAAAATATTATGAAAAGTTTATTTATAAAATATTAAATATTTCAACTTTAATGATTTAAATATAAATGTTTTGAATATAGGAAATTAGAGATAAAAGTAATAAAAATATAAATTTAAAATTTGAATTTTGATGTTATTTTTTTATAGAGATATTTTTATAATATTATAAACTTATCTCGAAAAATTCATTAAAAAATATAAATTAACTTAACAACTATTTCAAAAAACAATTAATAGAGTTAATGTCATTTAATTTCTTGGAAAGAATCAAAATATTAGTTAATTCGATTTTCTAGTTGTAATAAAAAAAAGTAAAATTTTTTAAATTATTCACGAAATCGTTTTACTTTTTTCATCTCACAACCAACACAAGT
>JBBPBT010000623.1:5192548-5234700 GCA_037974875.1 Cicer bijugum
ATATAGAGTGTTTGAGTTTTTTTTGTTACATATAAGGTGTTCTATTATTGTTTCTATTTAATTTTCACTCAAAATATGTTTTATGTTTTTTTAATTGGTTGATTTAGAGAAGTTTGTGAGAATGAATAATACTAAAAGAATTGATTATTTTTTTAAGAGGAAAATTTGTGAGAGTGAAAGAGATGAAGAAATTATAACTTCTAAATCTTAAACTATTTTCGAGCGTCCAAGAATTGAAGAAAATGAGAATCATCTTTCCAAGGTTCCTAGAGTTTTCGAAGATGAATTTGAGAAATGTTTAGAACTTGACACAAGCGCCCTCAAATTTGACAATATCCACCAAATAAATTGGATGCATTAGAGAGAGCTTAGCTAAAATTTAGTCCTTATCAAATAAATTTAGATGAATATCCTTTATATTTTAAATTATTTGATATTTCACTTTGTATTTATTATAATTTAATTTTTTATTATATAATATTATTTATATATTTAATTTATACATTATATTTTTATGTCGACTACTCTAAGTTTATTAGTCAAGCTCCGCCACGGGTTACGATGAATTGTTTGGAAAATTCGAATGTATATCTTGACTGAAATAATTCTTTTATCAAATGTTATTTTTATTCTAATAGAATTTCAAATTACTTAACTATTTTTAAAAAAAATTGAAGGGTTAAGGCAAAAAGAAGAAATAGAGATTTCTCGAAAATATAGATGGATGATAAATGTTAAAAGTAAACTACAATTTTGAATCTTAAAATTGCAAGTCTATGTCAATTTGGTACTTCAAAATTTACAAAACATCAAATTATATTTCTAAATTATCTAATGTCATTCAAAATACTTACTCTATTAAGTAATTATCTTATAGATTCTGATGGGTCACACTTGTGCATGTTGATGCCACGTCATCCGAAATAACAAACATACATTTTTTGTATGTGCATTAGACTTTCGTCATGAGAACCCTAAAACAAATTAACATTGATGAGAAATCCATTACAACAAAATTTATATATATAGAAAATATATTTGAATTGTTTGTTCAAACAACAAATTTAATAAATATTGTAAAACAATTGTTTTATCCAAACAACAAAATTTATAAATGAAAGACGATGGATGCTAACAATATATTCTTTAATATAATACACTTTCTAACCAACTCTATTTGATTGGTTTAAAATTTACTTAAGCCTCTATTAAAATATTAAGGTCCGTATCAATTTGGTGGAAGCTATGTATATTCAATCAATCAAATAGTCTGTTTTAGAAAATGTGTATAAAAGAATATTATATTAATATTATTTATGAAAATCATGATTTAATGTAGTTAAAGCATTTGAATTTCTTAAAATTTTAAATTCCGTAAAATTTTCAATTACTTTATCCAATTCTCATCTTAAATTATCAATTACAACTTCAATTCTTTTTTAATTGTCATTTTTAGTTTATTTTAACTTACCAATGAAATTAATATTTTTTTTCTTGATAAAATTATTTGATTTTTATCTACAATGTCCCTAACCTTTTATTATCTCATTTCACAATTTTCTCTATTTTGAATAATTAATTAAGAATAATTTTGTAAAACCACTAATTCATATTACTTTGAAAATGACAAATAAAAAGAAATAACTTTTTTTTTATTAAAAAATGACCCTTAAAAATGGATGGAGTAAAAATCAAATAAAAAAGCATTTTAGAACAAGCAAAATATCAAGTATAAACCTATTAAAATTATTATCCTTTCTAAAATAAATAAAAGAGTCTTACATGGAAATAGTAAGAAAGATATATGAGATCACATAGTTCGGTGGGATTTATATATTTTTAACAAATTAAATATAATGTGTTAGAAAATGAATATTAAAAAGTGCGTTGCTAACATTTTTTTTTTTTTTATCTATTTACACATACCAACGAAACTAAATGGGTCGGATCTTCGCGAAACGGCACTTGTCTTTGTGAAACCGCTCTTCTTCTGCACGACACGACGTGCCGCTCCGACGCTCTTCCGCGCACTCAAAGATCTGGGTTCTCCAACGGTTTTGCCTTCGCTCTAACATTATTCACGCTAAAAAATGGTAAGATCTTAGAATGTTACACTTTAGAGCTCACTACTAACAACCTTGATTAATGTATTCACTTTGACTGACCGTTAATGTTATTGTTCAATAACTAAATACAAATTATTTGTAAATTGTAATTACATAATTTATTTCTACATTTATCTCCTGGTGTGTTGCGCTGTGTAAAAAATTAAGAGTTATAACATTTATTTCTTGATATTACTGTGAGACTGCATTTTAACTGTGAAATTTAAATTTTTAGGGTTTTTGTTTTTATTCGTTTTAATTAATCTTGCCGTGTAATTGTAATAGTTTTAATTAATCTTCAATACAATAGGAACCAGCATTCCATGTTATGTAAATGTAAATTGATGTTCTCTATATCTCATTACAATTTTCATTTTCAGGTTCATTGTGGTGTTGTTAGTTGAAGCCTTAAAAATGGCATTGTGTAATCCTTTCTTTGTCAGCAATAATGGACCTGTAATTTCCCTAAGTTCCACCTTTCTTCCTGGGACAACACTTTCATCCTTTTCTATCAATAGAAAACCTAGAACATTTAACCCGAAAAATGTCTCTGTTTCAATTTGTTGTTCTTCTCTTAAAATTGTACGTGACCGCACTCTTGATAGACATGTTATCATGAAGAACAGAGTCCGGTTTGTTCAAAAGCTGAAAACTTTGCTTCTTTCTAAACCAAAACATTATCTTCCAATTCACATTTTGTCCAAATGTAGGGCTTATCTTTCCCTTCATAAGCCTCGTTCCTTACTTGCTATGATCCATCGATATCCATCCATTTTTGAACTATTTACTATCCCATGGCCACCCACACCTCTCAATGCAACAAAGTTATATCCCCAACTCTGTGTTCGTTTAACTCCGGCTGCTGCCACCCTTGCAGCTGAGGAATTGAGTCTTCAATCTTCAATTTCAACAATTTTGGCAAACAAACTCCATAAACTTCTTATGTTATCTTCTTACCATCGGTTACTATTGTCAAAATTGGTTCACCTGGCTCCTGATCTTGGTCTCCCTCCTAATTTCAGATCCCGGTTGTGCAATGACCACCCAAACAAATTCAAGGTCGTGGACACTTCCTATGGCTGTGCACTTGAGCTTGTATCATGGGATAGCGACTTGGCAAAGCCTTTACCTCCTCCGGTGTTCCAATCTCTTGATTTAATAGTTGACCGACCTTTGAAGTTCAAACAATTGAGACTTCGAAAGGGGCTTAATTTGAAGAGGACTCACCAGAATTTCTTGCTCAAGTTTGAAGAAGTGCCAGAAGTGTGCCCCTATACTAACCCCGCTGAGAGTTTTTCCAAGGAATCGATTGAGGCAGAAAAGAGATGTTGTGCTGTTATAAGAGAGGTTCTTGGAATGACGATTGAAAAGAGGACTTTAATAGACCACTTGACCCATTTCAGAAAGGAGTTTGGCCTCCCAAACAAGTTGAGAAGAATGATTGTGAGGCATCCAGAATTATTTTATACGAGTATGAAAGGGCAAAGGGACTCAGTTTTCCTGGTGGAGGGGTTTGATGAGAAGGGTAACTTATTGGAGAAGGATGAGATTTTATCCTTACAAGATAAATGGATGGACTTGGCAAGGGAGTCCAAAAGAATGAGAAGAGATAGAAGGAAAGTTTGGATGGATAAAGGTATTGGCAGCTTGAGTGATGTTAATCAAAATCATGATGACAGTGACATTGATTATGATGATGATATTGGGATGGATAATTTTGAAGATGGTTATGATGATGGTTTTGAGGATATATTTGAAGACTTGGGTTTTGAAGCTGAGGATTATGACCACGAAAACAATTTGTTTGCCAACAAGATTGGAGAATTTTGGACTGCAGGACCTTTTCCAATTCAAAATGGATTGGATGGAGAACAGAAGCAACCTTGGTAGTTATAAAGTGAAGAAGAAAACTATTCTCCTAAGTTAGGTAAAGGCTGGCATGAAGTTTTGATCTGGAAAAAGGGAATGAGTGCCAACCATCCTGTAACCATATTACGATGGAGATAATGGTCTATGCTAGACTATTAACTATAATAAGATTTGAGTAAAAGTTAGAAAATAGTAAGTGTTGAGTCTGTCGACCCTCGACAGTGTCGAGGCATTTGTACTTGTACATATTGAAAGTTCCATCACTCATTATTATTGTATTCAGAATGCTAGGTAACATTTTTTTTCAATATATTTTTATAACTTAGCATATCTAGGAATAGTAATTTTGTAAATAAATTGTGACTCTGGCTTTAGGGGTTATCTACAGGATCCTCTTTTTCTCCTTTCCAAGATGCAATGCCTCTGATTCCAACTGCTGTTTTAAGGTCAGTTTACTTTGTCGTAAGAATGATCTTTAACAACAATATTTTGAAATTTTTTAACCTCATAAGCTAAGACTTTCTTTTTATTCAAACCATGGCAAATGCTTTTGTTTCTCCTAATGTTTTAAAAATTATGTTTTCTCATTTCTAACTCCGTTTTTTGTGGCTTGGTTTGATGGAATAAGAAACAATCTTGACGCCATGATTTTGAATTCAAGGATTTCTAAGGTGTCATAGTATTCATATCTGTCATCTTATTATTCATTTGATTGACTGGCTCATGTGCCTAAGTATTTTCACAGAATATTGAACGGCCATATTCTTTAATAGGGGAAGAAGCACTAATGAGAAAATCTAACCCTGTTGCAAGGGTTGAAAAGATGTTTGACCTGCTGTCGTCAAAACTTACTAAAGAACCCGACTTGATTCTTGTGTCCTGCCAGAGAGGAAAAACTGTGACATCTATGGTATTTCTTACAGCAAAACTTTCCAACACTTCCTTTATTTTGATATTTTTATTCACCTTGTGTTCTTTGCAAATTTTAGGGCCTTGGAAAAAGAAGTGCCTGAGTGAAGTTGGTGTTGTCACACAGTGCATTTCCCCTCTCAAGATCACTGATCAATACCTTACTAATGTACTTCTTAAAATCAATTCTAAGGTAAACTTCTACTTTACAACCATGATATACTTAAATGCATAGCATCTAGCTTAATTTGACTGGATAATATTATGCATTATTTTAAAAAAATTGTACTTATATTCTCATATAAGCTTGGAGGAATAAATTCTTTGCTGGCACTTTAGCATTCTGGGCATCTTCCCTTGATTAAAGATACACCAACAATGATTTTAGTGATGGATGTCTCTCATGGTTCCCCTGGCCAATCAGATATTCCATCAATAGCAGCTGTAAGCCTATTTGTGTTTTGCTTTTTCCCCCTATTTTTGTTGTAAACAAACAATCACAATGCATGCTATATTGGCCTTGCACCACAAGGTGTTTTTTTTCCGGTCATCTCTACAGCATATTCTGATTTATAATGTTGGAGTGTAGGTTGTTGGATCTCGATGTTGGCCTCTAATTTCAAGATATAGAGCATCTGTGAGAACACAGTCACCTAAGGTAGAGATGATTGATGCTCTATTCAAACCTTTGGATAATGGGAATGATGACGGCATTATCAGGTTTGATTGAGTAAATATATTGAACTATAGATGTTTTGTATTTATTAGTGGAAAATGCAAACAAAAAAAGTATCCCAAATTTCATCTCATTTTGAACTAGCCAATTTACGATCTCATGTCTAGATATAATGCTCAACATTTTGAAACGTGCAAATGAACCATAAAACTTGCAACTTTGAAGAGAAATTGAAAGTGAAAATTTATTGCCTTTTGAAATTGATTTCTAACGTAGTAACTTTTGAGAGTAGAGTGTATATTCTACAGCAGAATTTATACCTGAGTTTCAGCTTGTTTAGCAATCCACTTATCAGACTCAACAGAATCTTAGGTATCCCTAACTATTTGACATTTATCTAAGAGAACAATCACAGAGTTGGAATGTTCTAGAAGCTAACATAAGTATGCTATAGCATTCTAGAAGTTCTGCAGACTGCAACAGCCATGAGCACTGTAGATGTGACGTGTACATGTATGGAAGCAAACCAACTCAAATTATTCTCTTCAGGTTTCATTCTATCACTGTTACGTTTGTTAGATATCCCATCATGTATGTTTTTTAGGTGAACTAACTGTCTGTAGGTCAGATGTTATGTAACTATTTGTATTTATTACTCGGAAATAGTTGAAGTTTCTTCTCCACTTTTTTCATATGAGAACATTTTGCAATGTTGTGGGTTAATTATGAGAGAGATGATTTTTCCATGCATGTTCTAGAATTAAGGGCATATTTGGTTTGAGAAAAGTTATCTGTTTTATATACCCAAAAAAAAAAGTTATCTGTTTTAGTTTCCTATTAATAATTTTTAATTGTAAGACTGTCCATTGTTTCCTGTTTCGGAAAATCTGTTTAAGAAATAGGGAAAACACAAAAATAAGGTTTCCATTATTACATATGCAGTTATCTAAAACAAGGTTAAGCCCTAATCAACTAAAAATAAAATGAGGGTTTTATGTGCTAAATATGTGGGTTAATTAGTGTGTAAAATCTCTATTTATCACATTTGGTGATGTGATGGCTTATAAGCTTTTGGTGCTAGTCGTTTTTCTCTTACAAATGAAGTTTATTTCCATCGACACCATAAAGTTTATTTACATTGTCAGTGCATAGTCGTTTTTCTCTTACAAATGAATTTCGATCACGAAGCTGTTTTTAATAATAAAAAGAATATAACAATTAGCATGGTGGTATGTATTAGTACTTTAATACTCTTGATAAAGAAACAAGTAACTTTGGGTATTAAAATTAATAGAAAAAAGAAGCTAGTTCCTTGTTTTTTTTCTTTCACTATGATGTAGATTACTGAAATGTAATTCCGGGGAATTTTTTTGAGAGGGTGTTGTTTTACCCAAGTGTACTACTAGTTACTGGATGGTTTTTATATCTTTAGTGTCACTAATAAGTTGCAGGGTTGCAGTGTGCGCATGTGATGGCAATGGCCGTTCAAAAGATTTTCCCTCAAGCAAAAGTCACAATCGAGCCTTGGATAGAAAATGGGTTTTATTATGACTTTGATATGGAGCCTTTGACTGATAAAGATTTGAAGAGAATAAGTGTGAATTGTTGTAAATTTATTTGTAAAAAATTAATACAAATATATATATATATATATATATATATATATATATATATATATATATATAAAGAAAGTGCTACAAAAATTTATAGGTGAAAAGAAAGACTGTATTATCAAAAGACTATCCCCACTGAGACCAATGATTGCATATCTAGAAAATTGAAAATGTGTACACGAATATATTGTGGCAGTTGGAGTGAACCTGATATACATCAAAAAAACAAACTTTAAACATGTATACAAAGCTATATTTGTTAACTTTAATCTAACCTTTCTTTGCATGATGAGCTTTAGAGCTCCTCTTATGAGCGATCATTGTTTGTTTAAATTGTGTTACAACAATATTCCTTTTCTGTTTCGGCAATGTTGCTTCTACAGTTTGAAGGAGTAAATAGAGTTTTGAAACAATACTTTGTCTGCATTCTAAAATTAGAGAGGATCAACAAAAATAATGAGGCAAACTGATCCCTAAAAAGTGTTCAATTAGTATCAAATTAACATCGATTAAAAATAGTGATATAAATTCGTTCCCCATAGAAAACACAAAACAAATTTTATGGTTTTATATACACTATAGCATACTATATAAAAGCATAAGTATTCCATTGGCACATGAAAATTAAGTAAATTTTACAAGTTTCATTTGTAATCCAATGGTCACATAATTATGAACAAAAATAAAAGAATTTACACAAAATATACAAATGAAGAGAACAAAATACATATGAAATGATATCTTAATTTGATTAACGAAAGAAATGAATAAGAAGAAATATTGGAGAAGATAAAGGTACTTTGGGAGGAGAAGGAAGGCAGAGAGAGACTCTTGCAATAAAAGGGGTTGCAAAATCGTTGGTAATTGATTGAAAGCTTCTCTAAGAATGAAGCTTAGTTGTTTGCTGACAATTGGGTATATGTAGATTTTTTGTAAAGACTCAACTAGGGAAAGTTTTTTTTTACCTTTCTAATGTGGTTGAGGACATCTTCTCTATTCAATTCAATAAACAAAAACATAGGATCAAACAACCACAATCTTCACCTTCTGTCGGTTTATGCTGTTATTGTTGATTTTGTTTTGCTTCAATCAACACTTAGAAATATTTGTATAAGAAGTTATTATAACCAAGATTCAAATTCAAGTATACTCAAATGATTCATCGCTTTAGATAATTCATGTTACAATATTGTTTTGTAAGAATATGTGTTGGACAAATAGAAAAACTTAAAGTGATATGAAAATTTGTTAAAGATAAAATTATGCATCCTTTGTTGGACCACTCAGACCACCCTCTACATGTTCACTAATAGACATAAGGTGTGTGTTGATATTTTCTATACGAATAACTTTAGTTTTAATTAATTCGGTGAGAAACATGAGTGAAACTAACCAAGAATGAATGAGTCGACAAGCATGCCTCCATGTTGACGTCTAAGGGCAGTTTTGTTTCTGCAGTCTACATAACATTCCCATTTTGTCATAGATTTCTGATAAATTAAAGAAAAAAAATTATTAGTTGGTAAAATGAAAATTAAAGGATATATAGACAGAGAGTTGAGTACAATTGAAATCCAAGTGTAGCTGGCAACAACCGAATGACATGTGAAGATAAAAATAACGAAAATAAAAAAATGATTGGTTTTTAAAATATTTGTAAAATATATAAATGTTCAGTAAATAGTCGGTAATAAAGATTGTATACAAATGTTGTTGTGTTACACAATCATATAAACAAACAACTAAAGAATTTCTTTGTACGCAATATTTAAGACCTTGTTTTCATTGGGCTGCTCATCGTCGTTAATAAAGAATATGTAATCCATTTCGATTGGTTACTCTAGAGATGGCGACATACAATTATCCGTGAGTAAATACTGGTTTAGGAAAATATAATCTAATATGCTGCAACGATTGTCCTTGACTTTTATTTATTGTCATGGAAAAACATAATGATATAGGATACTGTCTTCGATTAAGAATAAAAGGCCAATTGGATTAAGAAGGCGACAAAAATATTATTGGAATGAGAACTTTATCTTCAATGATAGATCCACTCAACACTTCTCCTTCCACAAACCATTTTCCAAGTTCTGTAATTTTCATTCTTGTACCATTACATAGTCCAACTCCTTGATTCAAATTTCTCATTAACATAACTACTGCTCGTTTTATAAGCCTAAAAATATGTGATGGCAAACTTGGAAATGTGAGTGTATTCAAAAACTCAGTAGGGTAAAGAAGATCTTGATCTTGAACATTGAAATATGTCTTACAAATTGAGTCTGATGATAAATATATCATTTCTTCGCCTGTGAAATTATTCAAAATACAATGATTTATATCGTCAACTATTGCATTTGAAGGTGTCAAGATATCCCGCGACACAAGGTAACCTATGTCCCCAATGTGGCTATTTAAATTTGGATAAATAACGTCAACTATAGATTGAATACATCATGTGACTTTGGGAACATCAAATTTTGTTTTATTGATATCCATGATTCTCCGATATCCGAGCACTATTTTCCATCACCTACATCAAGTATCCAATCTGCGAAGTTTTGCATTGCATCTTTTGAGATTGAGTCCAACTCATTTGATTGTAGACTCATATTTTTACATAGCAAATGAATCTCACATGATTTCCAAAGGTATGAATTTTTATGCAAGCTTGGATCATATCATGCCTATCACCTTTTTGAACTACAGGTAAAATCTGACGAAAGTCACCACCCAATGCAATAGGTATTCCACCAAATGGTTTCAAACTATAGTCTTATTTGATTCATTTCATAATATCACAAAATGGTCAATCTACTGCCTTAAAGAAATATTTGTTGGCCATGGGTGCCTCATCCCAAATAATTAAAGAAATTTATGCTAAATCATTTTTCCAACTGAGTCACAATATAGTTAAGAGAAAAGGAAAAAATAATCAAAGACTAAAATAAATTAAAAGTGTGACAAGATATATTATCGGCTGTGACTTTATCAAATATTTGTTGACGTTTAATATCATTGATTAGCTCCCATAACTTAATAGAGAAAACATGAATAATGATGTCGGGTCTGTCATCATTTTTTTATCCTTCAACAATTTCAAGGAAAAATTGTATTTATGGCCATTTTGGGTTGCATGTGAATGTTAAAAATAGGTCGGGATATCCAACATATCAACATATAACCATTGCATCCTGAGTACAATTTCATTTGTTAGTTATCGACTTAAAAAATACATCTTTGATAAATGATTGTCAATTTAGAGAGACATTTATAAAATTCAGATATATGCATCCTAAGTATAGTTGAAGAGTAGCATGAAAGGGGATTTATTTCAAAGAAAAATATATTGAAAACCACAAAAATTTATTGGGTATGTATATAATGCATGATTAAATATAGATTGTGAAATAATTATCTACCTGGAAATTTTGAACATGATATCGCAGTCCACCAGTATAAGACGATGGAAGGATTGTCATGACGTCTCCTTGATTAGTAGCATATATCAATCCATTATATAGTTCTACACGCAATTGCTTTTGATACTTTTTAATCCAATTGATTCTAACTTCTTCGATCGAAGCATAAACATCCACCATGTACTGTTGGAACAAACAACCACTCTGTAACAATATTTGTGCCTTTCCAGCTCGTTGTTGCAAGCAAAAAGAATAATATTGTCTCATAGTAACTATTTTTTGCCTGTAACAACTCCCTATTTCTGGATTTCGATGACTTATCCCAATCCTATAACAATATTCTTCATATGGAAATAATAATGGGTATTGTAGTGCCATGAAACTTGGGTGCAATTATGTAATTCTCTGAAGACCGGTTGTTTTGAGTTTAACAATTATATCCCGATGGCTTTCTTCATTTGAGCTTCGATCAACTAAAAGCGTCGCAAATTATGAGCAAGAGGGAGGGTTATTTTTTCTTCCAACAGTCAACTTATTGCTAAGCAATCTTAGTTTCAATTATTCGATATCATGGTGATCGTATTTATCTCTGACCATCCTAAATGATTTTACCAAGACATTGTGATTGTCCAACATATGCAAAATCTTTGTTACATGTTTCTCTTGAAGAAGATTATTTTCGTTATCACCTGGGATAAAACCTAATCTATTTGAGATCTCATTTTCAGTGTCATGTATATAAAGTTTGGCAAATTTTGGTTTTTCTCCATTCTCAGGACATAAAGACCCAAGTAGGTGGTAGGTCTGTCCATTGATTTGAAATACTTAAGGGTCCGCCTATTTGTTGATTTCATAGTCAATTTTTCCACCCCATAGATGTAAAAGCAATAGCCAAATTTTAAATTCTAATGTTATGACGAAAATATTTTGTCGCACAATCTCTATCATAATCAAGCAAGTGATAGAGCAAAGTTGGTGGAAATTTTAGTTATGAAAGTTGCACCCGACCTTCCATGCAACATGTAGAAAACTTTGAATGTTAGCGATGTTTACTCTTTTTTGTTCTTTCAAAATCCACAAAATTCACAAACACATGTCGATCTTCCAAAATTCCAATTTTCAATAATGGAAGCTAATAAAGAAAATAAATATTTTTAGAATGCAAACCATATAAAGACACCGAACATCAATAAATATTACCAATCCTTTTATTTAAAATAGTGATTAAAATATTTTAGAAGTTACTTGTTTGTCTACAGGTGACAATGGAAATTGTAGATGTTGACGACTTCAATTTGGAAGTTTGTCAAACGGGGACTGTAAAAGGAACTAAATGGAACAAATTATAGAATATTTTGGAGGTAAATAATTTCATTCATATACAATAAAATTCTTGGCACATTTTTGGAGTAAAGACCTTAATTGGATTTGGAAATTATATTCCTATGCAAACGCAATAATTTATTCTCTTTACATCTTGTTTCTTCAGATTGTGCATGTTGTGACGAAATATCAAATAAAATAAATAAAATATAGGAATCATATTTATAAAATATATTATGCACACTTTTATTATCAACACACACAAAATTCCTTTTAAAATGAAGCAATTGTTTTCTTTTAAACCTTGCAAGTCGATACTGGATAAGTTTTTCAAAGCAGTTTTGATCAACCTCTACAAACATATATTACATTTTATCATTGGAAAAGAAAAAAACTTCATGTAGTAGGTGACTGGATTCCTATCATCAATCATGTAATCATCGCTAAACTTCTATAAGAAAGAGTAACTATTTTTAAACAAACTCTTAAAACAATAAAAAATTCTTGACATAATTTTCCTTATTCGAAATTGCATTAACTAATAATGCATCCCTATAACATTGTATAACTGAAAACATTTAGATAAAATGAATAACCAAACAACATAAACAAATGTGTAAAAAAAAAAAAAAACTTTCTTGTAGCTTGTAGTAATATACTATGTACAAGAAGAATGAAATGAGAAGTTAAAATAAAATCTAAAAGGTAATCTTGCACCAAAATGTAACAGGCTCCAACTAAGAAATCATTCCTAACTTCATGAAATGCACCTTGTTTTAAATAATAAAGTGAAACAACATTTTGTTGAGATAAGTCAATCTTTATAGTTCTATGATCATATGCAGTTACTGTTTTTGAAAATCTGATCGCAGTAGCATATGGAGGTGGAGATGATTCACTGATGTTTTGTTCCAAGATCTCTCAACACCTCTCTTATGTATTCGTTTTTTCAGGTATCATCAATTTTATCTTTGTCATGTTCTTTTTTCATTTCTCTTAATAATTCTTTGGATTGTGTAACTTAGCGAGATAATATAGAAGTGCTTAATGAACTTTTTTATTCTAATTTCATTTGAGACCTAGTTTTGATAGACCTTACATAGATGAACTACTTTATAAAATGGTATTTATCCATCTATCTATTTATTTCATTTCAAAAACCTATTAGCTATTCATTCATTCATAAAACCTTATTTCCTTAATATGTTATTTCAATTAAAATAGGAACTTGATGGAAAGAAGGTCATGGAAGATATTATATACGACATACAACCATACAATTGGCAATCAAACTGCCCAAAGAAACAGAAAATCAAGGTATCTTTAAATTTAAATCATAGGAATAAAATAAAATAACAGTAAATAAATACCATTATTTCTACTATTATGAGGAAAGGTAGAGGGTCTTCTTAAATGAATTAATTGTTTCATTCGAAACCTAGGTTGTCGAAACTAACACAATATTCGCAGACGTCGTTCTTGAGCTTCTGAATTAAAAATAAAAATGAGTATATGGTCAGAAAAAAATTTAGCATAGTGAAAATGACAATGTTAGTTTCAAAAGTCATTAGTTAAAATCATATGAAGTTTGTCAAGCAAGTCTTGAAGACACAAAATTTGTGCTCCTCCTCTGCTTACCACCATTTTCATTTGTCGCAACATATCAATATACAACATATGAATTATTGCTCACTCTAATTTTGAATGCAACATTCACTTTCTAATACATTGAACCATATCATATATATCATATATAATATAAATATAAGTCAAGAATGAAATCAACAATAATTAGAAGGCTTTTTTTTTTAAAAAATGACATACATCTTTTGGGGTATCTTTCAAGTAGAATTTGAACTCTTCTGAGACCTATTGTTCTTATAGCAGTAGATGGACCAGTTCTATCGATGCCCTGGTATGGCCAAGAATGCAACCAGCTTGAGTCCACTCCTGCACCCCTAGATAAGAAAAAGTAAAATCAACAACAACAAAAATATAATGCATCAATATATAAAAAATAATAAAACAAAACTAAAATGGAGTAACGAATCATTCTGATTTGTTTTTACTTCTACTTGTGCATTCACCAGTATCCTTGGTTTCTTCTACAGTTCCAAATATCTTTCATGACCTTTTTTCCATCAAATTCCTATTTTAATTGAAACAACAAATTAAAGAAATCAGGATTTATGAGTGAATGAATAGTTGGTAGGTTTCTAAAAGATCAACATTGAACCATATCATATAGCATATATTATATAAATACAACTCAAGAATGAAATCAACAATAATTAGAGGGCTTTTTTTAAAAAAGAAATGACATACATCCTATGGGGTATCTTTCAAGCAAAGCCCGTCACGATGTCTTTAGAGCAGCTTCATCGAAGTTGTTCTGAGCATAGGTTTCTCCAACATATGCAAGATGTCTCATCATCATTTGAACTCTTCTAAGACCTACTGTTCTGATAGTAGTAGATGGATCACATCCATCGATTCCCTGGTTTGGCCAAGAATGCAACCAACTTGAGTTCAATCCTGCACCCCTAGATAAGAAAAAGTAAAATCAGCAAAAAAATAAATAAATAAATAATGCATCAATATATAAAATATATTAAATCTACTGATGCATTATTTCTATTCTTATACTACAAATTCATGAACTTCTCATCTCAAACATTCGTAAAGTCCACTTCCGTTTCAAAATAAAAATCATAAAACATTTTAATGTCGATCAAACAATAAAAAACATTAAGCACATATATGAGAAAAATAATACAATAAACTCATTCATATAACTAGAAATCAAATAAGAAAAACAAGGGTTTCATCCGATTACACTCATCCCTAACAAATAGAGTTTACTTAATTTAATGAGTTATTTGATATATTTTATTGATTTTAGTTCTTTGATTTAATGAAATTTTTATGTTCTTATTTGCTTAATTAAGTAGAGATTTTTCGTAGTTTTGCGTTGTTACTTTGTTTTAGTGCAGTGCTGAATTTTGGTGAGAAATCATCATGACCTATGTGGAGCATTTCAGCTATATCTGGAGTTGTATATGTCCAATTGGAGTCAAACCAAGTGAAAATGAAAGCTACGATCCATAGCTACAACTTTCATGAAGACACCGAAATCAAATTCAGACTCAAAAGAGGAGTAAAATGCAAAATACATCAGACTTCAGATGTTGTGCGCCTGAAGCGCGCCAGCTGCGCCGGAGGCGCATTTCCAGCCTTTTAGCACTGTCCAGGCGCGCCCAGAGCGCAAATCCTGCGTCTGGGGCATGTGACGCGCATTAGCATTCATAAAAACACAATTTTTTTTACTGTTTAAGAATCTTTTTGACCATCGGAAAGTGGGGAGACTTGTGCCCTAGTATAGAAACTCAAAGACTGTCGTTTTTAACACCATTGGAGCAGTTTTATCAAGAATCATTCATGAATATTTCTTGTAATTCTTCTTTAATCTCTATCTTTTATATCTTTGTCATGAGTAACTAAACCCTATTTGTTAGGGATGAATGTAATCAGATGAAACCCTTATTTTTCTAATTTGATTTCTAGTTATATGAATGAGTTTATTGAATTATTTTTCTCATCTATGTGCTTAATGCTTTTTATTGTTTGATCAACATTAAAATGTTTTACAATTTTTATTTTGAAACGGAAATGGACTTTACGAATGCTTGAGATGAGAAGTTCATGAATTTGTAGTCTAGGAATAAATACAGGTCATGAAACCAATTAAATTAGTTGCAAATCAATAGTTTACAAGAGAATTTCTATACGGTGATGCTTAATTCTAATATTAAATCTACTAAGGAATTAGGGATTACTTTGGAATTAAAGGTTTTGTCACTAAGACATTAGGGCAAGAATAATAAAGACAATTCGGTAATAATTCAATAAAGGAATTCAGTAACTAGGATCAAATTAGACACTAAGGTTGGATTCAAAGTGAAACTCATCCCTGACATTTTTCTCATTATAAAAGATCAATTTTATTACTGTTGTTAATTTCAATTATTATTTCAACCAACTTGGGAACTTTTTGTTCAATTTTAGCAATTAAATATAATTCAATAGTAAAACGCAATCCTTGAGTTCGGCATTCGGTACTACCATTTTATTATTACTTGCAACGATTCAGTACGCTTGCTGAAACACTATCATCTACATACAAAACTAAAATGGAGTAATCAACCATTCTGATCTGTTTTAATTGAAACAACAAATTAAGGAAATCAGAATTTATGAGTGAATGAATAGTTGGCAAGTTTTTGAAATGAGATAAATAGATAGATGGATAAATACCATTTTAGAAAGTACTTCATCTCTGTAAGGTGTTTTTACTTCTACTTGTGCATTCACCAGTATGCTCGGTTTCTTTTACGGTTCCAAATATCTTTCATGATCTTTTTTCCCATAAAATTCCTATTTTAGTTGAAACAACAAATTAGGGATATCAGGATTTATGAGTGAATGAATAGTTGGCAAGTTTGTAAAACATCAACATTGAACCATATCATATATAGAATATATAATATAAATATAACTCAAGAATGAAATCAACAAAAATTAGAGGGCATTTTCAAAAAATAAATGACATACATCTTTTGAGGTACATACAAAATCAATTTCTAAATTTAATTATTCTTCTTCTTTTCTTCCTTTATTCATCATCCATACTACACCGATTTCTGAACTTGATTATATCTTGGATTCATAATTATCCTTCTCACTTTCTTAGTATCAACAATCGTTGGTCATAAACTGATCATTCAATTACAAATGGACAATTTCAAAGAGCTACCGCGGAGCTCACCTTCGGGAGTATCTTTAGAGCAGCTTCATCGAAGCTTTGATAGCAGTAGATAGACCGACTCCATCGACGCCTTGGTTTGGCAAAGAATGCAACTAACTTGAGTCCACACTTGCACCTCAATTTTCACACATTATTTTAACACCATCAAGGCTGGGAATAAAAAGAATTGAAAAGGGCACCTTACTTTATTAGCTCGAATATCACAGCAAATTACCAAAGCTTTAACGATATAAGTCCAACCGACATAAAAAAATAATAGAAGTCCAATTCATAAGCGTTTATCAAATACAAAATTGAATTTGTTTATTTTGTATTTACAAAATCTTATCAAAACTAATTTCTTTTCAAAAAAATTAAGATTTTTGTTATATCAAAAAAAGTACATGTGAATTATAAGAAGCAATTTCTTCAATAACATCATCCAAATTGCTAGAGGGAGAAAAATTATATAATTTTAATTTTTTTTAAACAACAATAATATATTAATTGTTAATTTATTATAAAATGTTAGAGGTAGAAATTGAACTCAAGACTTACTTTATCACTCCACTCCTATGTATATTCCAACAACAACAAAAAAATTTGATACCGCATCTAGTTCGTCCGCTACCTCTACACACAAAAAATCTTTATTCAAATTGCTTTATTCTTTCTTTTTATTTAAATAAATAGTGTTACAACATTTATGATTTTAGACAACACTTTTTCTAACATCATTTAATAATTGCGTCCATAACATAGTATAGTCAAGGATTATTAGTATGTGTCCAATGAAATTTTTCACCTTGTGGGCAGTTCTCTTTCCAACAGTTATAGAACCTTCCCAGAATTATGAATAAGCAACATTTTTACATTTGCCAACCTTATGTCTAGAGCAACGGTTCGTAAACTGTTCTCAATAATTTTCACCTGTTGCTCCGTTCCTTTCCCAATAATTTGAAAACCGTTGAAAAGCTATGAATAGGCGACATTTATAAAATGTGGACTTTTTTCTTTGCAACAGTTAAAAAAGTGTTCTCATACATAGAATAAGCAACACTCTTTCTACATATGGAAACACTTTTATACTTACCCTCATAACTATAGCTAGAGAGTTTTTGACTAAAAAAATGTTATCTATCTATCTATTTATAATTATCATTAAGTTTATTATATTAATTCTAATATTATTGCACTTTACAAAAGTTTATTTAAATATTGTTATTAGGAAAAGAAATTTTATTATTTGAATTGCTTGTATTAAAAAGTTTTAAAAGTAATTAAATTATATAAATGTTGTAGTTTATCCATATATATCTAGCTTTTTTATGTGCTTAATCTATGATTATATTGTATAAGTTCGGCGTTGATTTGTTCGTCATTGTGGTGCATTGATTTTTGTTTTTCTATTTTAGTGCGATTAATATTTACAGTAAATGACTAATTTTGTTGGTACCATAGTTTTAGTGGTCTTAAAGTCAATTTAACATTTATCAGTAAATATTTTTTCTCGAAAATAGATGATATTGAAAACTGTAAATCTCATAGTATTCTTGACCGTTGGTAAAAAAAAAAAATATTAATTTAATTATTAATATTAAAGTTTTAATTTAATTTTGATCACTAAAGTGTTTTTTGTCTTTTTAATCATTAATTATTTCCGTGAAAAATACAACACCAAAAGTTTACTTGTAAAAGTTTTCAGTTAAATTCTAGAAACTTTTGTGTATGATGACAGTTGTCTAAAAAGAATTGAATGAAACTCTTATGTCCTGGATTTAATGATGTATTAATTATTTAATTTGAGAAATGAACTAATTATAGCTAGAGTAGTCCTTTGTGGAAGAGCATGGAAAATAACCTAGCACTAAAGATTAGTTGAGAAGTCGAAGATGGAAGCATACATAAATTAAATGATATACCAAAATAATGTAAAGTTTAAAGTGGTACAGCTAGATAGGGTGTCAAGTTAGGAATGTAAGCTCGTGTGTTGTTTGCTTACATTGGTCACCAAATCTAAGTCCATCATTTCCTAATACAGATATTCATCTCAATCCATTCTACTCTAGCTACCTTAATGTGATTCACAAATTCTAGAGTGTCTCAAGTTGAGAAATTATCCTATCAAAATATGAAAGTAAAATATATATATATATATATATATATATATATATATATATATATATATGTCACTTTAATTTCAATTGAAATACACACTAGCCAAGGGTTAGGAGTGCTTTAATATTTTCGTAGCAAACTGTTGTATCGAAAAATATTTTCTTCAATGTCAAGCAACAAACTTCCATTATTTACAATTAGAATGTTCAAAACCTTTTTTCTAATTATGAATATAATGACTAGTATTGATGTTGCTTGGAGCCCCTCCTTTGGGTTGTTTTAAAGGGAATGTGAATGAATCACATATTGGTTCTTTTAATAATAGTGATTGTGGAGATATCATTAGAGATTAGATGGTCGTTTTATTAAAGTTTAATTGCAGTTTTGGTCCCTCTATTTTAGCTGAATCGCGAAAGTAGTCCCTCCATTTTGTTTCTTCTTAGTTTTGGTCCCCAAACAGAATTTTGGTCCAAAATTTCATGAATTTTTTTTTTTGCATTTATTTAAGTCACATCATGCTTCAAAATCTTATTTGCAACAACTGTTCATGAAATATATGACCATAAATAATGTAGTACGACTTTAAAAATTGAAATTTCATCAAATTTTGGACCAAAATTCTGTTTGGGGACCAAAACTGAGGAGAAACAAAATAGGGGAACTACTTTCGCAATTCAGGTAAAATAGAGAGAATAAAACTGCAATTAAACCTTTTATTAAAGACTTCTATAATAAATTGGGATCTTGCAATTTAGTTTGGGCGGAATTTTAGACCTTCCGATTGGGTATATATCAAGTTAATCTTGGATCTTTGGTTGATTTGGGTTATTTTTAGGTTGATTCATAAAGGTTATTCTTCTAATGCTTTTATTCAATTTCTTTTGTATAAGACTTTTATCTTCTTAAGCTCTCTGGTTGGTGAGTCTCAATTAATCATATCTACAAATAAGCAAATGTGCTGATTTGCTTACCAATAAAACTAATTTAACTTCCTTTAAAAGGGTTATCTTAGATCATATTTTTTTTTCTGCTCTTAATATTTATCATTTTGATAATGTTAGAGGTGTCATTTTGATAATGTAGTTTTGTTTTCGATTTATGATAATAATAAAAAAAATACAAGCATATCATTTTCTCACTTTACTTTCTATTTCAAGAATATTAGGGGTGACATTCTCTCTGTAGTTGTTTCAAAAACATAATAAATTTTAGTTGGGGTTTTTTCAAACTTGAGGCACACATGAAAAATAATTAATCAATTCATGTCTAAGGTTTGAGGGAAGAACATTGATATTGAATTGATAATAAGATCATAAATTCAACTCTCCGATAAAAATTAACAATTAACTATTAACATCCATCATCATAAATTAAAACTCTTTACCCACAAACCTCCACATAAATATTGAATTAATAATAAGGGTATGGATTCTTCTAACCAATTACCTAGTTGATTTTATCTTCATGAAGTAAGACTCATTATCCACAAGCTTCTACCACAAGACTAATAATCTCAAGTCATGCCTTATTACTTGGTTAGATGAATTATTAAGTCCACACAAGCCTCAACTATTATTAAGTCCACTAATTAATCAACGATTGGTTAGATGAATTACTTCCCAATAGTTATTCACATTTGTCACCTAAGTCTACTCATGAAAATATTTCAATTAATCATCTTTCACTTCTTATTCCAATTCCAAGATAACAAATTATACTCACCAAAATCAAATCATAATTTCACAGCTAATCAATTTAACAAGTAATGCATTTTCATCAAAGATCATATATTATCGTTGAT
Source organism: Cicer bijugum (assembly GCA_037974875.1). NCBI lineage: Eukaryota > Viridiplantae > Streptophyta > Magnoliopsida > Fabales > Fabaceae > Cicer > Cicer bijugum. Next base: position 5,213,192 of record JBBPBT010000623.1, read on the forward strand.
ATCATTTCATCAAAATAATTAAATTAACATCCCTACATAATCATCAATATTCATATAACCACACAACACAAGTCTCATGATATGTAACGCAAATTCAATGTCACTCATGATATGGTATCAAACTAACTTTTGAAACATTTGAGAAGAACGTGTCACTACTTCGTCATGCCGGCACTTCCAAGTTGTTCGTAGGCTCGCTCTACATCATATTCCTCCGTCACTATTGACATCTAGTGGGTGCATTAGTGTGTTGTATGGTAACTCCTAATACTAAAGTGTTATCTAATCCAATTAAGCATTCTCGATCTCAATGCCTCCAAGAGGACTATATGAGCATTGGTCATGCATCATCTCATCAACATAGTCATCATATTGAAACAATAATTGTATCATTAGAAGCATCATATGATCAAAATCATTTTAGTAATCATATCATTAAATTATCTAACGCATCATGCTATGACAAGTATCATTTTATAAAAATATCATATATCATAAAAAACATCATATCATTATGATATGTCATAAAAATCATTTTGATATATGTTTTAATGATAACAAATCTTATGAAATAAATAATTAAGTTTTATGAATGGTGGTCTACTGATAATTGCACTTGAGTTTTATTTAAGTAATGTGAATTACATAAGTGAACAAGCAAGAAGTCATCAACAAGGGAATAAGTACATTCTCAATTGTTATGAAATAATGTTCTTATGATGAACAAGTTCATTGCATTCATAAATAGTCATATTAGTTCGGAAAAATGACAAGAATCAACTTTGAAGTTACATGATCATTCTGATTTATTATAAAATCATTATGGTTTATTACAAGATCATTATGGTTTAGCATATGATCATTTTAGTTTATTACAAGGTCATTCTAGTATATCAAATGATCATTCTGGTTTATTACAAGACCATTATGATTTATTATAAGATCATTCTGGTTTATCAAATGATTATTCTGGTTTATTACAAGATCATTCTGGTTTATCAAATGATCATCCTGGTTTATTACAATATCATTCTGCTTTATTACAAGATCATTCTAGTTTATTATCAAGATCATTATAGTTTATTATCGAGATCATTCTAGTTATTTCATTTATGGACATAACTAAAATGAATCAATTTCTATAGTCCACACCTTAACATAAACACATGTCAAGATTACTCAAAATAATAGTCAAGCCCAAAAGTCTAGTTAAAGGCCCAAAGAAGCAAACATCATCAAGGTCAATCTCCATATTGATGGTCTATGGAACAAGTACAACTAGGACAACGAGGATAAAAAAGGACACTTATGCTACATCTTTGCAGAAAGGCAGCTGGCGTATAAAACAGAAAAAGTTTGATACCAAACAGCTGTCAAAAGCTCTCAATCTAATACTCACTCAAAACAGAAATGAAGAACATTCTCTTTTAAAGACAATGTTGAAAAAAAAAATCATTTTCCATAGTGGTGAAACTTAGAACTCGAGCTAAATGCCCAAAGGAAGAAAACAACCTCCAGATTGATGTCAAGATTGATCTCCAAATTGATAATTTGTGAACAAGTACACAATTACATATTACTTATATTATTCTGCAGAAAGCTATGCATAATTCTGTTTTAAAACATATATGACACCTAAGAAGTGGGCCCAACAACTATATTCAATTTAAACTAAATATTCAAAACCTTTTATCATCTATAAATTGATGATCAATTGGAAGATGAAGACAAGAGTTCAATTTATAAATCTACTAATACTTGTTCAAGTAATAACAAGTCAAAAATTCTTCAAGGAAACTCAAGCTTTCTTCTATTAATGGATCATCATTTACTGAGTTTGTCTTTATTTATTTCAAACAAGTGTTAAGAAGTTTCATGATCTCAACCACTTTTATCACACACATCATTTATCACTCAAGTCTATCTTTATGTTAGATTGAGTGTGTTTTTGTAAAAATCATTTCAAGGCAATTGTAAAAATCCTTTCAAGGTGATTGTAAAAATTCTTTGTAGATTGAAATATGTAGATTGTAATTGATCGAGGTTGATCAAGAGAAAATATGTGAATGAGAATATTTTGGTTCTGAAGCACATAATGAAAATCTTACAGTTGTGATGATTAGACTAATCCGAGTTAGGTGAACCAGTATACTTTTTGTGTATGATTTTTCTATCTTTTATCTTTAATTATTTGCACACCTAAATCACATTTCACTGTAAACAAATTTGTTTTATTTACTTCTAACATATCTAAAACATTCTGGACATTTTATTTCAACTAAGGTTGATCTTGAGTTAATTTAAATTAAACACATGAATCAAAATTTTTAAAAAAATTACAATTTAAACCTCTATTTTTTCTGTGATTGATATTACTACTTCATTAATATCATCGCAAATCACCATAATATCATTTTCATCACATCGTCAATTTAACGTACATAATCAACAAATTATCAATTTAACTCATTTCATTAATTCACAAAGTAAATGTATACTCAACCATTGTTTCTTATTCATCAATTCACTAATTTAATACTTAAATAACATCTTAGCTTCATTCATCAAATAATAATCACTCATATATAAACATATCACTTATCCACAATACACGATATTCATCTTCTAAGAGGATTAACACACAATCCACACATTATTATTAAATATAAATGCTATAAGGTTTTTAAACTCGTTTTTTATTTTCTAAATTCTCGAATTCACATTTAATTAATTTACTACATGACAATCATAATGTGGTTTAATGGTTTGGATGAGTTGGAGTGAGAAGAAAGTCATGGGACTAAAAATTTATTGAAAAATCTTAGTGTTCAGGAAAGATTGAATTTGTGTTTAGGGACTAAAAATGAGTTTCTTCATTATTTAGTAAAAACACTTTCCACTATTTGGAAAATAATTCAGAACAGAGGTATGATTCATCGAAGGCATTATTTTCCCTTCATACTCAAAGTGGATTTTTACCATTGGAGAAGATGAAGGTGAATTCTTTTCTAGAATTCGTGTGAAGATAAAAGGATGAAAATAATGAACAATCAGAATATATATATATATATATATATATATATATATATATATATATTCTTAATCACCAATCAAACAATGTATTAAGAAAGTCGTCTATGTATAATTTATTATTTAAAAATATGTTATACTCCCTTTGATTCATTAAAAATATCGTATTTGAGTTGTGCATAATTTTTTAAAAATTTATTAATTATATTGATTTCATTGATAAAATAAATTTTATTTATTAAAATACTAATACTAATTATAGTTAGTAGAGTTATTAAAAGAATTAAGATATAGTACATAAACAATTAAAGGAAAAACAATAATGTCATTAAGAGCTAGCTTAAGTGATACGTCTTGTCTCAGATTTAAACTCAGAATCTCACAGTTATGTCAGTTAATTATGGTAGAATTTATCATCTCTTCTAATATAAAAATAATAATAATAATAATTTGAGTAATGCAATTATTCTTTTATTACAATAAAAATTTAAACTAAGTTAATCACTATTCATAATATGCATGTATTTAGTTGATCATATTGTTTGTTGACTGGTCAGCAGTTAAATTAAGACTGTCTTAATTGGCCAACATTAATGCTTTGATCCTTCTCCCTTCTATCCTTATCATTTTAGCTTTGCCTCTATGATGGAGAATTCTCCATACCCATGTGTTAATTATTAATTAAACTACTCTTCTATTTTTTATTGACCATTGCTTCTTTTTTATTGACTATAGCCAGTACTTAATCTTCAGCTTAATGATGAACTATAACTATATTTACACACACATAAATAATGCTTTCAGCAATCCTTGTATGTGTAATATAGGCTGCAGCTGACCTGAAAATTCGAAATGAAAGTGAAAAAGTAAATTTAAGTTGAAAATATTGTAAATTATTTTTTAAAATATTTGTCATTTTTTATCGTTATAACAAAATTTTAAAAATATAATAAATAAAAGAGAAATAATAATAATTTTATTAATTTATCTATTGATGTATTCTCATTATAATAAATATAACTAAGTAGAGAATAAAAATTTAAAGATAGTGTAAATTATTTTAATTAGAGAGTACAATTAAAAAAAATAATCAAAACTATTTTAAAAATCAAACTAAGTTCTTTTTGACAAATATCTTTTATAAATATAACAATTATTTTTAGACCGTAATAGGGTGAATTTGTCTTAAAGTTGAGAAAAGGTGGTTGAGCTAGCTCCAATATTCAAAGGAATTTGAAAGAAAAATAAGGTTTAGAGTTAACAACTAGTATAAAAAAAATAAAAAATAAAATACAACCACGTCACCAAAAATAATTTTGAAGGTGAGAATAAAGGATATTTGTCCGTTACTGATACTAACTATACCACAACAACAAAAAGTCTTGAAAGCATGAAATTAAATAATCGCTGTTCTTCTTCTTCCACAAAAAATAAAGAAGAAAAGTTCATATTCTTCAAATATATAATATAATTGTTAATGCAATTTTAAAGGTACAATTATTAATTTATATACACTAATGACGAATAGCGTAAAATCATCTATCATTTGAAATATTTGATGTTTGACGGCGTAAACAATTAATCTAAATTTTACTACACTTTGTTTTTATTTATAAACAAAAATAAGCAAATTAAAAGAAAATGTATTTAGTTTAAAATTTTTAAAAATATATCAATTTCTATTAATTCGCTTTTGTTTATAAATAAAAACAAGAGATTATATGTTTCATAGTTACAAAAAATTAGATGACCATCTAAAATGCTTATTACTTTCTACAAAAGAATAAGACACTTCATACCGCAGAAGATGAATGATGCAAAGACAATATTATAACACAAGATTTGCCTAGGAAACTCCAATTAAACAAAAAGCCCTCTATTTCAAAGCTCATATATATATATATATATACTAAAAAAAAGTGAAGATATCAAATTACACTTCAAAAATATTACAAAAGGATTTAGAAAGGCACTATATATATATATGTAAATGATGATGATGATAATATAATGTAACAAATAATTAATGATACAAACTTTATAAACCGTGGTAATTAAGGTTTGTAAATAATCAAGCGTTGAAGATCTTGGTAAGAGCCTGCAATGCATTTAGTTGCAACCTCAATTGTAAGATGTACTCCGCCGTCCGAAGAAAAAGGCGGTCCGCCTTCAACCCGCCGCCTCCCGGAATTATCCTTTGCAACTTCTTCATCTTCCTCCCAACTAACTCCTTCCTCCTTCTCCTCCTCCACTTCACTTTTGACAAATCTTTGCAACCCATCAAAAAATTATTTATTAAAAAATAATGTATATGTGCCTTCACACCTTATTAATAAAAAAAAATTAAATTAATTTGTAATACATAAAAAATGTGACTAGGATTTTAGAAGTAAAAAAAATGAAGAAAGCAAAGTTGAATGAAGAATGAGGGGAAGAAATGAGCAATGGAAAGGGGGTATAAATGGATGTTGGAAAAAAGGTATGGGAAATTAAAGAGTTGTGGAATCGGGCCATGTGCGCCGAGCCGAGTTGATTGAATTGAAGCCGAGTTGTAGAGTTTTGATTTGGTTATCGCACGGTTGGTTTAGTAGACTTAGTTTGGCGTGTTTGGGGAAGTGGGCCCAGCCTGATGTTTGGCCTGAAGCAGCCCACGCACGTGTCTGACAGCTTCTCTATCTCCCTACTTGGCTCACACGCTCGCGCCAGCCGTCACACATTGGAATTTAATACTCCTACTTTTTTAGCAAGGAATTCAATACTCCTTTTAATAATCGCAATTATATTTCACAAAACACATAAGCTAATTTATAAGATTTATATTTCATAACCGGGAAAAGACAAAAAAAAAAATATATAGATAGATATATTTGATAACACTTATGTAATATATAGTTTGTAATGTTTATAAGTTATAGTTTATAATATATTATTTTTTATGTCAATTTGACCTTTAATATTGTAAATAATATCTTTTTTTTAATAATTTATTTAATATAATTTTATATAAATCAATTAAATTTTAGAATAACTCATATTTAAAAAAAATAAACTAATTAAATAAAAAATATATATATAAAATTGATAAATTTTAAAGTTACTATTTTTAATTTTTTTAAATATTAATAGGTATAAAATTTATTTTTAATGAATAATGTCATTTTATATTTTTAAGTTAATTGAAGGTTAATTTTATCAAATACTTCAATTAATTTAACAGCTATCATATAGCTTATCTAAGATCACTTAATTTTTATCAAACATATCGTAAGACTAAGGAGATTTATTTAATATGTTAACTTTAAAAGTTTTTTTTTCAAAGTAATATAAGAAAAAAAGAAACCTTGGGGATTAGACAAAAACCTAAGAAAATAAATATGTCAAAATGTGTACAATTGTCTCGCTAAAAAATTTATTAAAAAAATCTTAAGGGATAAAATCATGACAAAGAAAAAAAAAAGTGCAACAAAAAACAACCAAAAATAGGAAAAGACTAGAGGCATAGTCTAACGGAAACAAAAGCTAAAAAGATCAAATTTGTTAAAAGAGAAAATATTTCCTAATATAATTTGGTTTTACATCCCACCAAATAACTCATCCTCATTACAGCCCACATTAGCTAATTGTTCAACACAAAAGTTACCCTCACGATAAATGTGTGACAATCTAAAGTGAAAGCCTCTGATAATGCTCAAACAATTACTCCAAAGATTATGAAGATTCCAAGAACAAGGGACGTGTTGCTTTAATATTTTCTTGAAAATTGAAAGGCTCGATTATTTAGTGACGATTTTATTTTTCAAAAAGGTCTATTATTAGGGGGAGGGAGTATAGCACCAAGTTTTAAGATTTTTTTCTTCCTCAATATAAGATGATTGTCAAATTTTCATATACATTAATAATATCTTTAGACAAATACCCCTATTTCTTTATAGATAAGTGATAGTAATTAGTTATTAGCTAGGGAGGGGAGATTTGTTACTAGCATAAACTAAATATTTTACTTCCTTTATAAAATTCAGATCGGCTATAACCTTGTGCTGACTAGAACATTCGCACAGGACCTCCAATTAGGATAGGGCATCTAATTCTTATTATAGTATACTTTATTTTTGATAAATTGTAGTTATATTCTTAATTTTGTATAATGATTATTCTAATTTTATATTTAGACCATATACTCAAAATAAACATCTATTTTTTAAATATATATTATCTTTTATAAGACTAAATCTAATTTCTTTCAACTATTATCTGCACTTCACACCCATAAATTTGAGTATTTGACACACCAAAGCCCAGAGGTTAATATCTTGATTTTAGGGTATTTTTTATGTTCAAGTTTTTTGATTTACTAATTTAGGAACTCAATTTTTTTAAATGGTTGATTTATTGATTGTAAAAACTCATGATCTATTATGATTTAATCTGATGTTAGAGTTTTAGATTTTAGGAACTCATTACTGATTTTTTTATTTATTTATGATGGTACTATTTGACCCAAGAAATTGAGATGCTCTTGATTCTAAAATGATTGATTTTTAGTTATGAAATGTCTTAAAAATATTTTTCTACTGTAAAGGATCCTGAGGATAATTCAAAGAGACGTTTTACGGTTAATTGATATATCAGAGTTTTATCAAATAGAGAGAAGTGTGAGATTGACTTGTTAATTCAAAAGAGCTTGACATGTAGATTATTGAAAAACTTCGAGAACACCGTGTTAAAAATATTACCACTTAGTATGAGTTGTGTCAAAGGCTAAAAAATGGTATAACTATTATAAAACGACTAATCGCGAAGGAAAAAGAACATTGGAAAAATATTTTAAAAAGAATTATTTCAATAATGAAATTTGTTGTTAAACATGTTTGACCTTTCCTGGTTATAATGAGAGATTATATGACATAGCAATAGAAATTTGTTGGGTTTAGTTTAAATGCTAGTTGAATTTGATCCAACTATCCAATATCATATCATGTTACACGTATTATAAATGATAAGGTTCACTTTTATTATCTTGGCCATAATATATAAATGAGTTAATATTTTGCTTGATTTTGCAATTAAAAATAAAATTATTAGAAAAACAAACAAGCAAAGTTTTTTCTCGATAATACTTGATTGTACTCTCAATGTTTGTCACCAAGAGTAAATGATTTTTTGGAGACAATACATAGGAAGACTTGATTGATTAATTTGCTTCAAAAAGTGTTAAAATGACGACTCTTTTGAAATAAAAATAAAATTAGTATTAATTTAATAGTGTTATTTATAATTTACTTATTCATTGAAATTTAAATAAAATAATTTTTATTTTATTTAATAAAAATATAAAATTTTAAAATAATTTATTATTTTTAAAATTATATTTTCTATTAGAGGATCAGTTTCTTAGATTCGTATAGAATCTCCAAAAATACTAAGATGTCCCTTATAAAATCCCACCAAAGTCTAAACCCAACTATTGAGACTTATATGCACAAATATTCCTATTTAATTGTTGCAAGGTACATTCATTCATTTTAAAATATTTTTTAATGTTAATATAATTATTTATCTTTCTCATGTAATACATTGAACTATTTATTATCTCAATATATTGATTTTTGTCTCTATCAAATAAATAATTAAGAATAATTTTGACAAAAAAACAGTTAATACTATGAAATTTTAAAAGGAATAAAAAATTCTAAGAAACTACTCCTAAAAATGAATAAACTTTATTTCATTATTATTCTTTTTTTTTCGCAAAATAATTATTTACAAAGGAATAAGTTTTCGTGAAGACTATTACGGTTAAAAATGTATTTAGTTAAAATTGATATGGTTAATTTTATTTAATGATTATTTTTTTTATAGTATTAGCTTTCTTTACTAAATGATAAACATGTAGTTAATTCAATATTTTAATTTAATATTCTGTCTCAAATAACCATAAGATCTTGTTGCATTAAGGGATCAAATTTGATGACAAAGTGCTTGTTTTGCGTACGCGTGTCCTAGTAATCCTCGAATCCGACAGTTGTTCGCTCATGTCACGGGATTTGATCGGTTGTGTCACGCATCATCGTAATTCAGAGTCTTGAGTCAGCAAATCGTACGGTTGAGGTTTTTTGTTCATTGGATTGGACCCCACGCGTGAAATTCGGCTCGGCACGTGCAAAATCACATGGTGTTGTTGCTTAGTTCCAACATCATCAAGTCCAGATCGTCAGCTTCCACCATCAATCATTATTTCATTCCAATTCATTCTTCTATTTCAAAATATATTTTATTTATAAAAATAAATAAATTAAGATCCTAGATTCAAATCCATAGATGAAGTGATCAAAATCTTGAGACCATGCTTCATTCAATCAAATCTCTAAACGCTTCGTCCATGCGCACGCGTTATTTTTTTACTTGTATATATTAGAAACAGCTGACTAAGAAAATCCATTAAAATTGTATTGAAAACTAAATTTGTCTTGAAAATTTTCAAGACAAATTTTTGCTATAAATGTGATAAATATTCTATTATATGGAGGATAATCTCTTCTCTTATGATGTTGAATTAGATCAATTTTATATCATATAAGAGTTGAATTATCCATTATACACTCTTTAATAATATTTTATTTATCTCATAAATAAATAATATTTTTATATAAAATAATAATTATATATAAATACATATTTTTTTTAGCATACTTATTTATATATATAAATATAGAGGTAAAATTAAATTACATTGATATAATATTACATATATATTATACTATTTAATAACATTTTACTGGATATATATTTTTTAAATTTAACTGTTAACTTGAAATATTATATATTCTATAAAAAATTTACATAAATATAATCTTGGATGAATATGACAAGTATTTTTTTAATTATTTGATTTTGAACATGCAGCTACCGCCTACAAGTGGTTAAGTTCAAATTGCAATTGACTATATAATTTAACAACAATGATATTTGAAAAAGAAACAATAAATATTTGAACACTCTTATTTTTCTTAATTTAAACCTAATATATTTTTCAAATGACAAATAGCAAATTTGTTTAGTTGGATATTATATATCAGTTCAAATCAAAAAATTTATAATTGTTTGCAAATTAATTTACTATTTTAACTTAGACACAATTTAATTATACATTATTCTCTACTTCTTTTTTTTTTATATTGTATAATTCTCTATTTTTATTTCTCTTAAATTAAGGTATCTAAACTATATTTAACTATATAATTAATTCAAATAATAGATTGTATTATTATAAAAGAAAATACTGAAATGAATATATTGGTCAACAAAATTGGATAGCGTATTTTGATTAGTCTATTTAAAAAATAAATATTCAAAGGATTTTGTTAAGTACTAGGGCTGTTAATTATGAAACTCCAACCCAATCCTTCTCGGAACTCTAGAAATCTCTATTATCTTCATCTCGAAGAAAACCCGGCGTTACCTTCGTCACACCGCCGCTTAACGATCACAACTATTATAATTGGAGCAGATTGATGCGAAGAGCAATCACTTTCAAAAACAAACTTCAATTCATCAACGACACACTTCCGTCTTCGCATCGCAGCGATCCCGATTTTGAGCTTTGGGAATGAGGTAATAGTATGGTTCTTTCTTGGATGAATCGCACCTTGTCACGGCACATCTCTTAGAGTACGATTTGTATTGATAATGCAACAGATCTTTGGAACGATCTTCAAGATCGATTTACAAAAGGGAAGCATTTTCGTTTCTCAAATCTTCTACGTGACCTGCATTCCATGAAACAGGGTGAGCATTCTTTATCTCAATATTTTATTGACACGAAGATATTATGAGATGAATTAGAAGATCTTCGACCTACTCTTTCTAGCACATGCAAAAACCCTTATTCATGTTATCTCAACACCGTTGTTCGGGAATTCAAGCACAAAGTATGTCACCTGTTTCTTGAAAGGTTTGAATGATTCTTATCAAAATTTTAGAACTCAAATACTTATCATGGATTATTTACCTCCAATTAGCAAGACTTATTCGTTGGTGATGCAACAAGATTTGTCCCTCAATTCTGCTGCTTCAGATTCAACAGTGTTTGCTTTCAATTCGGTATCGAATGGTTCTGATAAGTGAAACTCCAATTCTGGTAGGGGACGTGGCTGAGGATCCAAACTATTTATGGTTTGCACCAATTGTCACAAAGACAAATCATACCATTGAGACACGTTATTTCAAAGACGGCTTCCCTCTGGGTTACCGTTCAAAGAATCAATCTAACAATTTCAATTCCTTTTCCAGCACCAACAATGTGGAATCCAAACATTCTGCAAATCTCGATTCTACTACTTTAGATAATGGTCTTTCAATTTCTAAAGATGAGTATCAATACCTCATCACTTTACTTCATACTTCAAAGGGTGAAAATTATGCCTTAAACTCCAACAAGAATGCTTCTGATGATACTGGTAATCATGTAATTTCCAGCATTTCACAATCACGTTTGCATTCTTCATTTTCCTTTATTTGGATTATAGACTTAGGAGCATCTGACCATGTATGTCCTTTTATTTATTGTTTTTCATCTATTAAACAAATTACACCTATTCATGTTAAGTTTCCAAATGTACATCTTATTTATGCACACTTTGTAGGAGCAGGACATCTTTCCCCATATTTACATCTTAATGATGTTCTTTATATTTCTCAATTTCAATTTAGTTTGATATCCATATACAAACTCATACATTATATGAATTGCAAATTAATTTTCTCACATAAGTCTTGTTGCATTCAAGATTCCAATACCCAGAGGATGATTGGACATGTTGAAGTTTTCAATAATCTTTACATTCTCACACAAGTTTTTAGGATTACTAGTAGTGCACAATTGCCTAAATTTTCTTCTGTTAATTTTCACGATGTTCCTCATGTTTCTGATATTAATGTTGTAGATACTAATAATAGTCAATTTGACATGTGGCATTACCGTTTAGGCCACCGTTCTCACTCTGTTATACAACATCTTTGTAATAGATTTCCTTACATCTCTACTGATAAAAACTTAATTTGTGACTCTTGTCATTTTGCCAAACAATGTAAACTTTCTTTTCCTTTAAGTCATTCTTCCACCACTTCTATATTTGAATTATTGCATATGGACATTTGGGGTCCCATTGGAGTGAAATCTATTCAAGGTCATGCTTATTTCTTGACTGTTGTGTATGATTTTTCTAGACATACTTGGTTGTTTTTTTATGAAATCTAAAACTGAAACTAGAACTAGTATTAAGCATTTTATTAAAATGATTTACAAACAGTTTTCATGCACTCTTAAAACAATTAGGAGTGATAATGGATTGGAGTTTAAGATGCCTGAATTTTATTCCTCATTAGGCATCATTCATCAAACTTCTTGTGTCGAAACTCCACAACAAAATTCTGTTGTGAAGCGTAAACATAGACATCTTTTAAATGTCACAAGAGCTTTGTTATTTCAATCACATTTGCCTAAGTGTTTTTGGGCTTATGCCATATCACATGCGTTTTATTTGATCAATCAATTGCCTACCTCAATTCTTAAAAATAAAACCCCTTTTGAGGTTTTGCATAACCAACCTCCAACTTTCATTGATTTAAAAGTTTTTGGGTGTTTATCATATGTTACTACTTTGGTTCAAAATAGATCTAAATTTGATCCTCGTGCTAGAAAACGTATCTTCTTGGGATTTAAACATGGCAAATTGAAGGTATTGTAGCTAAGGTTTTACTCAAATTGAAGGTATTGATTTTTTTAATACTTATAGTCCAGTTGCAAAACTAATTACAATTAGATTGTTATTATCCATTGCTTCATCACAAAGTTGGTTCTTACATCAATTAGATGTTTACAATACCTTTCTATATGGTACTTTAGATGAAGAGGTTTATATGATTTTGCCTCCTGGTCTTAATTCTAATTCTCCCAATAAGGTTTGCAAATTGCTTCAATTGATTTATGCTTTAAAGCAACCAAGTAGACAAGGGTATGCAAAATTGTCTAGTGTATTAACTTCTAATGGCTATTGTCCACAATCCAATGATAACTCATTGTTTATCAAATATGAAGGACATTCCTTTACTGCATTACTGATTTATGTTGATGATTTAATACTTGCAGGTAATAATATGACAAAAATTATCCACATAAAGGACATCATTCATAAGAGTTTTCGAATTAAAGACCTTGGACAACTTAAATATTTCTTAGGACTGAAAATATCACGAAGTAAATATGGGATCCACATTTGTCAATGTATATATACTTTCGACATCCTTGCTTCACCAGGCCTCCTTGCCACAAAATCGGCTTCAACACCTATGCAAAAAGACTTAAAGTTTTCACCTACATATATAAATTACTTATCTGATCCGGAGCCTTATAGAAGACTAATTGGCAAACTTATCTACCTCACCAACACTCCTCTAGATATCAGTTTCGCTGTTCAACAATTAAGTCAATACACCAACAAATCAACCTATCACCACTTTGCAACTGTTATTCATGTTCTACGTTATCACCACTTTGCAACTGTTATTCATGTTCTACGTTATCACCACTTTGCAACTGTTCGTATATTCTTGGGAGATTCATTGGTTTCATAGAAGTCTAAAAAGCAACCGACGGTATCGCGGTTGTCTTCCGAAGTTGAGTACAGATCTATGGCATCCATTGTATGGGAGATTCAATGGTTAACCTTTCTTCTACAAGATTTCCAACTAAATTTTACAACTCCAACCCTACTTTACAATGACAACCAATTTGCTAGGCACATTACTGCTAACTCTTCTTTTCATTAACGCACAAAATATATTGAGATCGACAGTCACATAGTTCGGAAAAAATTACTGCAAAAGTTATTTCATCTTATACCTATCAGCTCTTCAAAACAGTTGGCATATATATTCACAAAGGCTTTGAATCCTACCCCATTTCGTTATTTTGTTTCCAAGTTTGATTTATTAGACATATATCATCCAACTTGAGGGGAGATATTAGACTATACTTAGATTACTATTTGCATTGTAAATAAACTAATTAATTTAATTGTTATTCTGTTATAGTTGTTAATCTATTATAGAATATAACAAGTACTATATATACTCTTGCATTGTATTCCCTATTAAGAAATAAGGAGAATGAGGTTATTCATTATTAATAAAAACTAAGAATGTAATGTTTGTGTATTTTAAAAACGATAAAATTAACTATTTTGTTATTTGTGAAAAAATTTATTATTATTATTATTATTATTATTATTATTGTGCTTGAGTATTTTTTGAGTGGTATTGCACTCCATTATCATTTTTCTTATTTTAGAAAATGTTAAACAAGTTTTTAATAAAATTTTAAAATTTTATTTTCAGTTTAGTAAATAATTTTTTTTTAGTTTCTATAAAATTATTATGTCAGACTCGAACGTAGCAGTAAAGTTGATTAAAGAGGATTATCATTCAACACACTCGTGTTTCAACATAATTTATCGTATTTACGATGTTTTGAGTGGCTTGAATTAGTCTTTAGTTAGACACATTTGTCATGAGGCAAATCGAACAATAGATTATTTCGCTAAGCTAGTTTGGTCTTTATTTGATTAATGAAGATAATATTATTTAGTTTAATTCATGAGTTTGCTTCTTTAGCCACGTCGCCAGATATAGGCTTGGTTACATTTCTCTAGACCTTTAGCTTTGTTCGGTTTTCTTGGGGGTTTGCCTGCTCTTGTCATTGAAAAATTGATATTTAAATTTTTATTTTTATTACTTTTATCTTAAATTTATAGTATTTAAAAAAATTATTTAATTTATTTAAAAATAAATTTTTTAAATTTTAATAAAAAAATTCTTATAATATTTTAAATATAATTACAAAAGTTCGTTTAAAATATGTACTGATATTTTAGAAAGTAAAACGAATACATGATAATTTTATAAGAGTTAAAAAATATAATATTTTTTATAAAAACTAAAAAATATAATTTAAAATTTTATAAAAACTAATAATTTATTTAACCTTTTCGATAAACACCACATTTTTTGTAGTTGCCTCTACTTATACGTCTCTTAAATTTATTAATTAAATGGGACCAATTGGCTACTGATTTTGTAATTATGATCTTGTTTTAGCTACATATATTTTTGTGATAATGTTCATGATATTTAATATAATTAATAAGGCCATGAGCTTCCATTATAATACCGTTTTCCCTCTTGAATCACAACCAACAAATTAGGTATACAAACACTAGCATAACATGTAGTTAGGATTATTGGATTCCGAAATATGATATATTCGATTAATTTTATAAACATCCATGATTTATTTGTATGAAAATATCAATTAGGATTTAAATTCTTTTTTTTTTTTTCAGAAGAAAAATATATGTATATCAATCTTTATATCAATAGTTAGAAAGAGTTCTTATGTAATAAAATCACCATGCATTAATATAATAGGAAGAGGATATTATTGACGCCCTATATTAAAAACATTTTTTTTTCAAAAAGAAACAATATTTCATTAATAGTGAAATAAAACAGCATTACATAGATAAGAAAACAAATGCATTAAATTCAGCCAAAATTTACATCCAATAATTCAATGATAATTGTTTTTTAATCCATAGCCAAAGACAAACAAACCAATAACTTAAATTGAGATTCTATAGTCTTTATATCTTCTCTATTGCAGATTATTTTTTGAACTTCATTGTAAAATGGATTTTTATGTGAAATCTGATTTGTCCAAATTATCTATAAATTTGGTAGTATTTTGATGGGTGAAGAGGATGCTAATAGTAGTGGCAGCTACCTTTTATTCACTACAAGAAAATAGACATATAGCTACAGTAGCTTATAGTAATAAAATTAAAAATTATAGGTATAGATAAACTATACCCACAGATAAATTATTTATTGTTGGTATAGGTGTCTTATACTTTTGGTGACATAAATTTGTCGCTAATTGTTATAGTTACACAATTAAATTTGTGGCTATAGAAATCAAAATTTTAAAATTAATATTTTTTAAAGCAGCCAAAATCTTAATTATTTGTAAAAATAATTTTATATAAATATATATTTGCTCAATGTAAGCAAAAATAATTTTAATGGAGGCAAAATCCTATTTTTTTTAATACACCCAATTTCAATGGAGCCAAAATTTTAATTTTTTCAATGGGTGCAAAAAAATTTCAATTAAGCCAAAATCAAAAATTTTTAAATGAGCCCAAATAAAAATTTAATAGAGTAAAAAAAAATTAGTAGAACCAAAACGTAAATCAGTACCAAATAAACCCTTTCTCTCCAAAACACCTAAAACCTAAAACAAGTTGAACAGTTCTTCTCTTTCACCCAATCCAAGCCCCAATCTAAATCCCTAACTGTTTCCTTCTTCTTCTTCTCGTCGTCGACCAACCAATCCGCAATTTGTTTCCTTCTTCTTCTCACCATCGACCAACCACATTCTCGCTGTCAATCAACTAGTGTTCTCGTCATCACTGTGACCACCATTCTCGCATCATCGGTAACTTTTGAATTTCTATACTATTTATGTATTTTTTCAGTTTTTAATTTATGTTTTGTTATTTATGTGTTGCTCTTTGTAATTTATGTGTTGTTCTTTGTAATTTTTGTTCTATAATTTATGTGTTGTTATTTCTTTGTAATTTTTGTTTTGTTATTTATGTGCTTTGAATTTTTGTAATTCCTGAACCTGTGACTGCAATATGGAAGTTTCGACTTGTAGTATAGGCTGGGAACTTTTGTTTCTGACTTCAATAAAACAAATGATATCACTCATATCCACATAATTAACTAGCAAATGTATATCTTTGCAAATGTTTCCTTTCTTTTGCCTAGGAATTTTAAAGCTTTTAGATCTGTCTAAACCATCATGGATCGATATCTTAATATATATTGGTCTTAAAACAAAATGAAGCAGAATACTAGCCACCTAACACAACCTAATATAGAGAAATTAATACATGTAGTGAAGGAACTTACCACAGGTTTGAGTAATTCTTCTATAATTTCCTGAGCCTGCTTAAGCCTTATCTCAACAATATTAGCAGGTAAATCAGCCTCAATCAATAAGTGGAAATAAGACATAATGATCATTAAATTAAATGTAATAAAAATTCAAACCTTTATCCTTATCTTCAACTTGTAACAGTATCACATCCACATGAAGTTCATGTTAGTTAATTAATCAAATGTCAATTGGTAAGATTTGATAATTTGATTAATTTTTTTTAGGACTTCAGCTTTATCCTTTATCTTCAGCTTGTTGATTTTTTAGGACTTGCATTTGCATTATGTGCTTGAAATTTGATTATAATTTTAGTTGCCTTTGGCTTTAATTATTGGCAATATAATATATTGCGTTATAATTTTAGTTGCCTTTGTCATAAACTAAGAGGAAAAATCCAAAGATAATTATAAGGCATGGGCTGATCTTGTAGATATGGGCATAAGAAGTATGCTTCATCCTCAATCAAGTCCTAATATAACTACAATGCATTTGCCTAGAGCATGCTATCAAATGACTAACAAAGAAAATGAATCTTTTCTAAGCATTCTGAAGAATGTAAAAACTCCAGATGAATGCTCATCAAACATCACACGTTGTGTGCATGTCAAGCAACACAAGATGTTTGGATTAAAAAGTTATGATTTTCATGTTTTGATGCAAGAGCTTCTTCCAGTAGCATTACGGGGTTCATTGCCAGATAAAGTCACTTCCGTGTTAGTTGATCTTCGCAATTTCTTCAAGCAAATTTGTTCTAAGGTACTTAATGTGGAATTTCTATTACAATTGGAGTCTCAAATAGTTCTCACACTTTGTTAGTTGGAAACAATTTTTCCTCCTTCATTTTTATAGAGTAAGTCACATATCATATTTCAATTTTATACAATTTAAATTTTTATTACTTTTTTCTTTAACTCTATTAATGTTACTTTTAGAGAACACATTTTACATCTTAAGAGACAGTGTCGACCACGACAATTGATACAACTTGAAATTGACAAGCAACATGGTCAAAAATTTATTGAGTGGATTAAACCAAGGGTGAGCATATAATAATTTAATTATTTAAATTTTACTTTTTTTTTTTATATAGAAACTTACTATATTTCATGAAATATTTTAGATCCAGCGTATGGATGAACAAAAGAGCTCAGAAGTTACTCATGAACTTAGATGGTTATCCTAAGGTAGTAAGAAGATACACAGGTTATGCGATTAATTCTTTTAGATTCCACACAAAGAAGAGAGAGAATTTTGAAAACACAAAATATATAGTGGAGTTGTTATAAAGACAAAGACCTCAAAAGATGAAATTAATTACTATGGGGCAATAACTGATATACTGCAGTTGGATTATTCTGGAAAGTACAAGTTTGTGTTATTTAAATGTGATTTGAGTTGATATTAATAAAGGTGTCAAGAAAGATAATTTTGGCATGACGCTTATCAATTTCAAATTTTTAAAACATATTGGGAAAAATATTTGTGATGAACCATTTGTGTTTGCATCACAAGCTAAAAAGGTGTTTTATATATATGATTAGAGAAACAAGGATTGGCTTGTTGTTCTCAATGCAAAAGTTAGGGATATCCATGATACGGGTGATGAGGAATCTAATGAAATAGAAGAAATTTATGGGCAACTAATGGGCGACACAAGTGAAGCTACTCAAAATGTTAATGCTTTGGTTAGGCTTGAAGTTGAAGACGATAATGATTTTTTTGAAGTTGTTGATGTTGATAATATGGATGATGATGAAGATGATGATGAAGATGATGAGAAAGACGAATGAAGTGTGTTCTAGTTGTGCATGATTTTATACATTATGTTTTTCTTATACTTTTAGATTTGTCTATGTTTTTTGAAAAATGTATTAGTTATATATTATTTGTTTTAAAGTTTTATTTATATTGTTTTTATTATGACTTATATGCACACATAGTTTTATTGTCCTTTTGTTTTGTTTGTAGAAGTGGAGCCTAAACGGACTAGAGATCCTACAAAAATGTTAGATGTATGGGAAATGATTACAAAGAAGAAATGGCGAAATTAATAGAGGTATGTGTTCATACTTGTATTTTCATAAGTAATATTTTTTATTTTTTGTGATAGATTCCTGATGCTACTAGTGCTCAAAACCATTTGAATTCACTTAGTCCAAACAACAACGAAAATAATGAAAATGGAAATTATATTTTATTAGTTAATTTTAATTAAAATCATTAATATTTTTTCTATTTTATTAGTAATATTTTTATATTGAATCTTGTATTTATTCATTTTTTATTTTATTGATCGTATGTGAATATTAAAAGCTAATTTGTTGTTGAAGATGGAATATTATCAATATAGTGGACTCAATTTCTTAAGGTTTTTTGAGATTGTTATGAACGACACACGATGTCTATTTTAAATGTTAGTAAGACGTTTTCTACTACTAAGTAAAAATTCACTAGAGTTTCCTATGGTGAACATTGTTTAACTATTGTTTTATCTTTGTAAGACTTTTATGATAATTTTTAATATATATGATGAACACCTTTAATTTTATTTTGACTCTTAAATATATATATTTTATTGTGTATTTATAATTTATATTTGGTTAATTTTATAAAATCAAATTTTAAATTAGTATATAACTTTTATTGATAATAAAAATTTAATATTTATAATAAATTAGATACCGTTAAAACCTATAACAACAGAAAAAAGTTATCACTTAAATGTATAGCAACAGAATCAAAACTGTAGGTATAACTTTTATAAATTAAGGCTAAAGTATATACCAATGGTGAAATATTTGTAGGTAAAATCAAATGTTTATCGCAATGGAAAAAATTTTGTCGCTATAACGTATAGCCACGACGAAAATCCGTAGGTATTGGATAATTATATACCACGAAAAAAAACCCCGTTGATTTAGGTAATTTTATCTATCCCTACGGTTTTTATACGTTCACCTGCAGATTTTCACTGTCACTGAACGTTAAATTTCTTGTAGTGATTCTAAAAATATTACACAAAGATGAAAAAACTAACAACATCGTATCCAGATGACCAACAATACAATGTTACACCAAATAATAAATTCATAAATAAAACATGAAAGAAAACTAAATCTACATGGAATTAACTGTTTTTAAATAAAAGAAGAGAAAAAAATATCTTAAAAGAGTAATTTCATATCTAAAAAATAACCATAAACCACTCATTTGATAGCTAAAAAGAAGTGAGAGGTTAGATTTTTTGATGGAGGCGACTACACTGTTATGATATTTGTGATTTTAAAAAACACATAATTTTGTGATAAACAAGAATTTATTTGTTTTTATAGCTTTTTTGATAGGTTAATAGGATGTTTTTAATTTAATTTCAGTTCTATTTCACTACCATTTTATTTTGATTGCTATGAGAAGTAAAAGAATAAGTGAAGAATCATGAAGTTAAATGGTGTAGTCATGGTCCATTATGATCAAGAAAATGGAAGAAAAAATAAGTTCCAACAAGAATTAAGGCTTGACCATAATGATTATTATGTCTGTAATGATTGATGAGGAAAAAAGTGAACATTTTTCACTCTAATACAACAAAGATTATTGTTTGACCGTAATGGTCATTACGGATGTAATCTGCTCGACTTCAACAGTTGAACTGTTTATCTTCTATGAAATTCTAATGATTTTTTATAATTAAAATCTATGAAGACACATGAGGCTATAAAAATGACAAAAAATACTCAGTTTGACACATACTCCTACTCACAAAACTCTTGTTTTGTTCTTGTAATTTTCTAACAAATTTCTAGTTTCAATAATATTCAATCTTTTCTTTTTATTTTGTTCTTTTACAATTCCAATATTTTTATATTTATGCTTTAATTCTATTATGATCATGTGTGATCTCTCTTGTTTTGGGATTGTATAATTTTCAATGATGAATTTCTAACAATTTATATTTCTTTCTTTTTGTCACGGGTATTGATATTTTAATCCAATCCAGATAAAAATTATGTTTGCACTTGGATATCAAATGATTACTAAAAAGTGAATTTGATATATGACTCACAAGATTGTATAAGAGAATCAAATTATGAAAATAGATTTTGGTTCTCCTAAAATCATGAAAGATAATTTCTCTTAATGGATTTTGCTAATACACCGATCATAAAAAGAGATTGGTTATTAGTTTAAAATACACTTTTTCTCTTTGAAAGAAAACATTAGTTATAATTGTTAATATGGTATTTAAGAGTTTTATTGTATTTTTAATACACTTTTTCTCTTTGAAGATTAGTTTTATTGTATTTGTCATTGTGAAAAACTACAATCCAATACTATATTTTTATTGTGAATTTTAATTAAAAAAAATCATTATCAACAATCATCATTTAACAAATCATTATAGTAAAGAGAGATTGATACT
>JBBPBT010000623.1:5241710-5258615 GCA_037974875.1 Cicer bijugum
AAAAGGGGAAGAGAGAATGAAAAAAAAAAGTACCTAAAAATGAAAAGAAGTTGAGTGTATGGGAAATAGATTTAGGGATTTTTTATTTTTATGAGTTTAAGAGATTATAGATTTAAATTTCTAACTTATGAATTTGAAAAGTTATAAGGTTGAAAGAATGAGTTGTTTGATATTTGAGATTGAAGAAAATAATTAAATTTTGAATTTATGATTTTAAAGATGAATAAAATAATAAAATTTAACTTTTTTTAAAAGAAACATAATGAAAAAGACTAACTTAATTAACAAAAATATAACTAAAAGAAAAAAAAATAATTAGAAGACAAAATAAAATGCCAAAATAAGTTAAAGTACTAAAAGACTAATTCAAACATTGAGCAATATTAATCACAAACAACCTTGGACACTATATACTAAAGATAAGTTTTTCTACTAAGCTTATTGGTTAGCCATGAGCCACCTAGCTAGCTATATAAAGCGGTCGGTCCCCTATTTGAAGTCTACAAAAAGTTTAAGTCTTCACGAAAGGTTCATCGCCATGTGACGTTTGACCATGACGTTTGTTCATGCATTATTTTTTCTATCATATATATTTGGTGGTTTCTAATTAACCTACTAACTCTTATACATGATAAAAAAAAATTAACTAAAGAGAGAATTAAAAAAAAAAAAAAAGACAATAAGAATGTAAAATTAAAGATAAAAAATAATTGTGAGATATTTTTGGACGAAAAACAAAATGATGCGGTAAGACAAAGATGAGAAACCATGGAAACATATGGAGCAATTTTGGTGGTACGAGAGATGATGGTAGGTACGTACACTACTAGTGTCATATATATTTGGTTGAGTACAACAACTAGGGTAAACTACAGTTGCAAAAACAACATGGGAAACTCACGTGGCTTGTCGCACAATGCATGTATAGGAGTAAATTCTTAGACTCATTGATCTATCCACTTACACAAGACTTGCATGCACAAACCATTAATAATTTGACAGTTTTTGCTTTGTCTATGCATAATTAGTCTACTTATTCATAAATTACCTACACCTACATAAATGCTGCAAATCCAACTGCGTGTAACTACCATAGCCCATTCATTTCTAGTCCTTCTTCTGTTTGTTTGTTTTTTTTTTTTAATTGGATATTCAAATTTCAAACACCATATTTTTTATCCAGAAAAAATTAGGTTAATGGAGTCTTAAAAGTTCACTAGAAATAAAAAAATCTCAAGATTTAGAAAGTGTTAATAAAATATTTATATTTTATAGAAATAAAATATTTACATTTTATCTTTCAACATCCGTTGAATTTCAACACAATGTAAGATATATTACATTGGCAAAAATTATGAAATTTTTTATGACGGCCAAACATAAAAAAATAAAATTAATGTATATAAATATAATTATTAAACAAAGAAATTCATAATAATTTTTTATATTATTTTTTAAATCTAAAACATATTTAAACCAATATCAATTAAAGTAGCATAAAGAAATTAAAAACTTAATTACAATAGCTATTTAGAAAAGTTTGGAGTCAACGATGCTTCAAATAATCAAATTTATCTATAATATATGTGTATTAAATATACTAGCAATAACTTTTTTAATTTAAACAATTAATTATTATTTGTAAGAAATTCATTGTTCATTTTATTTGAACTATACCTTAATAATTTTGATTGTCGATAAAGTTCTCTCTTTAGTTGCGGTAGAGAGTACAAATTTTCTTTTTAACTGTCTTATTTTTACTAAATTTTTACAAATAAATTTATTTAATGTAACAAAATATATATTATTAAGTAACTAAGTATAAAAAGAGACCAACTGGTTAAAAAAAAAAAGGAAGGCTACCCATGCATACAAGTGTAGCTTCGTCTCTGCGTCATTGCATTAGACTACTTCGAGTTGAATAAAATCACATATACAGAAAACTCTTTTTTTCAAAAATTTTAAATACTACTAAACTTCTGTAATATAATAGGAAAGATATCTAAACCATTTTATCTAAAGATAAAAAGGTATCTAAATCATTTTATCTAAAACCTTTTCACTATTATGATTCTCTTTTTATAAAATATGACTTGAATTATGACCAACTAGATCAACATTTATTGACAAGCTATTAAGATTCGTTCAAGTAAAACATATTGCAAAATTGACAATTTATTTTTTGCTGAAAGCAAAATTATAAATATATAAATATAACTAAGTAAATTTAAGATATATTCAAATATAATAAAAAAAAAGTTTATAAAATTCTTATTGAATATTTTTTTTATAGTTGAAGTACACTACTAGAAAAAATTTAAATTACTGATATAAATTAATTAAAAAAATGTAAAATTGAAACGAGTAAAATAAACTAGTGACGATTTTTTTTTTTTTAACAGTGGTATACATATTGAAGTGGTTTTAATATTATATCTTCAATATTTGATTAACTGTTTTAAAAAACTTTTTTTATGAGCCGACCCTCCTACATGAAACAATTTTATTCGAGATACAATATAGTAATAACATGTCCATAAATAAATTAAAGATATCAATTACTACGTACTTGTTATACAAAGAAAGATTGGTGGTACAATAAGGTTCTGAGTGGAGTGAATGTCTTAAACGGTGAAGCTTTTTTTAAGAGGAGATGAAGTGTGGCTGGATTTGGCAGCGTGTTCAACGGAATAGTGTGTGTGTGGTCCATTTGGTGCATTGTTTAGTCATTTTTCTTAACATAGCTTTCAAGTGTTTTGCGAAATTCTAGGCCTTGTCTCCCTCGTGGCAATCAAATTATTATAACTTCTATGGGAGCTGAAAATGCTTGTTTAAATTCACCACATATCATAAAATAAAAGTAGAAAAGAGGAAAATATGTATGTCATTTCTATATATTTTGAATCAATTGGTTTCATTTTACAATAGATCCATGATACATTCCATGTGGTTGCTAAGGTTATTGATAATGACTATTCATGAGGCACCATATTATAAGTTATTATCATATTCTTTACTCATTCATGAATAATGTTGATAAATACTCAACAGTTTGAGTGTTAAGTCATCATAAAGAAAAAACTAACAATATATCATCAAAATTTTATGGTTCAATTAATTAGTTAAACTCTTTTAAGGGAAAAAAACTAATTATTAGTTATACTCTTCATTGGGGTGGTACTTGACTACCAGTTATAGGGCCATATTAGACTCTGAAGTCATAATGAAATTGTTTAGTTGATAGAGTATTAAACTTTAGTGAACAATCACCGAGAATTAATGAATTGAACTTTAGTGATAAATACTTAGTTAGAAATCGAGGTTCATGACCCAAAATTTTAAATCAATTTGAATTCCACATTATTTTTAATTTTTTTGAATTAAATTTTAGGATCGGGACATTAAACACTTATATAATTTACATTTACTTCCTTTAATGACACTAGCAAAAATCAAATTTGCAATTTATCAAATGTAACATGTATTTTTTTACTATTAGAACAAATCATTAGAGTTAATTTCATATCATTTTATTTATATAAACTTAACTCGTTTTTGTACTACCCTTGGTAGGAATTGTTATTTCAGCAAAAAGAAAACCATAAAAACCTAGTTTTGTTGAACACCAAAACCTAGAGTCAAGTTAGTTGTTAAATATTACATCAATTTTTTCTTTTGTCAAAACATAAATAGCTTTATTATGCATAAGTCACAAGACCAAACGAGTGAATGCCATAGAAATTGAACCTGGATAATGTGTTGTAAAAGAATGTCAAAGTTACAAGTTTTGTATCTCAACCGTCGATTTAAGATCGATCAGTCCACATTACACCTTCACTAAATTATAGCTAAACAGTCCCAACTATTGACTCTAGATCGGGACTGAAATCAACAACAGTTGCACAAAGTAACTGTATATAATCTAAAATCCATAAAAGATACCATTTTCATAAAAGTGTAATATCTAAGATTATGTATTATCCATTTTCATCTCAAGATATTTTCACTGAACAATGTGTGTGTGTGAGTGGTGTACGTGTTTGGTGAGAAACTAAGCAAGGTGTTAGGAAGTGGTTGTGAAGCAGCGGGTTGATAGTGTTTGATGTTGTTAGAGTAGCCTTGCATTGCATTGATTCTAGCTGTTCCTTGTGGTGGGAAAGGAATGCACATGCTTGCACATGTTTCTTGTTCTATGTTTTCAAGATTTTAGTATGATAGCTTCCCTTCTTAGGCATTTATACAGTACAGTCAAATGGGTCAGGTTCAAATTAGTTTCCAATTACAGAAGATTATAATTATAACAATAATGCCCTATATCCAAAGTAACTGGAATTTGTCTCCATGGCATCTCTTATACTTGAATTGAAGTCATGTTCCTTTGCCACAATTTGACCCTTATGTGCCCAACAAATACCTGTGCCTTGGCCAGCCTTTCATCCCTATTCTAGAACAAGTACAGCATGAATCGATGTTATAATTAATAGTAGCTCAAAATTGTTAAACACACTGTATACTAATGCATTTTTTAGGGTGTGGTTGGATGGAGGATTTTGGAGGGAAACTGCAGAGGAAAACTTGTTTTTCTTTTCTAAATTAAGGAAACTATAAAATGTTTCTAGAAATAAACTAAGTGGGATTGGAAAGTTACATGAACATCTATCATGCTATTCTTTCAATTTTTACAATATCCAATATCTACCAAAATATAAATATAAATGTAGCTCTCCAAAATTCTCCAATACTCTCAATACAAAAATACTATTAGGGTCCATTTGGAAATTTAGGAATGGAGAGAAGGACTTTGAGAAAAAAAGGAGGAAAGGAACAATGAATGAACGATAGTACCCCAACTTGAATGGGGAAATTAATTTTCTTCATAATATAAAATCCCTCTAAATTGGGAAAACTCAAAAAAAGTATTGGAGGGTTTTGGAGGATTTGAATAAATTCTCCAAATCATTTTCATCTCTTTATAATAATCTCAAATAAAAAATATATTAATCATATATATCATGTTAGGACTTAAATTAGTTAATAATAGTTAATTTAATTGGTTGGCTATGAGGTTGTTATACACATTGTGTATAAAATATAAATAGGGGACTATGTAGTTAGTTTGGGATATATTTTGAATACTAGAAAGTGAATAGAGTAGTAACTAGTAACTCTATTGTGACGGAGAAATCTTTGGAGAAGGGATTCTATTCAATTACTTCTAAAGCTTTTCTTAATAAAAAGTGTTCAGATTGTTTGAAATTTAATTATTGGGTTCCTAACACATCTCCTTCACATTCTATACTAAAACATTATCTAAAATAAGATGAAAGAATTCTTTTTCTTTTTCTTTTCCTTTCCTCCCCCTCTTCCAAAAGGTCTCTCATTCCTTCCCCTCCAAACTCCCAAGCGGAGCCTCAGTGACATCACTCTCTACATATTGTTATTTGTGTAGTGGACAAAAGGACTCATTTATACATCATATAATCAATTCAAATGATGTATTTTATTTTTAAAAAGAGTTTAAGAACTATGTACAAACAATGTAAAATCTCATAACCATGAATCTATGATTGACTAAGAAAACAAATCGCCTGAAAAGGCCTGGTTAGTTCACTTGGAATATGTAGATAAATAAAGCACACAAGAAAACATAGTAGCAAAAAGATATCTCAAGCAAATTGTATTTCAACCAAAATATATATATATATATATATATATATATATATATATATATATATATATATATATATATGTATATCACCAAAACACACTATTTCAAAATAGATTAGTAAGCCATTAAATAATGATAAAATATCATTCATACTATTTAAACATAAGTTAGAACAATATGCAAATAGAATGTAAAGCATTGAAATAATATTAACTAGATGCAAACTTGCGCATTACATGAGCTAGCTTCTGTAAATTCTTTTTTGCTAGACTGGTTTCTATAATTAGTTGAAATACATTTATATATTTATAATATTTTTTATACAATCTGTGTTGTATGTATCATTAATTATATCTTTTACGAAAGTGAAAAAAAATAAAAATAAACTAGTATACCAGATTCAACAGATGTATGCAAAAAACATAAGAATCCTCTTTTTAACCGCCACATGTTAATGTCTGTCATGATTGCTGGTCGTATTAAAAACTATAAGAATTCTCTTTTTATTTTTAATCACTGCATCTTACTCATGATCTAACAAATAATCTTTGAAGACTTACACATCCATTAAAACATTTCTTGCTTCTTCAACTTTACCAATGCATGCATTCCTTTAGAGACACAATTAGAGGTTTGAAGACAATAATAAATATGAATGTAGTTATATATGCATAGACTATAACTCTGCAATAATATCAATGATTGATTAATATCTAATTCTATGCTTATGTACTATAAGAAAAAGTTAAAACAACAAAAATGAAAATGAGCTATTAAGAACTACTAGGAGAGTAAAGTTAAAAAAGTTTTGAGGACATCAGGACAACCTCAGTTTCAGCTTTTAAATACTCCTTTTAATGTATTTCTGTTGAATTTTGGTCAAGAGCTGGTTGTGATATCTCCAAACCTTCTTCCTTCACAATATTTATGTATCTACAAATGCAGGGAGCATATACTAATTATTTCCTTAATTTCAAGAGTTTAAAAGTTGTATCAATATTAAAGTAGTGTAGGTAATTTTTTATTGATAAAAAATCTAGACTATACATAATACAATATTGCTGTGGAGTTAAATTGAATAAAATATATTACATGTCAATGATGTACCTCCTCGGGCCAAAGGTTTTATGCCCAAAAGAATGTTGTTTCCATTCAAGTTTCTGTGATGTACGAGTACGATAAGCATAAGGAATCAATAGGGATATATATATATATATATATATATATATATATATATATATATATAGATAGATAGAGAGAGAGAGAGAGAGTTATTTCAATAATAGTGGTTTTAAGACAAAAATATAGAAGGGAAAAAGGTCAAACAAACTATACAAATATCAGTACTTGTTATTTGATTTGAGCCTACCTAAGTAGGTTTTCATTTTAATACCAAGAAATGGAGCAAAATTCACATCTCCATTCAATGACAGAAATATTAACATTCATTTGAAGAAAAATCATTTATAACTTACAGAATTTGTAGATTATGCAGTACAGGAAATGGTGATTTGGGAAGAAATCCTTCAAACCTTGATTGTCAACACCACTGTCCATCAACATCTGTGACATAAAGTACTCGAGATATTGAGATTAAATACTTTTATCGTCATGTAATCAAATAATTGAATATGATTTTCAAAACATAAGATGGCGGCTATTCACAACAGAAGCAGACTGCACACACCAATCAAAGAAGAAATAAAAGCATCATTCATACTGAGTACATACTAAGAGAGGTAGCATCAAGCAATGGTATATTTCCCAATTGATCATCCATATCATTTTTCCAATCCATATTAGTGTTACATTGTTACTTAATACTTTTTTCAATTTCAGTGGTTTGAAGTGAGCATAAAGTGAACCAAAAAAAGAGCAATATTTGGTTTTTAGGCCCTTGGTCTTTAATTTTACAAGGAGAGTGGGCTTTATGATAAGTTTGGCTTTGTTCATCCTCTTGTCCATTACAGAATATTAAAAATTCAATTCTATAAGGATAAGCAGGAAGTTCCAGAGTTAACATGAATTGAGGTAACATGCGAGAATAAATTTAAAACATGTTTTGTTCTTTAAAATAAAAGAGAGATTAAAACTATGCTGAGAAACATAACAACAATTGTGGAAAACAATGTAGTAGAGTTTGGATGAAACATATGAAAATATGCAATGAAAGTGACCTTCCAACAGATTTTAAGTTTCACACCCCTGCACTTTTTATAAAGGTCTTATTAGAGTTCAACTAAAATGGCTTTCCCAAACCTTTCCATGTCTTATCCATAGTAAAATATATTAGTGCTTGCTTGTTTTAAGTGATCCCTGATGATTTTAAAAGTATAGTAAGACAAAAAAAAAAGGAAGGACGTTTTGAAAAATAATGAGAAACTGCAGTAGTATTTTATTCAAAAAAAGCTGTGGTGTCTAGAATTCATACAGCTAAGGGAAGATAACTACAGTTGCAAAAAACTCACGAGTCAAACTTACAACAAATTTGCACATTCAGACACAAAAGGCCCCCAAGACCCTTAAACATAGAAGGTAATGGGAATAACTCAAAAGACAGTAAAGTTACGGTTGCTTGATAATGTTAATGTTTTCCATGTACAAGGTAGTTTGCAGAATAAGAAAATCAGAGTGGAGGAAGAAAATAGAGGGGAAAAACACATCAATTTACTCTCTTAGTAGTCTCAGTTGGTCATATGATCCCCCTTTCATATAACTTATAAAACAAATATTAGATGATCTGAAAATATATACCTCTATTGGCAGGGAAGGTGGAATTCCTCCTCAAGTTAATCAGTTGTATCCTTTTTTTTTAAATAGCCATTGTTAATAATTAGTTGTTAGTTTTGTTAGAGGAGTTGAACCTATGACCTCCTTGTCACTCCAACTCCCTCAAACCACCAAACCACCTTATGACTCCCTAATCAATTGTCTCTTTCTATATCTAGTTTGTTGAAATTGAGATAATCTTTGCGTTTATCATTCTTGGCTTCTGCAATTAGGTGTTCGGATGGGATTGTGGAACCCTAATTAGGTGTTATAAACATGAAAGTAAATAACAATTAGAAGGAACAATGACAAATATCAAAAGCTTAAGGGAACTGATAAGAATAACACCAACGAAGGAAAGCATGTCTTGAAGACACATTATTTGTACCCCTCTTTAATCTGGCTATTATGTTTGTCAGATTATTGTAGTCATAAGGATGAATCGTAAAGAACATATTGCTGCTCAAGACACAATTATAACACATTAACAGAAACTCAAATGGAAAGTTTCATACTTGAAAGTGCCTTTAAATTGAAATGTTGAGTAATTTTTGTCCCTCGATTACTTTGATTTTAGTATCTTTTTCTTGTAATGTGCAAGGAAAAAAATACTATATCATTCAATTTAGTAAAATCGAGGAGCAGAAATAAGCAAATCAGCCAGTTGCCAATTACTGGTTTTTCTTTGGGTACTCAAGTTGGGAATGAGAACCAATTATATCATGAGATGGCAGAAAGAGCTTAGAACTTGAGTGATGATGGAACCAGGAAAATGTATATTTGCATTAGATCTATTTCGAAACTTTCCAATATTTTGAAGCCACTAGTTTTAAAATTCTTGCAATTGACAAAAACTGTAAGTGAGGAAGTATCACATTGTATGCAAAAAATTCAAAATTGTTTTGAAGTTGAAAATGCATAAAATAAATATTATACTAAACATAACATTTTTATAACTTATATACAATGAAAGTAATGATGGAATATCAATGAGGTACGTATGAGTGGTAGGTTGGTTTTCAACAATGTGGAATAGAAAGGGTGGAAGAATAATGGAAGGATTTTAGAAGTGTTGTATCAGAATATACATGATGTAGCAAAAAATGTTATGACATGGCATTGAAAAAGATGAGATGTATCGCTTAAATAGGCCTAGTTCAGTCACTTGGAATATATAATTAAAATAAGCACAAAAGATAACATAGTGGCAAAGATATCTCAAGCGAATTGTATTTAAGTTCAAACAGATATATTTGATTCAATAGATCATCATAACTTTCATAAGACACGCCATTTCAAAATATATTAGTAAGCCATTGAGTAAAGATAAAAATAAAATATCATTCATATATTGAAACAGAAGTCAAAACAATATGCAAATAGAATGTAAAGCATTGAAATAATATTAATAGAGGATTTGTCTGAGAAATATTTCTCTCTCAAATACTTAATAAATGAATATAATATGAGCAATGGCCAAGCCTATTTTGTATATTAATAACTTCATAACAATTAACTTGGCAATCCAAACCATTGTACTGATAAACCCCTTTGGTGAAATTTTCAAGCTTAGGCTATAAATGCGATTAATGATTTATTCCTCCAATCGGAAGAAGATTTTGCTTATAAATTACTATCTGGCAACGAGATGACTCTCCTTTAACAGCAATCTCCCCAATCATTCCAGTACTTAAATTCAAATAGACTAGTTCATCATTTTGTTTCCTAAAGAACATATCGCCCTTTTTCCCGACTCCAATAGGATGCTCAACATGGGGTAAAGGTCCGACAACAAACAATTTAGTCCAAGATTCCTTCACACCAAGTTCACCCAAGATTGATACATGAAAAGAATTTTTCTTTGAATGATTAGAGATTATAGCAATGGACATATTTAACACCACTAAGTGTCTCTCCACCCATTCAGAATCCAAACAATCATACATATCTTGGGGTAAGGGTGTTGTAAGAAACACCTCGTTGTGCAAGTTAAATGATACCAAATATGGTCCATCTAAAGTTTCTCCCCACCAATAGCACACTCCATTCATATAGACCTCAACACCTGCATCACTTGTATCACAAGGAGGCATATCAACATTTAGTCTTCTCCAAGAGTCGCTTCTTAAGCTATACATCTCCCATATATGCCTGTCCCTCATTGGCACAATTAACAAATCACCATCAAAGTCGTTGTGAGGAAGAAGTTCTGCACGCCGAATCACCTTATAGTCATCTCTAACAAAGTCATAACCAAATCCATGAAGAGTAACCAAAGTGGTGAAATAAGGTAGGGAATCAATGAGGCTAGGAGGAATGACCTTAAATTCCTCAGTAGTTGGGTTCCATAGCACAACTGTTGTATCGTCTTGATAGAGACAAAGAGTGCCATTAATACCAGAACCCAAAATACCAATACTAGTGTCATCATCTTGAAATGGAGATGGCCAATCTAATTTCACCTTATTCTCAAACCTCTCACCAGAAAGCAAGTACAATGAGCAATGATTGGCGTGACCAGGGACTGTTTGTTTTAGGAGGAGACATGTATCGTCGTAAAAAGAATGATATTTAGAAATGAAATTGTTGCAGAACATACTCATGAAATGAGGGTTTTCAAATAAATGAGCCCACGATTTGTGTACGCAGGTAAATCGCTTGAGAGACTTTAGAGAAAGTTTTGACAAAATAGAGAAAGCAACATCGTCGGGTATATTATTACTAACCTTATCATCTAGAGAAGCCATAGATTTCTCTTGACCCTCAAACGCGATTCAAATACTTTAAGGAGACATAATGAAATTGGCTTCAATATGAAATGGATGGATTATGAATATAGTGCAAAGCAAATGAAAGAGTGAGAGATGAGAATACTCTGGTTGTTGTAGGTTAGCAAAGTACAAGCTTCAAAGGATTTTATAAATAATAAATATAATTTATATTTAGTATATCTTTTAAAATTTTGAAATCTAACTTTTTAAATGTGACATATTTCTTAACTTAATTGATAAGGAATCGTAAAATATTTATAATTTATATATTTCATTCATTGTATCTTTTTCAGTGTCTGTTTTATATTTAATTAATTTTTCATTTTACCATGTCCGCTTTGATTACCTTTCATTTTTAAGGGATAAATTGTCTTTTTATTTTTTTTATCAACATGAACGCACATATTATTTAAGAGAAATATAAATAATAAAAGGAAAGAAATCGGTTCAATGTATATAAAGCAAACGGAAAAAGAAGCTCAGAAAATGTAGAAACCATTTTCAATATAAAACCTCCAAAAGTGGGATTGGACAATGAATCAACCCGATATATATGTAAGAATTTTGGGTTGCATTGAATAGTTAGGTTAATTTGGTTAAAAACTTTAAATCTAATTAGTTATTTCTTATTCAACATTGATTTAATTTATATTGAGATCTGATGCAATTTTTATATGAGATTCTTAGACAATCTAGTTTTAGTAACTCGTGCAATGTAATAATTTTTAAATTAAATTATAGTTTAATAAATAAATAATTTCATGTAAGTATAATTTATACATATATAAAATTAATGAATTTCAAATTTAATTTATCAATATTTATCTTTCAAGAAAAAATGAGCACAAATGAGTTTAAGTTGTTATAAAGATATTGATAGATAATTGGTCTGTATTTAAACTTGATATGTTGATATTAGACATAATTGGTTTAAATTTCATATGTTGATATCGGGGAATAAGTTTTTGACTTTTTTATTTAATTTCAAAAACATTTAAAAGATGATTCCAACCTGCAATAACTAAATTAGAATGATCATAATCTTCTGTAATTATTCAGTAGCCACAGTTTAGCATGGCATCAAATGAATTTAGTGTCAACTAGTATGGTATTTCATAAAATTTCCCTATGAATTTTCTACCATGGTTATCAATATGTTACAATGCATGCAAGGTGTATCTCAATTTGAAAGAAAAAACATGAAAATTGATATGACTCATTGTGTGTATCTATTTTGAACAAATTCATAGCATGAATCTTGATTCATTATAATTATAATTATAATGAATAACAAGTTGCCCCTGAACTTTGTCATTTTATAACTTTAATCTTAACTTATTTTGAAGTTCATATATGAAACTAAGATATCAGGCTATGTTTTCTGATCATGTGTCTTAAGTTTCCCAAAAATATTTGATTTGATCATGTGTCAGAAAAAATATGTTCTAATTAATTTTGAATCTAGATTTGATAACCAAGTTTCTTACAACAAAATGGGCATTAATCATGAGCCATATTTCTAGTCCTAAACCAGATAAAGAAAAGGAACTTACATCATTAACTCTGAGTTCTTGCTTCGTCCAGAATCTCTTCCTACAACAAATTCAAGCATCTTAAACTCTGTACAAAATGCAACGTACTTTATGGAAGCTGACATAACATACACACTAACCACATCAAACTCCTACAAAAGAAACTTGACTCCTCTACACAATTTAGAAATTTATAACATGATTAATTTAATTTCCTCTGCACAACACAATCTCTTTGAAAGCCCATAACATGATTGAAATGGCATGTGTTTTGAGCTGTGGAAATTGAATAATTGATAACATTAGTTCTTCAATTGCCAATTGTCTACAATATGTTTTTAACTTAATGATAATTAGTTTTTTAAGCTTGAAGAAAATGATATGTTTGCAGCACAATGGTATGCAATTAGCAGTGAACTAAATCCCCAAAATGTTGGCATAAATTTCTTCTTGCCTTCAAATAAGATCAATTGACTTATGCCATAGTAATGGTTAGGTGTGTGTTTATTCTGCTTGAAAATTTCAGCAAAAAAAATTTGTGTTTATTTTTCGCATTGACTAGAATTGTATCTCAAACAAAAAGTAAAATTTGAGGACATGAACAGAAGAATATAGGAATAGTTTCTTTCTAATGGGAAATTATTAGTCTCGTTTGATGATGCAACACATTTACTACATCTCACCATTTCAAAGGAGATTATAAACAGCAA
The DNA here is from genome assembly GCA_037974875.1 of Cicer bijugum. Lineage (NCBI taxonomy): Eukaryota > Viridiplantae > Streptophyta > Magnoliopsida > Fabales > Fabaceae > Cicer > Cicer bijugum. Next base: position 5,255,161 of record JBBPBT010000623.1, read on the forward strand.
GACATACCACATTTCAAACCTGCTGGCAAGAACTCCTTCAATCCTACATGGCCATCACAAGTATTCGATATGCAGTTGAAAGAGCAAATTTTATAACAAGAATAATCTTTTCTTTGGAAAAGGTGCACGACATAATTTCTTCCTCATGAAATTAATGTCGGCATCTTGGGAAGAGACCTGGTGCACATCAGCATTTTAAATTGTGGTTGTCGTCACAATTGAGACCTAAAAACATTGGTCGCGTTGCGTCATGATATAGTCACGGAGACCTAAAAACCTTTGCTTTGCAAGCGAAAAATGTTGATGCAGGCCACATTTTACAACCACAGTGTGCACCATCCTCGAAATCTTCCAACCAAACCCAACAAACAATATACTATAATCATAAGAAATTTTGATCATCATAACCATATAGAAAATCCAACCATTGCAGTAGTTAAGTTTGACCGACAAAACTATCAAACAACTTAATCCCCTCCTTTAAATGTTGTAGCAGTACGTATATCTCCTCGCTCTGAGGGTGAGAGTGATCTTCAGCATTGAACGCATGCACTTTATTTTTCACTTCTATCCAACTCCAGCCAGGAACCTTTTTAACGCCCCTATCTCGCATCAGCCTAGTTACACTAGCCTTTTCATCCCACATCTTCAGACGCCCATACAGGCCAGAGAGCAGAACATAAGTGCTGTGATCCTCAGGCTCCAACTCTAGCAAAGTTTTTGCCACATGACTAGCTAATTCAATATCACCACAACTTCTACAAGCACCTAATAAAGTCGTCAACACCATTGCATCAGGTTCAAAAGGCATTGTTTCAATCAAAGCTTTTGCCTCCTCTAGATGCCCAGCTCGACCATAGAGATCAACTGCACAAGCATAGTGCTCCATTTGAAGTGGAATACCAAAATCAGACTCCATAATCTGTATAATTTTGCGACCTTCTTCTAATAGCCCTTTATGACTACATGCAGTGAGAACTGCAACAAAGGTTATATGATCAGGTTTCACCTTTCTCTCTCTCATTAAGTAAAAGAATTCAAGTGCAATGTTTCCTTGTCCGTGTTGTGCATACCCAAAGATGATTGAGTTCCAGACAATTGCATTGTCATTGGAAGTTGCTTCAAAAGATTTCCTAGCATCTTCTATGACACCACATTTAGAATACATGAATATCAATGAACTCCCAACATATTTATTGTTATCCAAGCCTACTTTAAGTGCCAAAACATGAACTTGTTGACCTAGCTGCAGTGTTGCTAAATCTGAACAACATCTGATGACAGCTGAAAAAGTGTAGTCATCAATTTCTACATAAAGAGATCTCACATGTACAAACAACTTCAACGCATCCTCACTCCAACCAACCTGCACGTACCCGAACAAAACAGTGTTCCAAGTACAACAATCTTTAACATCCATGGAAAAGAAGATTCTCAATGCATCTTCCATGTATCTATTATCAAATCCAAGATACATGGCAATCAATGCATCAGAAACAGGCACAGAAACCTCAAGCCCCCTTTTTATCACTAAACCGTGTAAAGATTCCCCACGGCTTTTATGCTCTTTCACAGAACAGCTACTAATAACCCCAGTATAACTATAATCATCAGGCTCAAACCCAGAACTCTGCATGTCAATGAAAACTTCAAACACGGTATCTTCTTTCCTGTGAAGCAAATAAGCCGCGAGCATGGAATTCCATGTACCCAGATCACGACTCGCAACACAGCCATCAAACACTCTCTCAGCATCAAGCAAAGAAGAACACTGAGAATACGCCTTAATAACAGCATTGCAGACAATGCTAAAGGCCTCAAGCCCATGTTTCATAATTTTACAATGCAACTGCATTACCAAACTATAAAACTCAACCCCTTCAAGCAATTTCAAAAGTGGAGCCATGGTGCCATCATCAATCCCAACACCCTCCAACTCCTGACATCTTAGCAACCAAAATACCACGTCAACATCGCCAACTCTCGAATAACCAGCAATCAGCGTGTTCCACGTCACACAATTACATTCCGGCATGTAGAGAAACACAACCAAAGCATCACCAACTCTACCACACTTGGAATACAAATCAACAAGAGCACTCCCTGAAAAAACATTCTCAGTGAACCTCGTCTTGATCATAACCGAATGTAACTGTTGCCCGAGCTCAATTCTGCAAGCTCGGGCAACGCCTTTGAGGACACTTGCAAACGTGCGGCTGTTGAACACATGTCCGGAGATTCTCATTGCGTTAAGGAGTTGCCAGGTGGAATCCAGGTCGCCGGAATTTATATAACCTGAAATGACAGCATTCCATGATACAGTATGTGGTTGAGGCATTTCGTCGAACAGTTGGTGAGCAAGGTTTAGTTCCTTGCATTTTACATAGGCTGTTATGAGGTTGTTGGATGTGTAGAGGTCTGATATGAAACCTGATTTTATTGCTAGACAATGGGTTGCTTTAACGAAAGGCAATGCAATGGGTGAGGTTCGAATAAGGGAGTGAAGCCTATGCATTCATGCGTGATCTTATATATGAATGAATAACCAAAGTGATGATAATGTGTTTATTCTACAATACAAAAACAGATTTTATTGGCCAAACGAAAATTTGATTTAAACACCCGAGATGGAGAGAAAGGAGTTTAAGTTAAATAAAAACGTGTTTGAGGCTAATTCGTGTCGGTCTATCAAAGAAACTGTGAATAAACGTATAAAGGTGAGGATTCACGTAAGAATAACATTACACTTTATTCTTCCGGTTAACAAAAAAAAAATAAGGTAGCTGAATTTAATTTACTATATGATTAAGTTCACCTATTTGAATGTAATTGAAAAAACTAGGTGTGAAGTGTAACAGTATTATTCATCTAAGTATGTTGTTTAGTCAAATATTGGGGAGGAATTTTGAAGATAAGAGAAAAGGAATAGATATGTGTTTTGCATTAAAAATTAAGAAGGAAGGCTTTGTCATAAAAAAAACAGAGCGACAAGTGTGACCTTTTCAATTATATTTATATTTTGTTGGCAATTGGTTTTTATCCGAGCAAATTACTATTTTAGTCTCAACAAGTATAGGACATTTATTTTGGTTTAAATAAAATATTAAATTAGTTTTTGAATTATTAAAATTAGTTTATTTATGATATTACAATGATTATGAATTATTTTGACAAAAAAATTATATCTTATAATGACGATTATGACAATAAATTATATCTTTTAGTAACTATTTTGATGATCCAATGATAAATTTAACTCAAAAATAAAATTAATGACAAGTTTCTTGCAAATAGTTTTATTATTTATATTAAAAAAGACATTGATTCAATTATAAAAGTAAAGGTCAATAACAATTAATAAGGGCATTAACGATTACTAAAGTCATTAATTAATTCACTAACGAGAATTTTAAATCATACTAGAAAATATGAAAGGAAAATGGACATCTATATAT
>JBBPBT010000623.1:5259032-5271117 GCA_037974875.1 Cicer bijugum
ACGTATTTCAAAACAATTAAATGTTTTAAAATTTTATTCTTTTGAAAAAAATTGCATTGAGAACTTTTGACATAGTTTTAAAGATATCATAGTTTAAAATAAATAAATAAAACTTTTGAAAATTTTAAAAAATATATTATGAAATTTAGAATTTATCAAAAATTTCCAAAAAAATCACTTACATGTATTTTGGAAGTTTCAAAAATTTTAAAATGCTGATTTTTTTTAAGAGATTATTTTAAAAGTTTCTAATGCTTATGTGAAAAAGTGATTTTTTTTTTTTAATTTTCTATGTAAAAAGAATTACTTTTTAAACGATAGATTTCTCTTCTTTTTATTCAACTGGAAATTACAAATCCTGTATGAATAATTTATAATAATAATAATAATAATAATAATAAATACAAAACTAGAAATTAGAGACCGAAATTTAGTTTTGATTTGAGTTGGATGATTCACGCATCTTCGTTTGCGTGTGGCCTACTACGGTGATGGTTTCACAGTCGTAACAGAAAATGAAACCCTCAAACAAAGCGAAGCAAGCAATGAGCATAATAATTAAAGAGTAAAATAGTATATCATTATTCATTATACAAAATTACTAAAGTCATTTCAGGTACATCTTCTCAATTTACTTCTCCTCCTTCTTTCTACCACAAAATTCAAATTACCAAATCATTACGTGTGGTTCCGTTTCATCTTTTTTTTTTCTTCATATTTTCATGAATAGGTATTGGAAACTTACTTTTGACTTAATTCAAAGTATGTATGCTTCTTTCCTCCATAATCTTATTTCTTTTGGTTTATATATTACTGAATCGAAATTGTGTTATCATTACGAGTATATGAAATGAAACACTTTGGAGACGACTCCAACACTGACATGTAAATACTTAAAAATAGAAGTGATTGAATGAAACTATATACAACGGTTCACATTGATCACATGACACACTTTCAATTTGAAATGTCGGCTTTGCGTAGTATGCGGAAATAAATGTACAAATTCATAGAAAGAGAAATGCAGTTCTTTTGGAGAGAGGGTTTTGGAGTGAAAGAGAACCAAGGGTAAAATTTCATGAAACTTAATAATGGCCTAATCACTTGTTCATTTTTTATATAAATAACAATTCTCTTAATTTTTTTTTTAAAAAAAGAGAATTTTACCCTATCTTCTATCTCTCTAAAAAATCTTCCATCCAAATATTTGCTTGTTTTTGGTTCACAAGGCAAGGAGAGAGATTTTAAAGTTATTTTGTTAGGGTTGTGTTTTTTTAATTATTACATAGAAAGAAAAGGTATTATGTTTCTGAAAGGGAGTAATTGGATTGTTTTGTTGGGTGTGGTTTAGGGTTAGTTAGGTTGGTATTTTAGGTGAAGATGTCTCTGCGGATAAAGGCAGTGGTGGATAAATTCGTTGAGGAGTTGAAAGAAGCATTGGATGCTGATATTCAAGATAGAATCATGAAAGACAGAGAGATGCAAAGTTACATCCAAGAACGTGAGCGTGAGGTTGCTGAGCGTGAAGCTGCTTGGAAGGCTGATCTTTCTCGTCGTGAGGTACCCTACTTCCAAGTCCTGGAAAATTCTTAATATAATAATTTTCTTTTGATAAAACTAATGTGCACTTTATATCTTCTCTTCTACATAGATTGATAATAGTGAACTGTAAAAGCCTTAATTTCATTTATATAACATATATTTGTTGCTGCTCGATGAATATTTCAACTTTTTTTGTCGAATCCTGCTGCTATGTACTTCATGTGCTGACTATGATATTTTGTCATTTACATTTACAAGAACTATTTCATAATAAAAGGAATTTTTGGTAATGTAGTGCAATTGTTTGCCTTCTTAATACATTTAAGATGGAAGCTATGATCTCTAACTCTACCTTAGCTAATTCTAGGTGATGTTGAATTGGCTGTATATCATTTATATTCATATTGAGTAACTATTGGACTCATATTTTTATTTTAGTTTAAGGAATAATTTACTATAGGGGTGAAGTGTGAACCTGTGCTAAGTCTGGATTGATGGGTGGAGATGAAATTAATGAAATGACACTAGATTCCATGGTTTAGATTGCGTACAGTACCCCTATTTTCCCTCTTCAATTTGGGGGCTGGGGTTGAAATCAAATTCTGTCTGTTAGGATATAAGAACAGTTAGAAAAAAGTAAAGGAAGTGAAGTAGTTAGAAAGGGTATTTTGTATAAATTGGAGAAATAAGAATATATAGGGGCATTATGTATTTCGAAAGTTTGTGAAAGAAGAACTCTGTTGTAGAAGAGGAATCCCTTGAAAGAGGTTTGTCATTCTTTCAGTAAAGTTGTTTTTTTCTTTTCAATTTCTTTGGTTCCTAAAATTTCTACAGTATAATTCTATCTTTGTTGTCACAGACTACATTAAAAAGTTAAACTCAAATTATCTTGTTACCGCTGCCTTAAAGGTTTTATAGGACAATTTGCTTTCAATTAAAAATACTATTGTTTCTAAAATGCAGTATATGATTAATCAGATAATTATACTGTGTTTCATATTTTAGTTTCAGATGTAGAACCCTGATTACATTCCTACTGTGCATGTACTTTGGCTTAAATCTGTAGGTAGTTCCCAATTCATCAAAATGTAAACAAAAATGGGAATGGCACCGTGTTCTGTTTTTGAAACTTTTCTGTAGATTCATGAACTAATGTTTACTCTGTCATGTTCTGTAGTGTAATCTTCTAAGAATTGATAGTTTCATAGTATATTTATGAGTATCAATGTATTTTGTATCTCCTCTTTAAACTTTCTAGTCTGCCTGTTTCATCCTATGATCATATTGATATCTTTAAAATTGTCAAGGTAAAAGGATAACTCAATATAGCAATGCCAATTTCACTCGAATTTTGATGGGAATCCTATGATATGAGGTGCTTTGTAGCAGTAGCACTAAAACTTCATGTTAAAGACATGTTTGAGTGTCCGACACTCGTATGACACACATCAAACACTTCATTCCAGTATCGATTTTTTTTTGCCTCTGATGTGTTAAGGATACGACTCCAACACTTAGCCATCACTTCTATTCTGACGAGACATGAAAAGGGACACGGTGTCAACCGGGAACCAAAATGTTATGTTTTTTTAAAGATGATTATTAAGCAAGGGGTAAAAAGCATTAAATTGATTAGATATTTTTTAGCTTTTTGGTAGTAGATAAATGGATTGAAGGTGAAAGACAGTTCATTCTTAAAATCTATTTTTGTGAAGAAATTAAGTGTTCAAATTGTATAACAATGTCTCCTAGTAATTTTTTTTTGTCAGATTCATTATCACAGGGAAATTATAATACTTAATAAGTTCTTGAGATATAATGATGAATATATAAATTCTGATTTTCTATATAGATCTTTTATAAACGATGCTCGTATATTTTGGACATAATTGTGTGTGTGTGTGGTGTCCTATATTTTGGATATTACATGTGTCTATGTATATGTGTCGGGTGTTTGTGTCTCTATCTATGAAAGCACGGATACTGATATGTTGACAACGATAATAATTTGAGAAAATGAACTAATTGAATGTAAGGAAGGAGTCAGGTCGGACATTGACACATGTCATACAACCTTCGATTTGAAGTGTCGGGCCTATAAAGATCTCTAACTATGCTTTGTAGATAATGTGATGTGATGTATGGCCTATATTTGGTCTAGATGCTGCATGCTTTTTAATTTATGAATTGTGAGCATACTAGATACTAGATGAATGCTGAGTTCCTTCTTTAGGTGAATATTTAACGGATTGATGAGGTTAATGATACCACTGATTTTAATAATTGATACAGTTTAAGAACTGCTTCTGAAATTGGAGAGAAAGAAAGGTGACTATTTTAATCACAGGAAATTTTATGGAGAGAAGATTATATAACTATCACATTCTCGAAAAAAGAAGCCTTGTAGCCCACAAATTTGCCTACTAAGTTTTTTATTTATGATAATGCCCTTAATTGGGGAGAGGGGGGGATCAACATAGTGGAATAAATCTAGATAATAACGAAATGCCCTTGAAATTTGAAGTTAGAGATAACAAGTATAACTGAAACAACTGCTTCATGATAGCAAGAAACAGAATAAATAAGTCATTATAGAAAATGAAAGTAAAAGTTGCATAGTGACATGGCCAGCCTGTGAATATAAATTATGCCCTCAAGATTAGATCTTAAGTTGAAATTCCTTCACCATTTGTTGCAGTGATCAGTGTTTGTTTTTGTGCATGCAATTTATAAGATGCCACTGGATGCAGCTTTCAGCACATTCGTTTTTTCTCTTTAAATTTGAGAGTTATATATTCCAGGCACATTCCATGATGTACTTCTAATGTTTTGCTTAGTAACTAACTTGGGAACCATTTTTTGTATTATGTAATGATATAATGATTTGTGCTCACTAGCGAAGCAGAAATATTGTCACATCATAAAAAATATCTAAATTGACTGAGAATTCTATCAATATTTTCATTTCTCATCCTGCCTGCAATCACCAAAAAAAAAATAATGACAATAAAATGAAAACAGTGTCCTCATTTTTTCAATTTTGCAGGCAGAGATTGCTCGTCAAGAAGCAAGGCTGAAGATGGAGAGAGATAATCTTGAGAAAGAGAAAAGTGTCTTAATGGGGACTGCATCAAATCAAGATAACCAGGATGGAGCTCTTGAAATTACAGTAAGTGGTGAGAAATACCGTTGCCTCAGATTTGCCAAGGCAAAGAAATAAGACATTGCTCCACTGACAAAACTTTCTTCAGTCCTCCCCTGCCTCCAAACAGAGCTGTTCCTGCTGCCGATGAATCACTTGACAATTCCTAGCTCAATTAATACACCTTTAGGAAAATGTATCGGAATTTATTTGTTTAATTGTATTTAGCTGTAGTTGATTATTCCTGTCAGATTTGATAAAAGTGGTATTATTTGCTCGTTATACTTTATATATGTATTTTTTTCTATGTCGATGATGCTGGGGACTTCTATTAAGCTGAAAAAGATTAAATACTTTGCCAGTTTAATGTTATACAGAAAATTCTTGTAGTTTCTTTTGCCTGGTTCAACGTATGTGGAAGTTTAAAGTGATATTCAATATGAGGTCTAAAATGAATTTTTAAATTATAACTTGACATTATTAAATTAATATAATTGTTATAATGGAATAATTATTTTTTAACATCAATCAAAATAAACAATCTAAAAGTTGCAAAAAGTTACATTACTTTCTTATTTGATGTGAAGTTAAATAATCTAATACAATGGTATACATATTATTAATAAGGTTCACAACATAATCATGATAGAAAACAGCCCTGAAACTGGTCCATTTTCTTAATGGTATTGACAATGGATTCAGGACTTAAAGTAGCATCAACTCTAAATATTCGTTCAGAATCATCAATGTGAAGCAAATCTAACTGAGATTGCAGAAGAGATGCAGGCATATAATGTACTCCTTCTGCAGCCCTCTTATTTAATCGAGTAATTAACACTTGAACAGGAACATCCAATAGAATGAAACTAACATCACTTGCATAACTCTCCCATTTATAATCAGGATCAGCTGATCTGAGTATTTCTCTATATTGCTTCTTCAAAGCAGAGCAACCAAGAATCAAACCCTTTTTGTTAATTAAGTATTCTTTTACGGCATCTCTCAGTGACTCAAGCCATGGCTTCCTGTCTTCATCTGTAAGTGGGATTCCCATACTCATCTTTTCTGTTGTATTGAAACAAATGAGGTGGAAACATATAAAAAGAGAATAAAGCAACACAAAATTAAAGGGCACGTTCAGATTGGTGGTATAAAGTGGAATGATATAACATTCATTTTTTAAAATTTATTTATAATATGTTTGTTTCCGAGTCAGAAATCACCTAAACATCCACTTATTATACAATTCCACTTCATTATACTTTATACTACTAATCTAAACATACAAAACAATTCCTTTAGTGAGGTGATCAATAAGCCAAAAATGCATTGATTTTGTACAATTGTACATAGTAATATACACACCTTTGTTTGATTGAGAATGAAAATCATCAGCATCAAGATACTTATATTTAATATCTTTTTCCAGCCTTTGACCTATTGTGCTGTTCAATTAATATCCGATAAGTATTGGCAAACAAAAACATAATCAATCACTAATGTCATTTAACAAGGTTAAAATTTGGGATTAGACAATTCATATTACTTATTTATTAAATCAATTTTAAATAATCTCTGGTATTGATAAAGATTGGATGATCGAATGAATATATATATATATATATATATATATATCCATGTGTAATTTTGTATCGTTTGGAGATGGAAGACACGAAATGATTAAGAAATAAAAACACGTGTGAGAATGTTGGTAAATAAAAAAATAAGAAGAAAGAAGAAAGTGGTTACGTTTTTCCGGCCCCGCTGACACCCATGATGACGATAACAGGAGCTGCCAAAAGCATGAAATGAAATGAAATGAAAAATGAAGGCAATAATAGGTTGAGGAAGAGAAATAGTAAACCAATTTACCGTTGCTTGAAGTCATGGCATGCAACAATAAGAGAGAGAGAGAGAGAATTTAGAACTCAAGTGGTGAACGGAATTAAGAGTTCACAATCACTTTTGCAATCAACTAAATAAAATAAGGTAAACTTACGTGCGTGCCTTACCGGTCTAGTTTGGCTCGTACGTGTATCTTACTTGGATGCAATATATTATTTTCACATGCCCAATATATTATCTAATATTTGCTTTTATCAACTCAAATCTATTTTTATTAGATTTATCTCATTTGATTTTTCTTTCTTTTTTTTTTAATTTTAATTAATTGTAGTTTTCATTTATTTATTTTAATATTTAATAATTTTGGACACTCTTTTAAAAATGTTAACTAAAAAATAGTTATTTTACCGATTTTAAATTATGTAATATATGTTATTATTATGTTGAACCATTTAGATATATTAAATTTTTACATGTTATTAATAAAATTATAAAAATACATAATTTTATAAATTAAATTTTAAAATTTTAAAATAATTTTATTGTAATTTCATGAATGTTAATAATTAAACACCATTGTATTATATGTGACATCATTTAAAATATGTAATATTGTCAATTTTTAAATAAAAAATTTGAGTGATGATCAAAACTGATAAATTTTGAAATTCGAGAAACGACAAAAACTGTTAAATAAAAATTGTAATTAAAATTTCTTTTTAATAAATTTTTAATTAAAAAAAACAGAGGAAAAAAGGAAACAAATTAAAATTTTCTCTACGAAAATATTTTGTATTTAAATTCTTAAAATTTGTGTTACTTTTTAGAAATAACCCACGTAATCATAGTGCAATATGTTGCAATTATCTTTAAGTTGCAATTACAAAGTGAAAAGACTATTTTATACTAACAATCTATATCATTAAACTCTAATTTTTTATTCGTTAACAAGAATGTACAAGTATTTTGAAGTAAATAATTTGTCAATAAAAATATTAACAAATTATTTTAACTATTTTCAAAAATTCATATTCTTCGACTAATATTTTATGACGATAGTTGTTCACTTAACGAATCTCTCAAAATAAGTAATAACTCTCATAATATTTGAAACAACACCACATGAACTTGAACTTGGAAAAATAGTACACTATTCACTATGATTATTACAAAGTTAGCCTCCAAATCCCGCCTTGTTTGATTTACCAAAGAGATCCATCAACATTGATGGAAAGAGATTTCTCTAAAAAGTTGTAATAATAACTAATGAATCTTGATTATTTATTAGAATTAATTCTTTTTTAAAAGTGAATTATTCTAATATAGTTCATATTTCCTTTTGAGATACCAATTAAACCAATTTAAAACAAATTAAATGAAAGTATAATATAATATAGTTCAAATCAATATAATATTAATTGTTAACTAATTTTTTTAAAAATAATTGTGTGATTTTAAAAGTATTATAAATAAAAAAACTATAAACCGATTAAAAAATTGGAAACATTGATTTAAATTAAAAAGTTTAATTTAGTAAAGAAAAAATAAATTTTCAAAATTGTCAAACAAATATAAAACAACTAAACCTTGCTTTTAATGTTGCATCAGTCGTTGTTTCAAATAGTTAAAATAATCAAATATGATATCTAAGCTGAACTTTTTCAGCAATCTAATCATCAATATAAATCATGCAGTCTATAAGAAAATCATCTTCCATCTTATTGTGTAGCCTTGTTTTTTTTTTCTTTGATGAAAATTCATGTTTTGTGACTCCTTTTAACACTAGAAGAGTCAACACAAGTAGTAGCACCATGTCAATCAATGAATAAAAATTTGATATATTAGTCTCAATTAACTTTTAGCATAATTTATTAATCATAGACAACATTTAAAAATTGTCATCTTAAACGCATCAAACTCATAGTGTTGCGACTCATATTTCAATTGAGTCGTTTTTTGTATAGAAAAATCTTAAGGGTAAATTGCTCAAAAAAATGTGTTTAAGACCTAATATATTGACTGAAAAAAAAGGCTATTATAATATATCATATAAAATTCACAAAATTAGTTTTTTAAAAATTAGTTTTATATAAATATAAAAAAAAATTAATGAAAAAAAGTTTAAATGAGTTGGGTCAAGGAGGACCTCAAGGTTCAAAGAGTAATGAAAGAGGTATTTACATATCATTCACCAACGAGATTATCTCATGAGCAATGAGAGTTGAACCTACAACTTTATGGGAAATGAATAATCTTTTTATCAAGTGAACCAACCTTCATTGACATATATAAATATCAATTGAAAGTACAAGGTGTATTAAGAATTGTATAAACAAAAGTTAGACACACAACAAAAACATAGAGTCACCACAATCAAACTCTAGATATAGAGACAAAAAATTATAACATAATACGAATATTAAAAAAATTATAAACGTTTGAGGGGACCATGACCTCAGTTGGTCCGCTTCTAGTTCCCAAATTAAATATAATATTATCTAATTTGTTATTAGGTGTATTAAACTTCTTTAATATTATACAATTTGAATATATATAGAAAATAATAGAACTTCTTTAACATAAACTTCTTTGTGGCATTCAATTTAATAAATTAAAAATAATAAATAATTATAATTTTATGAGGGAGATAAATATAAAGTAAAAATAAAATATATTTTTAAAAATAATATATTAAATTTAATTAATAAATAAAAAAATTATAATATTTTTTACTTATATTATATACAATTTAAAATTGTTATAATTTAAAAAGTTAAGTTTGATGATAATATTTAAAGAATGAAATTTAATTATAGTTGACATTGTTTTAAATAGGTTAGTAATTTTTTTCTTTAGTGCAAATAATTAAATTATTTACAAGAAAATTATTGTCTATTTTGTTAATAAATCTTGTTTTTAAATTTTCTATAGATAATAAAGTTTTATTTGTAGTAGTTGTAAAAATTAAAAGAATTAAAAAAAAAAAGAGAATAAATTTATCAATTAAACAATAATTTTATATAAATAAATTTATTTAAAATTTCCGAATATAAGAATATTAATTTATTGAAAGAAAGGGTTATAATTATCCTTTGCCCGTGATTACGAATGTGGTAGGATGTTTAATAGGACAAAAGATAGAAGTAAAATAACGAGAGAGTAGAAAAATTGAGTGAAGGCAACCGTAATCTATCTATGACATTAAACAATATAACATTATGAGCCACACTTTGTAGTTTGTTGATCCAAATCCACCTTTCACCAAGGTGGTTCGAATTGTGGTGGACAAAGTTCACTTCTGAACTAAAACCGATTGAAAATTGAACCGAATTGATTTTCAGTTTGAAAAACTGAACTGAACCAGTTTTCAGTTCAAAAAACTAAATCGAACCGTTTTACAAATTGGTGAATTGGTTTATTATTTTGAACCGAACCAAACTAATTTAACTTAGTTTTTTTGTTCATATAGGTCAAAATTTACATAATTACCCCTAAATACTTCTAAAAAACAAATTCGGTTCAAGTTTTTTGAAATAAAAATCGATTTGATTCGGTTTTTTCAAACTAAAAACCAGTTTGGTTCGATTTTTTCAAATTGAAAACTGGTTCAGTTCGGTTTTTTCAAACTGAAAACTGGTTCGGTTCAGTTCTAGTTTTAAAAAATTAGTTCAAAAACAGTTTGGTTCTCAATTTTTATGAATCAGTTTAGTTCAAAACCAGTTCAATTCGACACATTGATTCAGTTTTTGGTTTTTTTTTAGCACCCCTAAGTTTGAATATGGTTAAAAGGGTCTTCACGGCGTTTATTATATTATTGCTTTAATAAAATGAACGTTCATATTAATTATAGCTCTAAAAGATACTGAATGATGTAAAAGAAAATATGTGACTTTGAGTGTGTTGTTATGTTTATGTTGGTGAAAGAGTGTGATGAGGATGGTGGAAGGAAGAATAGAGAATGAGAGAAGAGATGAAATAGTGGAAAAGGGAAAGAGAAGAGCGAGACTGAGAGAATAGATGAAATGGTGGAAGATGGATGTGGATCATCTAACACATGGAGAACACTTGGAGTGTGGAGATGAAAACTCAATGACAAATTAGCATTTCATATGGCAAATATAGTGACACTTAATCAAAACTAATAGAAAATAATAGGCTTAATTGCAATTTTGATTCTCTATTTTAGTTGAATTGCGAAAGTAGTCCCTTTATTTTGTTTCTCCCCAGTTTTAATCCCCCAAACAGAATATTAGTCCAAAATTTGATGAAATTTCATTTTATTTTTGTATTTATTTAAGTCACACCATGTCTGGTGTAGTACAACTTTAAAAATGAAATTCCTTCAAGTTTTGAACCAAAATTCTGTTTATGAGACCATAAATGGGGAGAAACAAAATTGAGTAATTACTTTCACGATTCAGCTAAAATAAGGAGATTAAAATTGCAATTAAACCAAAAATAATAATTTAGTTGACAATGATGACTATAAAGACTAACACATACATCATTCAAGGATATTAAAATATTTTTCTTTCTTCTAAGGACCATTAGGACACTATGTGTCACTTTTTGGGGCTAAAACGTGCATTTACTCAAAATTTTATATTGAAATACTAAGAAATTGACACGAGGTCTGACCATAACATTGAAAAAGCAGCGTAATGATTTTCCGGTACGACCTAAAGTTGGACTTATTACAAATATACATAAATTAAATTAATTCATAATTTTTGTAATTTGACAACTACATCATTGAAATCATAATATATTAATTAAAATAATTTATATTTAAACTTTTGTCATTATAAATTACGATCTAACATGTTTATTGAATATGTGATCTATCTGCATTGATCTCATATCAAATATTATCACAGTGTAAATTAATTTTTTTTATAAAATTTAAATATTTGATGGATTAACTTGTCAAGAATCAATCCATATATAATTATAATAAATCACAATTTTGTCTTTAAGATCACAAATTTTCATTGACAAATTTGTCTCTAAGAAGATGACTTTAACATAAAAGCAACATTAATAAACCATATATCCAGTAGTAGTGTCCCATCAAAATATCTAACTATAAAAATATATTAAAGATTATTTTAATTGATATTTTATAATTTTAATAATTATTTATCAATTTACAAAATTAAAAAACTAATTTGACCAAACCTTATAATTTAAGGTGCCAATTTACCTATGTATTCACTCAACAAATTTTCTGATTGATACCCCTTTTGAGCGTTTACTTACAATGTACATCTTAAGGAAGATAGAAAAGAAAATAATGTAATAGTTATAATATGATGATAATATAATAAAAAAAGATAAAATTTTAAATGAATATTAAAGAATATAAAATTTACGTGTATGATTACTTTATTACAAAAGACTATAATAAAGAGTATCGGTCATGGACAACAATCTTACCCGTAACAAAGAAAGAAAGATTAAGGATGATTTAATCCAATGATAGAAAGTATCATTTAAATCCAAACCTGAAACAATTAATAACGAATCACCAATACAATGTATCAAAGCCTTCTTATC
>JBBPBT010000623.1:5271636-5285483 GCA_037974875.1 Cicer bijugum
AAAAAAAAAAAAAGGTAAACAATGTTTGAAATAGAAAATATTTTGAAGCGATAAAATATGTAACAATAAGTAGCGACAAAATTTGACTTGCAACTGACGTGGTGTGCAATGATTATTTATTCACCAACTTTAGTAGATTAATTGCATGCATTACGTGAACATTATCTTTAAATTCTAAACGAGGCAACAATTTTATTATATAATAAAAAATTAAGATTTTAATTTTTAATCTCAGTCAGTCAAAGATAATGCACCTAAAGCAACTTTAGACTTTTCTGAAAAACAAAATTTTTTATTTAATAAAAAAGATCTTAAATTTTTTATTTAATATAAAAAAATAAAATTAAAAATATTACTAATTCTACTAAAAGTAAATTCTATAATTACTAAACAAAATTATTTATTAATGTTTAAAAAGACCCGTCAAATAATTTGATTTTAAAATTCGCTCAATCCCACCACAATTCGAAAAAAATATAAATATACGGAGAATTCAATAATTAAACCCCGTAAAATATTAATAACAGAATCTGCGTTCTTGCCATGTTGTAGTCGCATTAAACTCAACAAACTCGTTCGGTTTTCCTTTTTCGTTTCTTCTGTTATTTGTTTACTTTCAAATATTTATAAATCCCTAATCAGTTACCATCACATTAAGTTCCATTTGTTGTTTTCAGATATTTCATATCTTTCTAATTAGATTTTGTTCTCTCTTTTTTTTTTACCAATTAGGTATAAGATACTCACAAGAATCAAGTTGTTTAAATCTTGAAACAAAACCGCCATTAATTATTCTTTTGGGATTCCATTGGTTGAGTTGTGTTGATTTTCTTGGCTATGGATGCAATGGTTTGTAGTACTAGTTTTAGTTGTAAGTGGAGTAGAGAGGAAGATATAGCATTTGAAAATGCATTGGCAATTTATCAAGAAAATGATGTAAATCGATGGGAGAAAATTGCAGCCAATGTTCCAGGGAAAACTTTACAAGAGATTAAATATCACTATGAGGTTTTGGTTTATGATGTTAACCTCATTGAATCTGGTTTTGTCACTCTGCCTTGTTATAAGCTTTTTCCAGAGAGGTCCAAGAATCCTGCTGCTGGCAAAAAGGCATCTAAGGGTTCAAAATCTGATCAAGAACGACGCAAGGGTATTCCTTGGACAGAAGAGGAACACAGGTAAGTTCATCTTTGCTTTCGTCTTTTCAGATTAAATGATTATAGTATGTATTATACTGTAGATTGGTATAGCTTAATTTTAGTTTGATTTTATTTTTGTTTAAGTTTTTATTTATTGATTTAACCATATATACTATTGAGGTCTTTTTGGAGTAGTGTTATTAAATAGCGTCTATAACATCGCTGTAGTGTAGTAGAATAGGAAAAAATCGCTATTGTTTTTGTGATACTCTATTTAATACTAAATTGTTCTCAATAGCAGCGCTGTAGCACTATTGTGTTGCAGATCAATTCGAAAACATTGCTATTTTCTGTGATCACTTGTTAACAACATTGATTTTGGAGTTTATATGTGATTTTAGGCTCTATATCCAATGCAATCTGAGTTGAATTTGGTGTTTATTCCTAATATTTAGAACAAGATCCTAGAATGATGCCTGTTAGATATTATATTAATCATGTGTGTGGACTTTGTACCACTGTTAGTGGCTCAATTGGTAGTGGGATCTGTGTGGAGGCGGTACTTACTACACAAAAAATGAGTATATATAGCGCTCATTTTACATCGCTATGTTGTTTCATAAATTAAAAAATCCATACGGTTAATTTTGAATATGATTTTACACAAGTCTCCATCTTTTGCTGTGGATCTTAGTATAAAAACGTTTCTAACGTTGGACTGTTTGTACTGGGAAATTCGATAAATAAGGATTGGGATTGGTTTAATTTAACAAATGCTAAATGCAGAGATTTTTGACTAGTCTGGAAGCTAGGTTACTGATTAGTTGTTGTATATATAATGGATACTTTTTCTTTTGGTATTGTGACACGCTTCCACATACTAAGCTTTCTTTTATTATTATTATTATTATTATTGTTTCTAAGTATTTTCAAATTGGTTGAACAGGTTATTTATTGAAGGCTTAAAGGAGTATGGACAGGGCAACTGGCGACGTATATCAAGGAACTATGTGGTGACGAAAACACCTACACAAGTAGCAAGCCATGCTCAGAAATACTATCTTCGTTTGAAGTCAATGAATCAGACGAAAAAAAGAAAGCGATTCAGCATACACGATATCACACATGTGCAAAACGGAGACATTTCAGCACCTCAAGGACCAACTATCGGTCAAGAAAGCGAGTCTCCAGCCAATTCTGCTGGAAATTCAGCCAATGAAGCCACTTCAACCCAAACTGCTGAAATATATGCTGCTGCTCCTGTGATCGGACAACCTATGGAAAGATCCATTCTATATGCAATTGGCACCCCAGTGAATCCTATACAAGGACCTCCTGTATCTGCAATTGGCACCCCAGTGAATCTTCCTGCTCCTGGACACATGAGCTATTGGCACCCCATTCAATATTCCTGGACAGATGACTTATGCGTTTGGCCCGGTTCCAGGGACAGTTATAACAGCTGAACCAACGAACTTGGGTCCTATGCCATATCTCATGCAACATCCATGTACTCACTCATGAAAAGAGTGCTGAGGAATAGGGTACATACATGCAGATACATACAGGCATAGATACAGATACATGCATACAGCAGTTAGCTTAAATGTTTTCTATATTCCCTAATAGTTTTTTTTAAGGGTATGTATTCATATTTTGTATATTCCCTAATAGTTTTTATAGGGGTATATATTCATATTTTGTATATTCCCTAATAGTTTTTTTAAGGGTATATATTCATACAATTTGATGCCCAATCAGCTATATTTCTTATAGAAATATTTTATTTTATAGAAATTATAGATTCTTATAGATCCTCGTTATAGAGAGGCTAGTGACGTAGAGAAATTGTTTATATGGCTTTAAATTTTTTAAGTTATTATTTTTATTATTATGTTAAATTAACACTTAAATTAACCGTGTTAAATTTTGGATTAACCTAACATCAATTAGATGTCTCTTATGCCAGCTATCTCATAATTCATTTTTAAGTTTTATTTTTATTCAATACGAGGACGTAATTTTTTTTTTCAATAGTTGCTTCATAATTTCGTAATCTGTATTTTAGTTCTTTTCTAAATAGTTAGAATAATTGACACACCAAATAATTGCCAGTAAAACGATGAAACATTCAATTTTTTTTTCTTCCAATACAACCTTTTTGAATTAACATTGGGATTTGACAAACATATTCATGAATTTGGATTTGGTACATTCAATAGCACACATTCATGCAGTTAAGTTCAGATCAGATAGTCAAGATCTTAAAAGGACACACTTATAACTAGCAATATCCCATTTTCAAATTAACCAGAACTGCCATAGAGAACATAATTTATTAAGGCAACAAACAAGCAAAGATAGGACCATATCCCACAAACTTACCACCCCATTTATATCAAATGGGAAATGGTACAATACGTATCACCTCATTATTTCATAATAATTGAAACACTACAATTACACTATAAATAGTGATACTTCCCTTCATATACATGCAACTTTTATGCATTTAGAATATAATCATCAACCTTAAGAAAGGTATTGACAGCAAATTCCTTGATGATTTCTGGCTCAGGAACCTCTTGGCTATCTTTTTCATACTCAGAGGACCATTTCACCAAGCTTCCATCACCCTTAGGTGTTACACTGAGATGTGACTTCAAATGCTTGAAGTACTTGAGGAGGTCCCCATCAATCACACTATAAGTTAATGTCCTCTTTGAATCATCAACATCATCAATCTTCTCTTTGTTTATTTTCACAAGTGGTGACCCTGAAAATAATCACATGATGAGAATAGTTCAAAATGCAAAAACAACATAATATCTTGTTTCATTCATGATTTTCTTTTAAAAAAAAAAGGAGATTCTATGACCTAAGCTTTGTTTGAATTGAGTTATTTGAGGGTATCTATATATATATATTTGCAAAATTGTTTTTTTTTTTTTAAATTACAAAAATTGCTTATGATATATTTATAAATTATTTTATATTCATTTTCATCAATTTTTCAGAATAATTTACAAAAACAATATATATTTTATTTTATATATTTTGTAATAGAAATAGTTTATATATTAACTCGTTATATGATAAATATTTATGTTATAAATGTTTAATTAAATTGTTTATATGAATTTATGACATTTTAAAAAATAAGGGACACAAATTAATGAGATATTTTTTTTAGTATCAATCTATCCATTTGCATGCTCTCACTTAGGCTAAGGGTTTTTAACATTCCACCACTAATTTTGATCTAATCAATTACCAAAATAGTATTAGGATAGTTAGATCCAAAGAAATAAAACTCCACTCTAAAAATTTATTGTCCACAACAACTATTATACTGTGCAACTATTCTAAAAGATCAATATATTTTGTACGAACACTCTACAAGAGTTGCACCTGCAGTAAATGTGAGAATCATTAGATCTAAAGAAATAAAGTTTATCACTTTAAATCTAAAGGTGTTCAGAACTATTATACTGTGTAGCTGCTATATATATAAGATTCATATACCATGTATGAACTTAAATTCTCTAAAGAAATAAAGCTACCTCTTCTAAATATATAAGTTTCCACATCTATTATTCTATAATTAACTTTTATAGAAGATCCATATACTTTGTACAAACTTAAATTCTCTATAGATGATGTAGAAAGCAATAGTTGTAAACATGGTTAGATCTAAAAATATAAAACTTCTCACTCTAAATCTAAGTGTATCTACAACTATTTCACTCTAAACCACAAAAATGTATATGTAAGGATTAATTAGTAAATAATAGAAGTAGAAATAAGATTCTCCCTATTTGAAAAGAAGAAAAGAAAGTATAAAACATGCCTTCACCAAAAGTTACTAGGCGAACAGAACCAACAGTCTTTCCATCACCTTCAAGAATCTCAATGCTTTTGTAATCATTTGGAAAAGCTTTAGGGAATATAGAAGCAGAGTCCTTGATAATACTCCAAAACTTGTCTGCATTAGACTTTACTTCTATTTCTACCTCAAGCTTTCCATTGGTAGCCATTGGTATCAATCACAAGTTAAAAAAATCAAATCAAGATGAAAATTATGTATTCAATATGTTATGTTATTATTTCAATACCAAAGTTGAGAATCACATATATATAGAGAAAACCGGTTCAGCATAGAAGGTTATAATTTAATTCTTGTGGAGGTTGTTCATCTACCACTATGAAGAAATTTTATGAAGTTTCAACCTCTCATGTGCTAGAATGAAATTTGGGTCCCAAAGGAGTAACATTCTTGAGATAGGAATTTATGAGACAGGAATTTATGAAATTTTGGTTTTTCAATTTATGGTTTTAGTGGAAGTTGAGTCTTATAATTAGATAAAGAAGAATCATGCAGGGGTATCTGATTAATTTATTTTATTTTAGAAGAGATTGATAATTTCGGTCATAATTAATTTGTATAGATGTTCAACTTAATATTAAATAAAAAGTACACTAAATAAATCATTCTATTATTACTACTTTTAATCACTCTAATTATTATAGATACTTTAATTTTAATATAGTATTTTATTTTGGAAACTTACATGATTAATATTTTATTGAGGAAATTAGTTATTTTCTTAAATATAAATATTTTAGATTTCTTTCAACAAAATTTTTAATAAGATGAAAAAAGTAGTTGATATTTCGTGGTACACTTAAAGTAATAATATGCATTTTTTTTTTTTAAAAGCAAGAATATGCATTAAGCAAAAGTCGGCATAGAATTAATTGTAACGACATTGTCGGTGATTGTGAAGATGGGTGATAGAGTGACAAAAATGGGATCCTAATAAGTAATAACTAATACCAAGTACACATAAAAAATGTGTACCAGTTAATTTTTATTATTATTAATTATGATATACATCTTTGAATTATTTTTTTTGGTAATTGTTTATTATTGTTTGACTAACATTTGACCAGCAACAATCTAAATGAATACTTAATTACAGAAATTAAATTATTTTTAACCTCAATTTTTTTTTTTAATTTAAGAACTAATTTAAAAATTCTTAAATGCTTAACAATCTACAAAATAATTAAATCTACCTTTTATCTTTTGTAGTTTACCTTGACCGAAATTTATTACAAATCAAGAATGAAATTTATTACTTGCACAAACACAAATTTATTCTTATTCTTAAAAATAAAAAGTAAACTTCTTTTTAACAAGAAAAAAAGTAAACTTTATTACAAATCAAATTTAAAAACATTACATTTAAATACCCTCTTTCTCTCTAGAAAACATTGACCCAATGAGAGTCACTCTCCTCATTGCTTTTCCCCCATATCTCTTTAACATTAAATGACTGAATGTCAAATAATACTAGATCATGAACTTATGCGATGTACAGGTGTAAAGTATATGTTTCTTGCATTATTATTTTAATTCGATTTAGATTCGTACGTTGCATAGTTATTCCTGGATAAACATACAACTTTATAAATTTTTATTATAAAATATTTAAATTTAAGCATATAAAAAATATTTTTAGAGTGTATATGGATGAAAGATTTTTTTGGAGTAACATCATTTTATAAAGTAACTTTGAATGATAAAATATTTTTTTTGGAGTAACGTCATTTTATAAAGTAACTTTGAATGATAAATTTGAATAATGTTTAAAACGAAGAGTTTTTATAAACTATTTTGTCAAAATTAAATTTGGAGAAATTCAAATAGTATCTGAAAGGTAAGAATTTAAAATTGCTTCTTAACTTTATACAATATAAATATCAAATTTGTCTATATAAATTTTCAAATATTTTTGCCCTTAATATTTATTTTTGCCCCAACACTTTTTAAATTTATAAATATGACAAAAATTTAAATAAACAATTGTTTTATCAAAACAACACAATTTATTAATGACGAAAACACAATTAAAATATATTTAGTTGCTTAAAACTTTTAATTCTTTAGAATTTTTAATTACTTCATACAAACATACTCTTGAAGAATCAAGTGTTTAACACATAATAATAATATGGTTAATAATATGGTTGATATATAAAATTTGAAAAGAGTGTCTTTTGATATGATTGAATATATGAGTATAGGATCATTGTTAGTAGGGATGGAAATAAGTTAGGCTGTCCGTAGGGGTCTATGGCCTGACCTACTTATGGCCTGACCTATTTAATAAAAAGGCTAGGCTCATGCTGTTTTTAAAGCCTATTTATTTAAATAGGTCAGGCTCAGACTTATAAAAAAGCCTGTTAGGCCTAACAGGCCGACATATATATATTTTTTATTTATTAATATTATTTTTTATTATTATATTAATAATATTATTTTCTATTTTAAATTCTATCAATTAGGCAATCACTTACTAATCATTCTATATTCAGTAGTCTTTCCATATTCGGTAGCCTATATTTGGTATTCGTTTTATATTTGGTAACTGTTCAATTAGTCAATCACTTAGTAGTTGTTCATTATTTGTTTAAGAAGTAATAATGAATTCGTTTAAAAAGACTTTTAAAAAGGCTTCCAGGCCAGGCCAAACTATTAAAAAGGTCAGGCTTAGGCCGAAAAAAAAGCCTATGATAGGCGGTAGGCCAAAAAAATAAATTGTAGGCCAGACTCAGGCCTTTCAAAGTCTGGCCTGGCCTGGCCTATTCCCACCCCTAATTGTTAGCAAGATAAAATATTTATTTTGGATCAATTGACATATGCCGATATTACTAAGGTGTACGTCTTGTCCGAATTCTAACTCGGAATTCACAATTGTGTGAGTTAGTTATAATAAAATTTATCATATATTTTAAGATAGAAAAAAATATATATGAGAGTATAATAAGATCATAAGATCGTTGTTAGAAAAAACAAAATCATTGTTCTTTTCCTAATTTTTAAGTGATAAACCTTAGGCTTCAAAGATAATAGAACTTTTATTGTGGTGACTTAGTTTGAAAAAAAAATAAAAATCCATAACACTCATGGTGAGTACATAGAACAATCATGTTCATCCTAGGTTCAAATGATTATCCCTTAGCATTATTTGTAATCAGTGTTTGAAATTTCAAAGCCACAACATTCATGTTCAACACGGTTTCATGTTCATTTGTAATGGTATATGCATTTAGTTTTGTGTTGTTGATTCTAACATGTGTTCCTTGTATATCTAATTGTTTACCGTGTAGCTTAACTTAGCTTGGTTTTTGAATAATAGTATAATTTTACCGGAAACAAATGTAATTGATCAAACTCATAAATAAATGCAATACTAGTAACAATTGAAGTAATAATAATTGATCAATTACAACTTTTACCTTTCAATCTAGAAAGATACGTTCTATCTTTGCACTTAATTTCTTGATCAATTACAACTTTCACATTTCAATTCAGAAATAAATTTTCACATCCATTTTTCAATCCATAAAGGATTTGTACAACTATCTTTCAATCGAGAAAAGATTTTTACAACACACTCAATCTAACATAAAAGATATATTTGAGTTACAAATAAAGTGTATGATAAAAAATGTTTGAGTTATGATGATTCTTAACTCTTTGTTTGAGATTTACTTAAAGCAAGAACTTAAAAAGAATGATCCATAAATAAAGTTAAGAGAGCTTAAAATTTTGCTTGAGAGAATAATTTCACAACTTTAGCTTAGATGATCAGGTGTAGATAGATTATTAGTTGAACTCTTATCTTCATCTTCTGATTAATTTTCATTTTGTAGAGTAATATTTGCTTATAATATTTAGTTTAATATGAATATAGCCATTGGACAATCTTTCCGGTTGTCAATTGTTTTCTTCGAAACAATCTTCTTATTTGCATTTTTATCCATAATATTTTCTTCAAACTCATAATGTTCTTTCTTGAGCATGGAGGCTAAATATCTCTTATAACAATGTTGAGTTAGAAGCATGTGCATATGTCATCTCAAAAGTGTTTTTTTTGTTTTGTTTTTGTAATGTACATGAGAGTGTTTTTATATTTGGTTCCAACTAATCAGTCTGGTGATTAAAACTACATATCAATTTGTATGTGTTTTTGCAAGTGAACCTTCACTATTTGTCTCCCAGAAGCTTGTTCACTTTTAGGTGATCTATTTTATCTCTTATCTTTTAATTTGACGATCATAATGTTCGACAATCATTCTATAATAAATATGATTTGATATTCCTTTGAGGAATCTTCCAAATCATTTTACTTCATAAAAATGTGTTCTTATCTTGATGTGTATATGAGATGAGTCCAGATTTGTTGATGAAATCAATCTTAATTATTTGAAAATGACTGCATTTCAATATATCATGAATTATCTTGTTTTTTATTTCCTATCTAAATAAATACACTCAAAAACACAAATTAATAATTAATAAAATTATAATTAACAAATATAATTAAATGTTTAATTATTTTCAGAATATTAATAAGAGATTTTGCCTCAACAGGAGCAACATTGTAATGTACATTATTGATGTTTCATTGTAATGCCACTGCTTAATAAATTAATCACTTCTCTTTGTTTATTCACTTTGCTTTAATTTTGGATACTTTAATTTTTTGTCACTTGTTTTTAATAATAAATGTTGATGACTCATGTTCAAGCAAATCTAACGGATTTTAATATTGTTGACCCGTTCTTGTAAAATCTCCATATGGGGGCATTTAAATCGATTTTGAGCTTTATTGTTGTTATTGCTTTCTCTAGGCAAAATTGATGTAGCTCTTTACGACCTACTCATATGTTAGGTTAGATAATAGCTTATGTTTCAAGAGTAATGTATGTACCACTGATAAAGATGATTTAAGTTGATCTTCAATTTCTTTTAAATCACTTTTAATCCTTGCAAGTCCTTGAGATCATGACTAATATATTGAAATAAGGACTAGTGGTCTTGCTGCTTATGTTATATAGTGATTTTTTTTTTCTGGTTTCTAATTTTTGTAATGTTGTCCATGCTGCTTAGGGGAAAACTATTGGTGTTGGTATTGCAAATTTAAATGTTATGATTTCTACTTGTGATCTTAAGTTAATTTGATGGATTGCAAGTTTTAAGTTTTATTTTCACACTCTACCTATATAAGTTATTAATTGTATTATTTAGGTTTAATTGCAACTTTAGTCTATATTTTCACTTATTCGCGAAATTAGTTCTCCTATTTTATAATTCAAATATTTTAATCATCTATAAGATTTTTTTAACCAAAAAAAAGTGATGTGACATATTCTAAACAACATGACTTATGATATTATGATGTTGAATGGTTAATTCTCAATAAATTGCATTGAAACACTTTAAAAACTTCATTTTCAACTTCTAAAATTATTTAGTTTTGTATATATAATTAATGCATCTAGATGTTTCTAAATCATGGGAACATATGACACATCATTTAAAATATATCAATCATAATGTTTTAGTTAAAAAAATTGAGCGATAGACCAAAATTGTTGGATTTCAAAATAGGAGGACCAATTTTGTGAGTAAAGACAAACAGGAGACCGACATTGCAACTAAACTTATGATCTATTTTTTCCCCTTGAATTTAATGAAATATTTATGTTTTTTTTTCCTTAATTGATTATATATTTTTCATAGTTTTACGTTGTTTCATTATTTTAGTGCAATGTTGAATTTTGGTGAGAAATCAACATAGATCTATTTGGCGTATTTCAACCATATTTGGATTTGTAGATATCCCAATGGAGTAAAACCGAATGAAAATGAAAGCTAAGAGCATAACTACAACTTTCATGTACACAACAAAACTAAATTCAGATTCAAAAGAGGAGAAAAATGTTGTAAATGTCAGACAATAAATGATGTACGTTGGAGTGAAAATGTCTACGCTTGAGGCACATTTCTGTAGTATTTTGAGTTTTGACAATTTGTCCCACGACGCACTACAACATTCATAAAAGTGAGTTTTTCTAACTTTTTAGGGATTTTTTTGGCTATTATGAAGTGTGGAGATTTGTGCCTAGCAGAGAAACTCATAGGGTGCTAGTTCTAACACCTTTGAAGGAGTAACTAAATCCTCTTTATTAAGGATGAGTGAAACAAGATGAAACTCTTATTTGTTTGATTTGATTTCTAGTTATATGAATGAGTTTATTGAATTATTTTTCTCATATATGGGTTTAATTCTTTTTATTTCTTGATCAACTTTAAATTGTTATATGATTCATATTTTAAAACGGAAGTGGACTTTACAAATGCGTGAGATGAGAAATTCATAGTATTGTAGTCTAGAGATAGATGCAGGTCACAAAACCAATTGAATTATTTGCATAGACAATAGTTTAATAAGAGATTTCTTGTATTGTAAAGCTTAGTTCTAATCTTAAATCTACTAACAAATTAAGGGTTACTTTGGAATTAAATGTTTTGTTACTATGGAATTTAGACAAGAACAATAAAGAGCATTCAATAATAATTCAATAAAGTAATTCAGTAATTAAAATCAAATTAGAAACCAATGTTGAATTCTAAGTGACGCTTATCCCTAACACTTTTATTATTATAAGAGTTTATAATGTGTAAAAATAGGACAAAAAGAGTGACATATTATCACTTTAATTCTTCATTAAGGCCCAACAATATCCAAACAACAACTTCCACTTTAAATTTCCCTAATTTCACAATTTCTGTATACTCACTAATAATAAACAAAAAGGAATATCAAAACTCTAGCCACCATCACCTACACACCTCCTTCTCTTCGTGTATCCAAAGCTTGGAACTTCGTTTCCTTGTGAACAACTTCGTGAGGCTTAATGTGTATTAGGAAGAAAAACGGTCAAGATAAGGATTTTTCCCCACACAAATTATAGTTAGATCGTTGGTTGAATGACATGAAATAAATAATCGTGATTACTTATATTTGAAAAGGAATAAATGTAAACTAATGGATTAAAATAATAAAACCCCAATTTTTGTTGAGATTGAATTGTTGTAGTATTTGACTTCTATGTAATAAAGTATGAAATTTTATGTTATATGCGATAAAATTGTAGTTTTATGATGAATAAGAAATAAAGCTTGAATTTTTACCTTATATGTGATAAAATTTTAACTTTTATTGTGTATATTCGTTGGAGTGTGAATTTTCTTGTTATATCTGTTAAAGTGTTAATTTTTATGACCTATATGATATTAAGTTTTTTTACCTTTATGTGTGTGTGGTGAAAGTCCTATTTTTTATAATTATTTGTCTATGAATATGTGATACTCATGATATGGATGTGTGTATGTGTTCTTAATGATGTGTGAATAAGTTGATGATTTTAAAAAGAGACTTTGAATGCATATGACATGATTCTTAGTGGGCAGTGTGAGAATGTATTTATTTAATACAAAATCTTCATGTCATTGTATATGTATCTTCGTGGGAGTTGCTTTAGTGGCATATTTACTCTCCCCATTAGTATGAGTTATCTTTCTGTGTGGAAGTTGCCTTAGTGACAGATTTATATGTCGATCATATAGTTTTAGGAGCATTCATTGTGCATATGTTTTCATATACAACTTGTCGGTTTGCACATTTTTTTCTTTTCAATTAGAAGTTTTTGCGTTTATATGTTTTATGTTATTCTTCTATATGTTTAACTTTGGTTTGATGTGGATGATGTAAAAAAATTGACTCTTACAACAATATTTTAGATACTAATGAGTTTAAGGAGATTCAAGAATAGCTAATGAGTATTGATGTGTGTTGAAAGTGGGATAAACATGTTTTTTTTCAAGACGGCTTTATAATAATAGAATTGTCCAATATTTCTAAGTTTTTTTTAATCTTCTGTCACATGCTTTACTAGAATTCTAGAAATACGAAAGTGGTTCCCTTTTGTTAAGAATAATTGTCTTTACTTTGTTTTAAATTTTGAATAAATATTTTTTTAATGATATTAAATAATGTGGTTATTACTAATTATTTAAAGTGAATAAATATTAAGTATTCAAAATAAATCATAAATTTGTCTAGGAAATAATTTTTTTTAATTAACGTTTTTAATTAAAAATTTGGGACGTTATATTATGGTATCAGAGCAATAATTCTGGGACTTTTGGGATCGGAAGTTTCGTGTACGACACATTTTAACGGGTGTTGCTTGTGTTAATTGTTTGTTACTCTAACAATTAGATTTTACTGATTTTTTAAATTGTTGTTATGTGCCATTTATTATATTAATTTTTTTATTTCTATTTTTGTCTTTTTGTTTTTATTTTATTTTATTAAGTACATAAATTTCTATTTTGTATCATTAATTTTGTAACCTCCTTGAAATTTGTGATTGAATATATACCTTAAATTTCTATGAATTGAAAATATTTTTAATTTGATTCAATGCAACAATTGCTTTTAATTTTAATGACGTTATGAATTTAATATTACGACTTTACGAATTTACTATTAATAATTTGAATTTTTTTTTGTATGTTATAAATTTAATACTCATGATTTAATGACATTAAAAATGTATTACTCGTGATTTAAATTTTTTTAAATAATTTTTTATATGTTATAAATTTAATACTTGTAATTTAATATTTAATATTGTGACGTTACAAATTTATATCGGAATTTGATTTTTTTTTATTAGTTGTATGTTATTAATTTAATAGTATTATTTATGGACGTTATGAATTTACCACTCTCTTGATTTGATTTTTTTTTTGACTAATTGTATATATGTTATAAATTTAATATT
>JBBPBT010000623.1:5296453-5363378 GCA_037974875.1 Cicer bijugum
TCCATATATATAATTTTTTTTTAATCCCTGCCCCTTATTTTTTTTATTTTTTTAATAACTTGTTAATTTGAAAATTTGTTACTTTTTTAGTCAAAAAAATTATTTTTTAATTCTAAATTATTTTTGAAATAGATTATAAAACTATATTTTTTTAATCATTCAACATAAAACAAAAAAATATAGCTATGTGCCACACATATAAAACGTAATTAAAATATTATAATTAAAATAAAAGTTAACAAAACAAAATCTGAAAAGGAATTTAATGATTTTTAAATAATCGAAAAAGATTCTGAAGTTAAAATTTTAATTTCAATTTGTTACGTTAAACACCCCCTAAAAAATAGAGGCATCACACCATCCCCTCTTCTTTTTAAAAACACATTTGCCTCCCTTCACACATGATAATATAATTTGTATTAGAGAAATGCTAAGTGTTCACTCTAACAAAATTAAAAGGAAATCTGTGAGGCCTGAGTTGAAAAGAGCTCAAGCTACACAAAAGATTTAGAAGTCCTTCATACACTTAGAGTGAATCCAAAGCAATTGGTATTTTTTTTATATCGAGGGGAATGTTGATAATTTAAACCAAGGAATCAACACTGCATATCCAGAGATATAAGTATTTCATACACTTTTAATTTTAATTACTTTAAATTTCAACATTACATATATTGAGATATAAATATTTCAAACACTTTTAATGTTAATTATTTTAAATTTGTGTTATTTTCGATTTATACTGTTGATTTGAATTAATGAATATCTCTTTTAGTAAAATAAAAGATTATTTTGTAAACAAAAATTTAATGTAATGTACTTACATTTTATCAACCAACCAAATTTTCACATAAGTAGTTAAAATCCAACATACATCCTTGTGATATGTGACTAAGAACCTTACCCATTAGACCAAATTGACATAAATCTCATATTAAAATAAAGTTAGTTAAAATGATCCTTTTATTGGAAAAAAAGAAATAAAGTTTAGAGTGAACTAACATTTAAATTCATTATAAATCTAATTATATATACATTTAAATTAATGCAGATGGTAATTGACTGAAAGTATAGAGATTCTAAAAAAATGATAGACATTAAATTCAAAATCATAATCAATGAGTGATAATGATAGACATTAATAGCAACAATGACTGTTACACCATAAAAAGAAAGATTTATGAACAAGGTAAAAAAACCATATTTATGATGAAGACTCAAGAAAAGCTAATGAAATGTGTCTCAACATTATTTTCAAATGTGTATGTATAAACAACGTAAACGTATATTATATGCTGAAACTGAAAATAGATGCTGCAGTTTCATTTTCCTTATCAAAGTAAAAAAAAAAGGTAAGCAAACAGTTTCAACTTTTCTTTTTCTCAGCTTTTTTTTCTTTCTTAAAGCACTTATCTCAAATTCTCTGAAAAATACATGTTGTTGGAGGGATGTGTTATGAAGTATTCTTCTAATCTAACTCAACACTTTCTCAATACTTACTCCATAAAAGATTCTCAATAAATACTTTTATAAAAGAAAAAAAAACTCTTTCAAATGCATACTAAGTATACTATTACAATGTGATTTTTTTTTCTTGGAGAATCAATATTTAATTTATTGAGTATTTTGGTTTGTTAGTTCCTTTCATTTCAAAATTCTTAAAAGAGAATTATACAAGATAGAGCCACCATGCCATTTGGTTTCGTCTCGGCTTGGAACAAGCGTCGACGAAGCAAGTCTCAAGATCATTCTGACCCTTGTAAGCTTCTACTTAGCTATGAAACACTAATACAAACCCGAACACTAGATACTAGTAATAATTTAAGTAAATGGAAGCCATTGAATGACACTATATATTTTGGTGTCTTGTTATTGGTATTGGACAATGTTAGATATGAGATATCACGCCTTTAATCTAAAGTGTCGATTTTCTTACGTGATCAACTTTGTAACATTTTAAACATTCAATGTATTTCAGGGATATATAAGCCTGCAGAGTTTTGGCAACTTGAAGATCAAACACCACAAACTACTCAAAGGAGGCATGGATCATCTGTTTTCACACTCAAGGAAATGGATGATGCAACATGTTCATTCAGTGATGATAATCTTGTTGGAAAAGGAGGATTTGGAAGGGTCTACAGGGGCATTTTGAAGTCAGGACAGGTAATAACTTAATAACCAATTAATAGTTACTGTTTTTGGATATGTTATAATAATTCTCAAAATTTTGTAACATAAGTTGTAGCTTTCATATATACATATTTTTCTAAATTGTGACCGAAACTGTGGTTGCAGACTGCAATTTAGAAGTATAGTATATAATTCAATATTGTTGAGTTAGTTATAAATATAGATTTAATTGTGTCTCCTTGTGAAGGTTGTAGCAGTGAAGAAAATGGAACTACTGGCAATTCAAGAAGCCGAAGGGGAGCGCGAATTTCGGGTAGAAGTCGACATATTGAGCAGGCTAGACCACCCAAATCTTGTTTCTTTGATAGGGTATTGTGCAGATGGGAAGCATAGATTCTTAGTATATGAATATATGCATAATGGAAACCTGCAAGATCATTTGAATGGTTTGTCATGTGCCTAAAATCTACATGTGAAAATTTCTTACATTATGTCAACTTTGTTTATATTAACCAATATATATAATCCTATTTTAGGAATCAAGGAAAGAAAAATGGATTGGCCTCAAAGACTAAGAGTGGCATTAGGTGCAGCAAAAGGGCTTGCTTATCTCCATTCAAGTTCTTGTGTTGGAATTCCTATTGTTCATAGAGATTTCAAGTCCACCAATATTCTTTTAGATGTCAATTTTGAAGCAAAGGTATAATAACTCAACTATCAACAATGACTTATAACATATGTCTTGTTTACCATACATAACATAGTTATGTGTATCTTGTAAAACTGAACTCAATGATACGAATCTCTAGTATTATCTATTTTGAATATGAATTTTATCTAAAATTCTGAGTTACTATGATAAACTCCTGTTAACAATGATGAATCTCAATTGATTTTAACGAGTCAATACTTACTCGGTGTAGTCATCCACTTTTTCTACGTCACTTGTTTGTTTATTTAAATATGTCTTGTTTTTACAATTTACAACAAGGTTCAATTCACTATTAAGAAAATAGATGTTCCGATTCACAATTTGAATACCAAATGTTTACTGAGTCAAAATTAACCACCATGTTTGTAGATATCTGATTTTGGGCTTGCAAAGCTAATGCCAGAAGGAGAGGAGACACATGTAACTGCTAGAGTATTTGGTACCTTTGGCTATTTTGACCCTGAGTATACATCAGTATGTATCTATCTATACTCATTTTTTTCCCACCTATGTGTTCATATGATAATTGTAGTTAATTATTTTCTTAAAACAAATTCAAAAGCATCTAATTTAGCATTAACTGACTTAAAATTGAAACTCTTGTCCTCTTTATTCCTAAAATTTCTAGCCACAGCAAAATAAAAAATTTAGTTTCCTTGTACAGTTTATTAAGTTGTAAACTATGAAACACTGATACAGACAATGACACAAATTTGACATGTCCAACACAAAAAAATATAAGTAGTTAAACATAAATACATTTGTCGGTGTCTTATTTTCAAAGATTTATACAAGAAACACGGAAAATAACCTTTTTTTTCTTTCCAAATGGCATCATCTACAAACTTAACCTACTTTCTTTCTCATATATTATTATTGTTATTATTATTATACATCCAAATTTCTAATCAAAAGAGGTCTCATACTGACATAAGAAATGTATTTGTTCCATGAACAGACAGGGAAACTCACTCTACAAAGTGATGTTTATGCTTTTGGTGTTGTTCTTCTTGAGCTTTTGACAGGACGTAGAGCTGTAGATCTAAACCAAGGTCCAAATGATCAAAACCTTGTACTTCAGGTAGGTGTTGATTTGATCATTAATATGTAATGCATAATATTTTTTCAATCATCCTTGTGGATAATCTTTCTTGTATGTTTTTGTTTGTGTTTAAATTTTACATTTCTAGACTCTAGTGACATGTCTAAATTGTTAGATTTAGTACTTGAGATAATTTATGAGGTGCATAAGTGGTTTTCAGTTAATTATTTTTATAATTTTTTTAGAACAATTTATATGAAAGTAATTTGTCTTTATTTTATTTTTTATTATAGAAATAATTTATATAAAACTAATTTTATGATAATGCTACACACGTTTAATGTTGTTTATTCAAACATGATCTTATATATAGTGAAAAAATTTAATATGATTATTATTGATGTATAGGTGAGACATTTACTAAACGAATGCAAGATGCTACGTAAAGTGATTGATCCAGAGATACCTCGAAATTCTTACACCATTGAATCGATATTTATGTTTGCCAATCTTGCATCGCGATGTGTCCGTCCAGAGAGTAATGAGAGACCTTCAATGAAAGATTGTGTCAAAGAAATTCAAATGATTATTTGTACAAATACAAAAGGCTTGGGAATGGTTATGCATAGCTTGAGAATGTTATGGTAACAAAAATACTTAACTACTATATTATTCGTGTAATTTTGATATCGAGTTGAATGAATAATGTGACCAAAAATATTTGGCATGGTAGTCTGTAAATGTATTTCCAATTTTCCATGGCAAGAATAACAAGCCATTCCACTTTGAAAATCACCTCTTGGCTCCTAATGTTGTTATTTTGTTTTGGAATGATTGGTTTGTTGAAGTAATTTAATGACTTTAGTTAAGTGCATCTTAGACTAATGTATAAAATCAGTATTTTGGTGCATTTTTTCCAACAGTAATGTAGTTTACATTTCATTTCTTGTTTTGTTTAGATACGTATCACGATTATGCAATTTTGTTACCCTCATTTATTTGCTTTGCTTGAAGCATCTAATAAGTAATAACTAAACATCGAAAAAAGAATAAAGTGCTTTTTCTATATAGAAATCTAAACATATTAAGTGATTAAATGTGTCCAAAATTCCGCTATGCAAAAAAATCAACTTATTTGACTCAGGAAGGTTGTTTAAGTTTTATACAATACAACTAAGAAATGAACATTTAAAACTAAAAAGACTCACATCCGAAGACGATATTTTTAGAGAAATTTAAATATAGATATTAATCAATAAAATAAATATATATGAATTGATATTAATCAAATAAAATGCTATATTTCATTATTATAATTTTTTTTAATTATTAATATTAATATTAATGTTATTAAATAATTAAAACCAACTGCACTCCATTTTTTTTCCATCTCTTTCTCCATTCTTTCTTCTTCTCTATGAGATACTTCTCCGCCTGAACTCCCATTTTCATTTTTTTTTTCTTTTTTCTTACTCCTATTCTTCTTCTTCTTCTTCTTCTCACTTAAAATCATAAACTAGCCTCCTTACATCATAAATCTATAGAAAGGGTATACATTTCTTAAACAAATTTAATCATATTTTCACAAGTTTTTGAATAAGATTTTTTGGGGTAGGATTTGTGTTCTAAAGAAGGAGAAGGGTACCCACTTCTTAAAAGTTGTTTATTGAGACTTTTTAAGGTAAATACATAACTCTAAAGCTAGTATGAATTTCTATAAAAATGTAGTTTTGGTTAAAAAATTTATTTTTGTGTTTAAAGTAGATTTAAAATATTTTTATGGTTTTCTAGAGTTAGCTAAACTCTGAAATAATTTTTTTTCAAGTCTTGAGAATATTTTTGATATTCAGATTTGTCAGCTGAGATCTTTGGCTACTTGAGAGTTGTTGGACAACAAACTTAGGCGATTCTCCATAATAGTGAGTAGACGACAGTCGTTATCACAATTTTATTTTTGCTATAAATATTATTTTAGTCGTTTTCTATGGTAAAATATTTATTTTAAAAAAAAATTGAGAAACACAACCTTTGATTAGGGAGAGTTACCTGTTAACACTATGCCAAAATAGCTTTTTACAGCACTTTTTCAAAAAAAAAAAAAAAACGTTGTGGAATCGAGCGCTGTAAAAGCTACAACAGTGCTTTTAAAAAAACGCTATAAATCATGTAAATATAACGCACGCTTGTTATACACATTTTATAGCGCTTTTTAAAAAAAGCGCTGTAAAATGTGCACATAATATGCATTATTATGCACATTTTACAGCGCTTATTTCAACAAACGCCGTAAAATGTGCGTATAAAATTTGTATAATAGGTGTGGCTTTTACAACGCTTTTTGAAAAGAGCGCTGTAAAAGACAGACCCATAATTCATATATTTGGTGTACCTTTTACGGCGCTTTGTTTAAAAAGCGTTTTAAAAGGCAGACCCATTATTTATATTTTAGTGTACCTTTTACAGCGCTTTTTAAAAAAAACGCTGTAAAATGTCCACCCAATGCACATTTTACAGCGCTTTTTCATAAAATCGCTGTAAAAGATGTATTTTTTTTTTAAATGTTATATATATTTGAAAAGCGCTTTTTATGGCATTTTTTTATAAAGCGCTGTCTTTTATCTTTTTATCGAAAATTATTTTGATTCAGTTCACACAACACAACACAACCAGATACATATATATTACCCTGTAACACTATAATTTACAATATGCAATTCACACAATCAGATACATGTATATAACCCTGTAACATTGTAATTTATAACCTAATTAACTACATATACATTGAACCTAATTTACAACATATTCATATGCTTGTTTATATATTGTCCTATGATCATATACATATAATAACTAAAAAAATATACAGAATATGCACTAGCTACCGTATAATATTTAGATCCCGTGCCTAGCAGCATGCTATTTCCCAAAAAAATCAAATAATTTTCATTTCAAGCACATACTCACACCATTCTTCCTTTAATTCCATTAGATCTTCTTCAGAATATGATGGACTGGAATTGTCAAAGTATTGCAATATAAAAATTGAGCATATTATATTAAGTTAGTATCAAATATATAGATAATTTATATATGAAAATCATATAATCAAAATACTGTACCGTTTCTGGGATAATAATTTATTCTTGTCAACAATCTCCTTCATGAATCTCAATACGTAGTACCCAAAGTCGATATTGTTTGTTTGACGAGGGCACTTTATTGGGATCCATGTAATGTTATTAGACTTTTGCTTCGACACTGTAACACCTCTTTGAGCTCGAAAAACTTTTAAGACACTATCGAATGAATAAATGTGATTATTTTAGCATGCACAAACACTTATATATATATATATATATATAAGAAATAAATGAATATTACTTACGTGTTGAACATAATCTTTATTTCGGAGTGATTGTTGTAATTGCCATACACGGAATCCAAATAGTATATAACTTCAGAGGCTACATTGATTGCAAATAGCACCCAATGTGCCCTACAACAACAAAAAATTGGTTAAGCAATTTTGTTTATACACAACTAATAAACTAAATTCTCATCAATTAAAAAAGATAAAATTACGTACCCTGAATTATATGGTGCGAAAAACAATTTATCCTTTTCTATATTTCCTAATAACATATCTACAATGTATTTCTTTACATTTTCTGGATCGAGTTTCCACATCGACGTCTTATGCGGAGACAAGAATAAGTATTTATTTGACAATTTCCTCGTGCACACGATCTTCTCATACAAAAACCTTCAATGAAAATTTTAAACTAGATTAATTACCAATACATTTAATTAATTACCAATAAATGCAATTAAAAGTATTTTTTATCTTATGTACAAGCTCATTACAGTAGCACTGAGCTCCTTATGTTCGAGAAGTTCATATATGTGCTCCTTTTCGAGAAATTCCTCATAACCATCTCCGAATATATCTTTAGTCATGGGTACGATGCGCGAATCATCCCTGCTGCCCATGTTCTTTTTTACTTGGATGTCAAGACACGCCCCGTATTTACCAAGGTATGACTGACTTATTTTAGGAGCAGCAGTAGCGGCGACCGATTTTCCCCGATCCAGTTTTTTTCTTGCTGCAAGTTTGACAACTTTATTACCCAATAGCCTTTGTGATTTGGCAGCTCTATTAACCTCCAATTTTTGAGGTTTGCAGCCTTTTTTTGGCTATGTGGGTGGTTTATTTATTTGGACCTACAAAAATAAGGTTAAATGTTAGTTTATTAAATCTGAAAAAATTGACAAACCTTATGCAATAAATGTGACAAACCTTTTCGTGAGATGTAACTAATTCGTTTCTGGGAGGCCTTTTATCGAGGGCAACAAGGTTTGTGGGCCATGCCACGTAACTACCAATAGCGTCGCCCAATAACTACATATCTCCGTCGTTGTCCGGTATCGGCAACGATGCAGTTGGTTCGAAAGCAACAACAGGCGATACTTTGACATGGCCCACAGGGATCAGATTATTGTGCAATACTTCTCCCGAAGTATTGTACAATTTTCCTTTTCCCACCTTCCGATGAGTAGGCGAGGACAAGTATAGGACACATGAAGTGACACCCTAAATCAATAGTTAAAACATAAGTATAGTTAATATATAAGCAAGTAAGTAATTAATTACCTCGGGAATACTTTTCAAATCGACGTTGCAACTCGCGGTTTCACTCTCCATTTGTATTTCACGTTGGAGCTGATCCGGAAGTTGCTTGTCTTTATTCGTATTCACCAAGAGTGCCACTTGCTCTGATAGGATTTTGAACTTCTCTAATACTTCCTCGTTGGAAGGTTTTTGGCGCTTCTCTTGAGGAAAAAAGCTTTTGGGAGTTACGCCAAATCCTTTCCCTCTAACTCGACTGGAATACTTAGGAACATTAAAAACTTTACCCAGAATGTCCCTGCAACTAGCCTTATTGCCCTCTTCATTTTCAGAACTTTGTTCGACAGTCTCCTAAAATACATGTAACATTAAAAAGATAAGTTCAATAGCATTTTTAAAATACAATATTAAAAAGTATTCAAGTGATAAATACAATATTAAAAAATATTAAAGTGATAATATACTTACACAAAGTTCTACTACTTTTTTGACATTTCCTATCCATATTATATGACCTATATAAATGCAGTTACAAAAATAATAAGCTTTCAAAACATATCAACAAGTTTAAAAAAGAAACCAATATCAACTAACAATTTCAAAACAGAACAGATCATGTGGTATGTGTAGAAGAGATTTAATATATATATATATATATATATAACAATTTTTAGTTTTCAATTATTAAAAAACTAAAGATTTTTTGACAAAAACAAATTAAAAAATACCTGAGACAACGTAGATGGCCGCACAGTACATAGAGGATATTAGGGTTCCCAACATATATAATTATTTGAAAGATGTAGAGGATATGAGGGTTTCCAACGTATATAATTATTTGAAAGATGTATTTTACAGCGCTTGCGAAAAAAATGTTGTAATATGTAGTTAAATTCAATGAAAGCGCATGCATTTTACAGCGCTTGTGAAAAAAGCGCTGTAATAGGTAGTTAAATTGATTGAAAGCGCATGTATTTTACAGCGCTTGTGAAAAAAACGCTGTAATAGGTAGTTCAATTATTTGAAAGCGCATGTATTTTACAACGCTTGAGAAAAAAAACGTTGTAAAATAATACGCAAAAGCGCTTCATTTTACAGCGCTTTTTTGACAAGCGCTGTAAAAGTCTTATAACGTTATGCACAAATGTTATATAACCTACAATAGCGTTTGTTTTACATCGCTTGTCAACAGAAAAGCTGTAAAAGACTCCGTTATTTTTAAAATATATTTACAACAGCGCTTGTGTTTAGCAAGCGCTGTAAAAGGAACGTTGTTAAATGTCATTTTTGGCGTAGTGTAAATGAAGTTGCCTCTATGAAAGATGTCATTCGTAGAACGAGATGACTATCAACATATGTAAACTCCCTAATTGATGCGTGATGATGTGTTGTGGGATTGAGAGGAGAGGACTATCCGTTAGATGGAGCCACCCTAAAGGAAATACCACTCTTAGGAGGAAAGAGCTATCAATGAGATGAAACCGCCTCTTAGTTCTCAAGAATTTATATTTTTACTTGTTTGATTTCCTATGGTTTTTGTGTTTTTGCTCACTGGGATTTCACTTTTCTATTAATTGGATTTTTAATATTTTTACTTAAACGATTAAAAATTACAAGTTTAATGATTTCATGGTATGTATACTTTAGTTGAGAGTTATATATATTTTTTACAGTATTGTTTAATATAATTGGCATTAGATTGTAAAATATTTCTTCATATCTATTTTGTGTTTCCCTTTTAGTTGGTGTTGTTGTTGTTTCACTAAGTCTTTATAACTTACCCCTTCATATTATTATTATTATTATTATTATTATTATTATTATTATTATTATTTTATTTTATTTTTTTCAGATTCACACCCAACTAAGTAGTAAACTGTCACTTGACTAAAGTCTGATTATATTTTTTTGGTAGACTTCTTTGATCGATATCCCATTTTTTTGTAAAGTCGGTTGAGTCGTGATGTAATTTACATTTATTTTGAGTCTAGAAAGTCTTCTTGGGAGATGTATTGAATATTAGATTATATTTTTTGAACTAAGATTGAATTGAAAGTTTTTAAATAGAAATTTTATAAATTTGAAAATATTGAAGTTACATAAGATATTTTGTCAAAATTTCAAAAAAAAAATTATATATATTTTTTTAAATGGACTATTAAAAACTATTTAATCGCTTAATTGTTAAGTTAGTGATAAATTTATCAAACTATAAATATAATTTATATGTCGGTCAGAAGGTTTAGTATAATATTATATCTTGTTGTAATTTCTTCACCTCCTTCTCACCTTGTAACTCATAAGTCATACCAGCTCAGTTATCCCGTGTGACACTTTAAATACCCCATGAATTGGTTTTATTTTATTATGTAATAAATTAATTAGATGTTCTAATTTCTAATAAAATCATGATTTCATTTATACCTAAAATGTTTATATTCAAAAATATTGATTGATTTCGATTCATCCAACGGTTCACATTGATGCATATTTGGTTTCTACTTGCATCCCCAAAACGACGTCGTCCATGTTTGTTACCCCTTTTACTACTCTCTACCCTCACTCATCGACGTTGCGGTGGTCACTGAGAAGTTGACGGCGTTTCTTGTTGCGCTGTGGTCCATCAACACTCCACTTACCTTCACGTGGAACCATCACCATTGTTCGCCACCGCCTGTAATCGGTGAGCACTATTTTTCTTATCAACCATTCTTCAGTTTGCCTTAGTGTCTAGAAATTCGTCGCCGGTGGGGGTGTGTTTGGGGAATTTTGGAGCTTGAAACTGATAGTGCATGTCTGGTTTCACTTATTGAAGAATCAAAATTGATTATAGACGTGTACAAGAAGTATAATCGATAACATGTTTGGATGTGCTTGAGTATAATTGATTTTGTATCCAGAGTTGATTCCCACTTCAAGCTTCATTTGGAGCTTTTTGCCTCTAAAATTTTACTCTCAAATTTATTATTCAATTCATTTTTTGCTAGAGTCAATTTTATAAACCAATTCATTCAAAATCAATTTTTGTCGGCGCAGACCCAAACACACTTTTAGGTTTAATTGATGTATGATCCATGAAATACT
This sequence comes from Cicer bijugum, assembly GCA_037974875.1. NCBI lineage: Eukaryota > Viridiplantae > Streptophyta > Magnoliopsida > Fabales > Fabaceae > Cicer > Cicer bijugum. Next base: position 5,308,055 of record JBBPBT010000623.1, read on the forward strand.
GGGATAATCATGTGCAAAGGCCACGCTGGGGTGATATTGAGGCCGTCAACAGCTTAGATGTTTTATTTTATTTTAGGACTAGACTTATATTAAGTAGTATTCATTATGTTGTGTGTTCTTGAGGATGCTAAATATGTTTGACATTACTGGTTTGTGGTTATACAAATTTAGAATTCAGATTTTTGCTTGTCTTGTGACGTTGTATTATTTTAATAATAGAGACTAGAATATCTTCCAAGTATATTACCAGATGGTAAGTTAAGTATAATGTTTCACAACCATAGCGAAAATGAGCTATGATTCAATAACAAATTGAAGTTGAATTATTATTTTCATCAATTGATATCGTGAAGGGTTGATTTCATGACTTTTTATAAATTATCTAATTTTGAAACTCCGCGCTATGAACATAATTTTAATGGCTTACTCAACCATGGTTTTTTGGTTTATGAAGATAATGTCTCAAATGGAAATCCCCAATTATTAGAGGTTTATTTATTTTTGGATTGGGTTAGTTTCAGTAATATTTGTGTAACATAGGCTCCTTTGAGTTGTTTGACATTATATCTATGACTAATCTGCATTGATTCCAGATTTAAAAAAAAACTTTTGATTCTTTGCAGATTACTAGCAGGTATTGCATCAATAATGAGTGGTTATCCTTTTCCCAATGGAAATATTCAACGGATTTTTGAGAACTGATTTATTCACATATGGCTTACCGTATGCTCTTCTTCATTTTCTTTTATTTCTCTTTCTTTATAATTCTTTTTTCAACATTGGATTCACAATTTCCTTGCCAATTGAGTTTTTTAATCTGGTGTACTAAAAAATGGTATTCTTATTTTATCTAGGATATTCACAGTTTGCAGAGATTAAGAAGTTTTCTAATACAAGTGACCTACAAGTAAAATGTTGCCTATTCATAGGTTGTCTTGTCACATTTCTGAATTACAAGCGTTGGTTTCTTCATTCCACCAATCAATAACACAAAACCCAATTCTTGCTTTGGAACTTCTAGCCAAAGCACTAGACCAAAACCCAAATATCAAAACCTTGAAAAATTTCCACTCCAAGATTTTTTATCTCAATTCGCACCAAAACCCATCTCTGGGGATCAAACTCATGAGGGCATATGCTGCATGTGGAGAACCCGGGATGACACGCAAGGTGTTTGATGAAATTTTTGAAAGGAATGTTGTTTTCTACAATGTCATGATCAGAAGCTACGTGAATAACCGCTGGTACAATGATGCATTGATTGTTTTTAGGGACATGGTTAATGGAGGGTTTAAACCTGATAATTATACATACCCTTGTGTCCTTAAGGCTTGCTCTTGCTCTGACAATTTGAGCTATGGTTTGCAGCTTCATGGAGCTGTGTTGAAGGTTCGATTGGATTTGAATTTGTTTGTTGGTAATGGTCTCATTGCTATGTATGGGAAATGTGGATGCCTGGTTGAGGCTCGACATGTTCTTGATGAAATGGTATGCAGGGATGTTATTTCGTGGAACTCAATGGTTGCGGGGTACGCACAAAATATGCGGTTTGATGATGCGTTGCAGATTTGTAGGGAAATGGATGATTTGGGACAACAACCAGATTGTGGTACAATGGCTAGTCTCATGCCAGCTGTAGCCAACACTTCGTTGGAGAATGTTTTGTATGTTGAGAAGATTTTTGAAAATTTGGAGAGGAAGAGTTTGATATCTTGGAATGTGATGATAAGAGTTTATATGAAAAACTCGATGCCCAAAAAAGCTGTGGATATGTATTTGCAAATGGAAAAAGGTGGAATGGAACCAGATGCAATCACATGTGCTAGCGTTCTTCCAGCATGTGGGGATCTTTCGGCATTGTTGTTAGGAAGGAGGATTCATGAATATGTTGAGAGGAAGAAATTGTGTCCAAATTTGCTATTGGAGAATTCTTTGATAGACATGTATGCTAGATGTGGATGTTTAGAAGATGCAAAAAGAGTGTTTGACAGAATGAAGTTCCGCGATGTTGCATCATGGACTTCATTGATATCTGCTTATGGTACGACCGGGCAAGGCAGTAGTGCTGTGGCACTCTTCACAGAAATGCTAAATTCAGGTCAAAGTCCAGATTCTATTGCATTTGTCGCAGTTCTCTCGGCTTGTAGCCATTCAGGATTATTGGATGAAGGGAAACTTTACTTTAAACAGATGACAAATAAATATAGAATAACACCAAGAATCGAACACTTTGCTTGTTTTGTTGATCTATTAGGACGTGCCGGGCGAGTAGATGAGGCCTATAATTTTATCAAACAGATGCCAATTGAGGCAAATGAAAGAGTTTGGGGGACACTACTTAGCGCTTGCAGGGTGTATTCAAATATGGATATTGGACTTGTAGCAGCTGACAACCTACTTCAATTAGCTCCTGAGCAATCAGGTTACTATGTGTTGTTATCTAATATTTATGCAAAGGCTGGTAGATGGAAAGAAGTAACAGAAATTCGATCACTAATGAAGAAAAGACAAATTCGGAAAACGCCTGGCATCAGTAATGTTGAGCTAAACAATCAAGTTCATACATTTCTTGCGGGCGACACGTCGCATCCGCAGTCAAAGGAGATATATGAAGAGCTAGGTGTGCTGGTGGGGAAGATGAAAGAGTTAGGATATGTACCTGAGACTGATTCTGCACTTCATGATGTAGAGGAGGAGGATAAGGAAGGGCATCTAGCTGTTCATAGTGAAAAGTTAGCTATTGTGTTTGCTCTTTTGAATACACAAGAGTCTCAAATCAGAATTACCAAAAACCTTCGTGTTTGTGGAGATTGCCATATTGCTGCTAAGTTAATCTCCAAAATAGTTGAACGTGAAATTGTTGTTAGAGATACTCATAGATTCCACCATTTTAAGGATGGTGTTTGCTCTTGTGGTGATTATTGGTGAGGTTTCTGATGAAAATTTAATTGCAACTTGCCACTATAATTTGGCAATTTTGCTGTGGAATTTGGTTGTGTGTAAATATTGTTAGATTATTCGTAATAGATGCAAAAAAAGGCCAGGTTAACCAGAGCTCAATTATTTCCGCACAATGTAATTCCAATGATTCGCTCTTGATGTCTGGATCTAATGATGTGGTACGACACCTTTTTAAAAAAAATTGCTATATGTACCATAATCTCCCATACATTTCATTTTGTTGTTTGCATGAATTTACAGATTTTTATCTGGAGCTACATAGATGGAATGGAACCCTCCACTTCACTACTATCTTAAACTCACTACTACTGCACTTTTTATCTGGTGTATTTTTTGTCAGTCCCTATGAATGGTGGTGGCAAGCAGCAGCAGCTAATGGTGGTTGGGATTTGCTTGTTTATTGTTATGCTTCATAAAAATTGTTACTTGGAGGGTGAGTTTCTTATTGTGCATATTGCTTTTGTTGCAGCATTCTCATTACCTTCATGAATATTGATTAGTTCTAATTCTTCCTTTGTTCAATCTATTTTTGTGTTTGCTAATATGTGATTCTTTGAACAGCCAATCTATGTGGCCTGTCCTGTATTCTTTTATGTTAATTAACTTGGGTCTGCTAAAGACTGTTATTACAAAAATTGCTTTTTCTATGGTCCTGAACTTATGGCTGGAATGGAATGGTAACATGTATGTTCTATTGTTGTCGTGAGATGATGCTATAGTGTATCTCAATCAAATATTATCAGCAGGATGTGTTGCCTTAATAATTTAACTTTTTTTTAAATAAAAGCAATTTTGCTCTTGTTCAGACTTTTGAGTCGAACTCAAGACCTCCCATTAAATTAATTGAGCTACATGGTTTTGTGATTTCAATTTAACATGAATTTGTTTTTGTGATCTAAGATTGTAAAAGTAAGATTTTGAGTTTCCTTGAGAGTTTAAGTTTTAACAATCTAGGATTAGTTTAATTGATTTCTTCAACTAGTTAAACAGAATAATTCTGCAGAAAAATAACTGTTTTGTTGAATGTTTACCCTCAAATCATATTCTGTATGTCTATGTGTGAATGAGTGAGTTTTTCCATCTTTTTCTTTTAGGCTAGACAACCTTCATTTGCGTGAGACCTCTATTTTGAATCTTGAAGTGCTAAATCTCGGATTTCTGATTTGGATTAAGGAAGATTTTGCAGTAGTAAGTGTCTGGATTGCGATTCTTTTCATATGTTAAAATTGTTTATTTCAAATAAGTTTATTTGCCTCCATTTTTACTGAAGTTTTCATATGGTTCGGTTTCTTTAAAAAAGCTTAAAACACAAAGGAGGTATGGTATTTCATTACTGAGAAATTGTATAGATTTTGAAATAATTCATATTCTTTTAGTTATTGATCGTTTGTGTGAAAGAATTGGCTGAGTTTGTTTATTTCTATTCTCTGGGATTTCACAAACAGGTACGTTTATGATAGACAAAATAATAGACAACTTTCACATAAACGAACTCAGATAACTTGTAATGCAACTTGCTACTCCGCAGAGAATTAACACATCTTCTTAGTAGGGGCTTTGCCCTTTACTATTCACCAAAAAAAGAAAAGACTTTTCTTTAGTACTAATAATTATCATTTTTATATTAGAAATAGAATAATTGAATGTTTGATTGAATTCTTCTATTTGTCAGGTTACTTTATTTGAAGAGTTTGATCAAACATGACATCATCAAATGTTGATGGAAAGCCAAGAGTTGGTATGAAAGTTTACAATATAAAGGTAGCTTATCAATTTTGGCTCGGATATAATGCACATGTTGGGTTTGGAGTGAGAAGACATTATGCGAACAAGAGTAAGAAAAAATGGTACTATATCGTCGTGTAGATTTGCTTGTTGCAAGGAAGGGCTATGAAAGGTAGACAATAGAGATGCTTTAGTTAGCAAACACAGATCTGAAACTAGAACTGATTGCAACACAAATATTTGAGTTAAAGAATGAAAAGTTTTCCATAACCATTAATTTGTTCAAGCAAAGCAGGTTATACAATAAAAAAGTCAAAATTAGCTTTATTGTTACACTAAAGCAGGTTACTACTAATAAACTAAAATATTGCAACAATAATAAATGGCACAAGCACTACAATTGCAAAATAATCTTTCACACATTACTCTTTTATAAATGGCATAACAAATTGCATAACATATAATTTTCTTTAACTTTACTTACTACTTGATAACTTATTACAATGCCATGACCTACATTACATATAACATACACTCATTGTTCTTTGACAAGGAAATACTTTACAGTTGAACTACACAATTCATTTTATATATTATGTCTTAAAAAGTTAAAACTACATAACAAATTTTCCCTCAGTCCCAAAAATCCTATGACAGCTTCAAGTTCTGCATAATGATCTTCATGTCTCTGTCTGTGTTGTCAAAACTGTCTATCAAGAGACTAAAACAAAAAAATGTGTCTATATACTAATTTCATATCTCCTGCAAATAGTATTGTAATTTATGGAATATTTCACTCGGGACAAAAATTCTGGAAGGGACCAATGAGATAAATATGGAGAATTAGAGTAGAAGGATTCAATTGGAGTAATGTGTTTATAAGCATTTTCTTACACAACCTGTGGATTGACCAATTTGATACATACATATGGATCTTATCAACATGGTGTATGCAAACATCACATGACAACTATTTAGCATTACTGGAATAGTCTTGTTTTAATACGGTGTGACAGCAATGACATCAGCATTGCATGAACAATAGAAACGTTGCATGTGGCTTTATATTTGTTTCCTCTTTTAAGTGTCATATAAGAAATAAAAAAAGTGAGATGTGATTTTACTTGGAACATTCAATTTATCCAATGGATTAAACTAATCCAAAGTTAACTCTACCTTTCTTGAGTGGAAAGCAAATAATCCCTTTTAGAAGAGAGACTCTAAAGTATCCTCAAAATGTATTAGTGTTAGTAAATTCAGTGTAACTCCAGAGCAAAAGTTCCTTTGAGAAGAGACATTTCTCTCTCTACCCAAACCAAACCACAAGGTTTTTAACAAAATGAACACCTTCACTCTTGCTATCCATAACCTTTATATAGCTGTCATTTACCTCTAACAAACTAAACACATCAACAAATGTAATCATCTCCCGCATTCATCACATTATTTAGACTTAAGCCCAAATCTAGTACCCTAATGACATATTCAAACTGATAATAAAAAACTACTTATTCAAACTGATCAAGAAAAAAAAAAAAACTGTAAATCAATTTACAAAATAAAAAACTTCAAATAATCGAATATTATTGGATCTGTTTGAACTAAAATATACGACATGACATGTTTTAAATAATATAACAAATGTTATATTGATGTAGAACGATTATCAGTCATGAAATCGGAATAAAAAATCGTAAAAATTTTCAACTTCATTTATTTTTCATATTTGTAATTTAAATAATAACATATGAATAATTAATACATGTAAATGGTTCTATATAATGTAATTATATGTCACTGTTATTTAAAATATGTTAAATCGTCATTTTTTAGTTAAAAAATTCGAATGAGAGATCAAAACTTTCAAATTTTTAAAATAAAGAAATCAATTTCGGAATTTGATAAAAATAAATGAACTGAAATTACAATTAAACCTTTAATTTTTAAATTGCATCAATTTTTGTCTCATAACGTGTCGAAAGTGTCCTGCGAAGATCAACACCGCTGCCTAACATACAGTGTAGCAGCATGGATCTTACAAATAACGTGAAGCATAGTAGGAAGCTAGCATGTCAAATTTCCACAGCACTTGTATAAACATTATGAAACAGAAACATGACCTTAACAAGCTTTCAACAATAACCTCTACCAAAAAACAGGCCCTCTACCAATATCCTCTTCAGAAACGTGACCGTATATCATGCTTTCAATTACATAAATAAAATATAAGTTGCAGTATATCTTCAACTAATAAATCAATAATAACCCCACAACTAACAATAGTACCCTTATGTGGACACATGAAATTAAAACAACCACCTCAATTATTTACCTTATTTCATGAGAACAGTTAATTATATATATAAATATGTAAACCATAATCACACTACTTGCAGCAATATCTCCACTATGGAAGCTAAGACTGGACTCTTTGCTGGGTCTAATAACAGCAATGAAATTCTGGTCATCCAAGAACACAATGAGGTAAATAAATCATAGAGAAATTAATTAGGAAGAAAAATTAATTAGATTAACTTATTGTAATTTGGAGATACTTTCAATATTATTAATATTATTTCAATATTATTAATATTACTCCTGTCTGTCTCATATTGTGTGTCATGTTAATAAAAGAAAAATGTCTCAAAACAAGTGTCAGACTTTATATTTTCAAAAATAATATAAATTTTATTTCATTTCTTACCAAAACTAATACTATTTGTGTATCACAAATAGTATTAATTTTGGTTAATACCCAATAAATAATTAGTAAGGATGCTTTTGTCACTCTTTCATTTATTTATAATTCTTTTTTTTAATTTGTGTGAAATAACCTAAAATGATACTCCATGTAATAGTATATTTTTGAATAACATGTAGATTCATAATTTTTGTTTTGGCAGCCTAAGGCAGTGAAGAACTTGGATGGACAAGTTTGTGAGATATGTGGTGATTCTGTAGGGCTTACAGTAGATGGAGACTTATTTGTAGCTTGTGAAGAGTGTGGCTTCCCTGTTTGCAGGCCATGCTATGAGTATGAAAGAAGGGAAGGGACTCAAGTTTGCCCTCAATGCCATACAAGATACAAGCGTATCAAAGGTATAACTCTAAATTAATCAATAACAAACATAATATAAGAATGAATCTATCATAGTTCTAAATTCCAGTTGCAATTACAGTTATATTCCAAACTTTCATACGAAGACACATGCGACTAAATGACCGCAATTGTGATTGTGATAGTGTTACAGAGACTATTATATGCGGTTGCATACTGCAATTTAGAACCATGCATACTATACATAGATTTCTCTAATCATGTAACTTTCTTTTCTATTGTTATTTCAAAGGAAGCCCGAGAGTGGAGGGAGATGAAGACGAAGAAGATGTGGATGATATCGAATATGAATTTAAAATGGAAGAGGAAAAGTACAAGCTTAAGCATGAAGAGAATATGAATAGTAGTGATCATGATGGGGAGAATCCTAAATCAATAGGAAAGGTAAGTCTATTCCTGATATACAAGGAAACAAAATTCTATCTAGAAGCATTGATTTCATGTATAGAGTTAATATTCATAAATGGCTTTGAGAATTTCAATTTCAGTTTGGTTGAGTCATTCCTTTAATCCTCTTCATACTATTTGTATGCAACATGCAGGTCATTGGGGAACAGTCCTTATCGTCCCACGGTATTGGCGAAACTTGTATTTTTTCTTATCCTATAAATATACTAAGATCCTTTTGAGTTTTTTTCTTGTTCCTTTTTATAAGATTCATTTTAAATTTTCGACGGCATTAATTATTTCATTACGATCATATCTTTAAAAGGTGGTTGCTTATTGTAAATATAATTATCACATAATCTTCATGAAGCAGGTGGTGCAAAATTATATAACAAGGAGAAAACAGATGAATGGAAGTTGCAGCAAGGAAATCTGTTAATTGAAACTGATGCCTCAGTTGATCCTGAAAAAGCAATGTATGTATGTCATGCATCTCAATCACCATATGATGTGTCTTTTACTCAAGGAAATTCATCATAAACTAAGCTAAGGTCTTCTTTGATTGACTTATTTGAGCTATCTATATGTATGAGACTGTTCGAGAGATCTTATAAAAACATCTTATGACATGTGCATAAGTTGTTTTCAGCTTATAAGCTCTCGAGGATAACCTATGAAAACAACTTATACATTATATGAAAATAGTTTGACTTTATTTTATCTTTTGTTTATAGAAATAGTTTATACACAAGCACTTATTTGATAAGTGCTTATGTTATAAGTAGTTAATTAAGTTTTTTACTGAGACAAGGCCTAATTAAAGCTTTTGTGTAACATGATACATGCAGGAAAGATGAAACTAGAATGCCACTTTCAAGAAAAGTAGCAATACCTTCAGGAAAACTCAGTCCTTATAGAATGATGGTTGCAGCTCGACTCCTCCTTCTAATACTCTTCTTTCAATATAGAATCTTCCATCCAGTACCTGAAGCAATTGGACTTTGGTTCATATCTGTATCATGTGAAATCTGGCTAGCATTTTCATGGATAGTTGATCAGATTCCCAAATGGTTTCCCATTGATCGCGAGACATATCTCGATCGCCTTTCGATCAGGTCATGAAGCTAAATGCCTCTTTACTTTCTAAAAACATGTTCAGTTTTCAATTCCTAAAATATGTATTTGATAGATTCATGTAGTAAAAAACTAAGATAGAGAAAAGATAGAAGGCAAGCGAGGAAGAATGAAACTTTAGAAACAATGAAATCAGTTTTATGACATTTTCAAAGTTTCTGAAAAATGTTAAGACTTGTTTTCAAGAATTGTAAAAGAAATGGTGAAAAGTATATTTGCTCTATATTCTCTTAAGTTTATTAGTTGAAGTTAAAACAAGATCAATATATTATTCTAGTTGTAATCTGAATCAGTAATTAAGTCTAAAATTAACTTAATTGTAATGCAGGTTTGAACCAGAAAACAAGCCCAATATGCTTTCTCCAATAGATATCTTTGTAACCACAGTAGATCCAATCAAGGAACCTCCTCTTGTTACAGCCAACACTATTCTTTCAATTTTGGCACTTGATTATCCTGCGCACAAAATCTCATGCTACGTTTCTGACGACGGCGCTTCCATGCTCACCTTTGAAGCTCTTCAAGAAACTGCTGAATTCGCTCGAAAATGGGTACCTTTTTGTAAACAATTCTCTATAGAGCCTCGAGCACCCGAAAAGTACTTCTCCGATAAGATAGACTTTCTTAAGGATAAGATTCAGTCCACATATGTAAAAGAACGCCGTACTATGAAGGTTAGTAGTTATGTAGCACCAAAACTTCATATTGAATGCATGTTTGGTGTCTCTTCAGATTGTAGGTGTGTCTGGTGTCTGATACCTAAACATGAAATTATATTTAATCACTTACATATTTTTCAAATTATTACCGGTGTTTGCATGTCAGCATCGCGTTTGTGTCCGTGCGACTTAGGTAAGTAGCATAGCATGCATTAAATTTAGAGTATACAATATAATACAACTGCAGTTTCATTGACACTTACCTGGATGACAGAGAGAATATGAAGAATTCAAGGTGAGAATAAATGCACTTGTGGCTAAATCCATGAGAGTTCCCTCAGAAGGTTGGAGTATGAAAGATGAGACACCATGGCCAGGAAACAATGCAAAAGATCATCCAAGTATGATACAAATCCTTCTTGGGCATAATGGAGGAGACCATGAAGGGAATGGACTTCCTTGTCTTGTCTACATATCTAGAGAGAAAAGGCCTGCATTTCAACATCACACCAAAGCCGGTGCATTGAATGCCTTGGTAATTTACATTTCAATTTCAAGATTACATTATTGATTGATTTTTCTGATCAAAACTGATCAAGCTAACCTTTTAATGTGTCCAGCTTCGCGTATCAGCAGTGCTCAGCAATGCTCCTTTTGTTCTCAACTTGGATTGCAATCATTATGCAAACAACAGCAAAGTTGTGAGAGAAGCCATGTGTTTCTTTATGGACATTCAACTTGGGAATAGCATTGCTTTTGTCCAATTTCCTCTGAGATTTGATAGCCTTGATAAAAATGATCGTTATGCCAACAAAAACACTGTTTTATTTGATGTAAGTACCACATTTCAATTCTTGATTGGATAAATAGCTTAATTAAGCGCTTATAATGAGTGATTATGTATAAGATATCTCTATAACAAAACATTAAACAAAGTCAAACTCGTTTTCATAAGGTATCTTGAAGAACTTATGGAAATAAGTTGAACAAGTGCTTATAAAATTCAGTTATTTGTATTTGTGTCAGTGGAACTTGACATGCTACCCTTTCTATTTTGTTTTTCTGCAGATTAATTTAAGGTGTCTAGATGGAATTCAAGGACCTGTTTATATTGGTTCAGGGTGTATATTCAGAAGGAAAGCTTTAAATGGCTTTGATTCTCCTAAAGCGTCGAAACGCCCTCGAAGCGTACAAGTGCATTCAAAACAGGATGAAAATGGAGAAGATGCAAGCATTATAGGTGACCATAATTTCATTTAAAAAAAAAATTGAAATTCTTTTCCCTTTTCATGTCCATAATTACTTTTCTTTTTACAGAAGCAACAGATGAAGATAAGCAGCTATTGCAATCAAATATGAATACTGAAAATAAATTTGGAAAATCTACACTCTTCATGAATTCTTCATTAACAGAAGAAGGTGGTGTAGATCCTTCTTCAAGTCAAGAAGCTCTTCTTAAAGAAGCCATTCATGTCATGAGTTGTAGCTATGAAGACAGAACACTCTGGGGTTATGAGGTATATTATAGAAAGGACTAAACTTTGATTAAGTTTGTTATATTCTTCTTTTCCACAAGTTATTAAATCAATTAATGACACATGAATACATTGTTGAAACATTGTTGATCATGGTTATCAATATCTTACAATACATGCTAGTTGTATCTCGATTCATTACAAAATTGAACCTAATTGACACTAGTATGTATCTATTTTGGATTTTGGACATGATCTCATACTTTATCTCAATTTTCGCTATGATGAATTCCGATTTATTCCAATGAGTCACTACCTAGGTTCATTGTAGTCGACCACTTTTCTTGTGACATTTCATTTATGACTTGAATCTTAAACTATTTTGAAGTTTATATGATATATCAGCTTATAATTTAGTTGCATAACTTATTTATACTTAAACATATCATATTTTTATTTATAATATATCTTACAATTCATAATAAGATTCGGTTCAGAATTTGAAAATAACACTTCTGATTCACGTTATGAATCTCGATTTAATAAGCATGTTGATGATAACTTTTCTCATCAACAGGTGGGTATGAGCTATGGATCTATAGCAGCAGATATGCTAACAAGTTTGAAGATGCACTCACGTGGTTGGAGATCTGTATACTGCATGCCAAAGAGAACTGCTTTTAGAGGCACAGCACCAATCAATCTTACAGAAAGACTTAATCAGGTGCTTAGATGGGCAGTAGGATCACTTGAGATTCTGTTCAGCAGCCACTGCCCACTATGGTATGGTTTTAAGGAAGGAAAACTCAAGTTGCTCCAGAGGATTGCCTATATTAACAGCACTGTCTACCCTTTTAGTGCATTTCCTCTCCTAATCTATTGCATCATTCCTGCCATCTGCTTGCTCACTGATAAATTCATCACACCCTCGGTAATCGATTTTCTTCTATTTATTAATTCAGATGTTTAACGTAGTTCAGATATATGGTTAATTATATTCACCGAGTGACTAATGAACATAACAAAGTGTTGCAACTCATTAACCATCATAAACATAATTAACCACGATTTTGAACGTCATTATTCACGATTTTTCAAGTGTATATTTGAACAGCAATCATAGTTAATGGATATTACATATTTGAACTGTACTAATCATCCACATTGTGTTCAATTATACATGATATACTTACAAATTGTGGTTCATTTCAATTTTGAGACAAGACACCTTGTTATATTTATTCAATTTTAACCATTCTCTAAACATAAGTAACCAAATATTTTAACTGTATTAACAATCAAAATTGTTGTCATAATTTGTGCGTCAAAATATCATATATGATTTATTTATTAACGGACGAAACCATCATTCATTGGTTTACATATACTATTGTTCAGGTAGGAACTTTTGCAAGTCTAGTATTCATTTCTCTCTTCATCTCAATTTTTGCATCTGCAATTCTTGAACTGAGATGGAGTGGAGTTAGTCTTGAGGAATGGTGGAGAAACCAACAATTCTGGGTCATTGGAAGTATCTCAGCACACCTCTTTGCAATTATCCAAACTCTAATGGGAGGATTCCTTGGTAGATTTAATGCACACTTCAGCATTGTATCGAAGGCACCGGACGAAGACGGCGAGTTTCGGGAACTATACACCATTAGATGGACAGTACTACTAATACCACCAACAACAGTAACAGTAATTAACCTTATTGGTATTGTGGCTGGTTTCACAGATGCTATAAATAGTGGTGAACATTCTTGGGGAGCATTGATTGGGAAACTATTCTTTTCTTCATGGGTTATTGCTCATCTTTATCCATTTCTTAAAGGACTAATGGGAAGACAGAACAGAACACCAACTCTTATTGTTATTTGGTCTGTGCTTTTGGCTTCTATTTTTTCCTTGGTTTGGGTGAGAATTGATCCTTTTGTGTTGAAAACTAAAGGGCCTGATGTTAAGCAATGTGGAATTAGTTGTTGATTATGTTTTTACATACATGAATTATGTCAGTCCAAAAGAAAAAAGTTTTGTGAAATGAAAACATGCATGAGAGAGCACTTTGTACTTATTTTATAATTAGAGGTAAAGAATATAAGTTGTTACTTTGTGATTTTTTTATTTATTTTGACTCCAAGGGACAATATATTAAAAAAGACAAATATCAATTTTCTTGCTTACAATTCGAAACTACACTAGATTTATTTTGTGAATTGAGTGAAAATGGCCATTGTTAGTATATATATAACAATATCAGTCATTGAGATTATTTGGATATACTTCAATTGTAATAGATGATGAGCAACAAGAAATTTGCAAGTATGCAAGGTATACTCCTGTTGAAATTAGGACTGTAAAAAAAACTGAATTGAACCGTTAAAGCAAACCGAACTGTAAATTAAAAATGAACTGTGATGAGTTCTTCATGAATTGTTATTTTGTTTGAGAATTATTGCCACAGTTTAGTTCTTTTTTGGATGATTTAATTTAACAGTTTGGTTCGATTTGTTGTTTTTAAATAGTCTTACTATTTAATCCAATTTGATTTTTTTTTTAAATAATCCTTACATTAGTTAATAATGACGTTTTGATACAACTCAATTCATAAATAATAAACTCGGTTAAAAAAAATATTGTTCAATTTTTTTTTTTAAATGCAGTTTTAGTATAGAAAAAGTAAAGCTATAGTGGTGACCAAATATTTTCAATGTGTAATTGTCTATGTGAGATAGTAATGATGTGACTTAAGTTAACAGTGTTATAGAAGAAGTTAACAAAATGACTAAAATATTTATCGTCTTTCAATTGAAAAAACATTCTTGTCTATTTGCAAAATTCAAGAATTAAAAATGATTTACCTTTCAATTTTAAGATTAATTTAGTGCTTTACTCTATTTTATTGGAAGTAATCTATATCTATATATATAACACGATACAATATTTCATTCAATCTGACATTCTTTTTCTTCTAAGTTTATTCTTACAACTAGGGATGAACTTACGGAAGGCAAGCAAAGTGCTCTAGTCCATCCCCTTCATCAAGTGCCATATAGAATCATACACAATTACATATCATTAATATAAAATGCTAAAAAACTCCCCAAATTATTATATCGCACATCACATATATTTTTCGTTTATATCATATAAAACTCATATATGAGAATGTCCTATTTTTTTTTAGAGGTCGAAAGATGCTGAATTTTTTTTTTCCTTTTTATAGGAGATCACATAATAGAGATGTGTGTTGCCATTTATTTATTTTTATAACAAATAATTAATTATTAATTTAATAAATAAAAAATAATTAAAATAATTTAAAAACTCAAATTATATTGATAAAGTCAAACACAATACATAAGGAAAAAAAATACATCAAATTTAATGCGTAGATGTATCAAAACAAATAACATGCTATATAATTTTAATAATTTACTCCTATTTTGCAACTTATTGCAAATAAATTAGCAACTTCGTTCTATTTTATTAAAAACTCCCTCCTATTTTTTCTCTTATTTTGGATCATAATAAATAAATAATAATATTATAAAAACTAAATTATATTAATAAAATCAAACAAAATACATTATATCGAAAAAAAATACATTACATGAAGAAAAAAAATACATCAAATTTTAATTAACCATATCTACTTAAATGTCCTCCAGTTTCATCCATGCTTTCGTCGAACTTGTCTAGCTTTCTAAGAGGTTGGTCTGGTTGATCCTCATTTTAATACATTGTTCTACATTTATGATTCTTGTGATTTGGTTTATATTAATCAAATTGTTCTATTAAATCTTTAATTTTGTCCTTTTGTGATGATTAAGGATAATATATGGAGTTGGCAACAGATGGATGTAGAAGGAAAAGGACAAAAAAGAAAGAAATCAATGACACGTGGTGAATGATTATTGCATCAGGGAGAGAAGAAGGGGCAAGAGAGAGTGAATCCCTAACATAAAATATTCCTCTTGTCAGTACAAATAGAGGGAAGGAAGGAATGATTGGGGGACGGATTTTGGATACTAGTCTTTCCTTGCTCTAGTGGCATTCCTAGTGAATGAATCTCTTTTAAATTATGTTACAATAAAATTGTACTTTTTCATTCCAAGAAATGATTCAGTAATCATATTCAATTAAATTCTTCATCTGCACTTGTTCTTAATATAGTGAAGAGATTTCTTGTGACTCGTTTTCTGCTCATAATGTTTTACCATCATTACATTTGGTGCTTTCATTGACCTTACCATGGCGGAAAATACTCGTATGAAAGGTATGGAAGTTGCAATCAACAACATCAACGCCACGATACAGAAGTTGATGGAGGACGCCAACACACGACATAACGATTACATGCAACATCGTCATGCTGATATGACACGCCTCGAGCAGGTCGAGGCACAACTTGGCAGTTTCCAGCTCTCTGCCGCCTTGAATGGTAGCTTGAACTCTGACGTCTCATCGCGTTAGCAACCTTTCCAGGTACGCAACATGAAGCTTGATTTTCCTAGATTTGACGACATTGAAGTATTAAATTGGATCTTTAAAGCTGAGCAATTCTTCGATTATTACTCGACGCCGGACAACCACCGACTCACCATAGCAGCAATGCATTTGGACAAGGATGTGGTGCCTTGGTATCAAATGATTACTCGTAACAACCCTTTTAAATCTTGAGCAGCTTTCACTCGTGCATTGAAATTGGAATATGGATCGTCGCCGAATGAATCTCCCAGACCCATCCTTTTCAAATTAACCTAAACCACCACCGTCTCTGAATATTATTCCACCTTCACCGCACTTGCTAATCGCACCCAGGATCTCTCACCAGATGCACTTTTGGATTGTTTTGTGAGTGGGCTTAAGCCTGACCTTTGTCGCGACGCTATAGCCCAAAACCCTATCTGATTATCCAAAGCCCTATCCCTAGCCAAACTCTTTGAGGAAAAATACACCTCCCTTACTAAGCTCACCCCCAACCCACAAAATCTTTCTCCAATTCCAGCCCACACTCCCTGACCCAACCCACAAAATCTTTCTCCAAATGTTGTCTTGGTCTCACCTCAGTGGATTATCTAGGCCACACCATATCCAGTCAAGGGGTTGTGATGGATAAATAAAAAATTCAAGCTGTATTGGAATGGAAAACCCCTACTTCACTCAAACAACTTTGTGGGTTTTTAGGGTTATCTGGCTATTACCGGCGCTTTATTCGCAATTATGCTGCTATTGCTTCACCACTGATAAAATTGTTAAAGAAAGATGCTTTTCATTGGACACCAGCTGCTACTGATGCTTTTAATCAGTTCAAATAGGCCATCACACAAGCCCCTATTTTGACTTTGCCAGATTTTCGATTACCCTTCACCTTGGAAAAAGACGCATCAGGTTCGGGCATTGGAGTTGTGCTCACTCAAGCTCGCCATCCTATTGCTTATTTCTCTAAGAAATTTTGCCCTCGAATGCAAAAACAATCCACTTATGTGCGAGAGTTGTATGCCATCACCAAAGGTTTGGCAAAATTTCTTCATTATCTCATTGGCCATAAGTTTGTTATAAAAACTAATCAACACAGCCTCAAATCCCTCACTGATCAATCAATTCAAACCCCAGAGCAGCAACATTGGCTTCACAAATTCCTTGGCTATAATTTTACTGTTGAATACAAATCTGGTGTTGATAACATAACAGTTGATAGTCTATCCCGTTCCTTTTGCTTGGCATTGTCTATGCAAACTCCTCAACTATCTCAATGATATCTACAACTGTGAACAATGATCCTTCTTTAGTGAAGATTCGAAATCAATGCTTGTTGGGAACCAATTCTACACCACATTATCAGGTCAAGCATGACATGTTATTTTGGAAAAATAGGCTGGTGATACCCCAGAAGCCCGACTTGATTCACATCATCCTGACTGAATTTCACTCTTTTGCTGTTAGGGGCCATGCTGGAGTCACACGCACCAAAGCTTGCATCGCCTCTCAATTCTTTTGGCCTACTATGGCAAAAGACATCAAGGAGTTCATTTTGAAATGCTTAATTTGTCAACAAGCAAAGCATTCTACTGCCTTGCCAATAGGGTTACTACAGGAACTACCCATTCCACAACAAATTTGGGAGGATTTATCAATGGACTTCATAACTGGATTGCCTCCACCCAATACTTACACTGTCATTTTTGTGGTTGTTGACATACTTTCCAAATATTGCCACTTCATGCCCATCAAAGCTGATTATAATAGTTCCAAAGTTGCTGAAGTTTTCCTTCACACAGTAGTTAAACTTCATGGTGTTCCTAAGACAATTGTATCTGATAGAGATCGTGTATTTACCAGTCAGTTTTGGCAGCATTTGTTCAAACTCAGTGCCTATCACCCCCAAACTGATGGGCAATCAGAAGCTGCTAACAAATGTTTGGAGCTTTACCTACAATGTTTCAATAGTGAATCACCTCGACAATGGTCCAAATTGTTGTCTTGGGCCGAGTTTTGCTACAACACTAGTATTGGAATGACACCTTTCAAGGTAGTGTACAGTTGCGATCCTCCCTTACGAATTCGTTATGAAGTCAACAATGATGATCCTCCCTTGCTGCAATAAATGTTAACTGAAAGAGATAATACCATTACAACTCTCAAATCTAATATGGCACGGGCTCAACAAATTATGAAAAATTTTGTCGACACCAAACGTCGTTGTGTTGAATTTCAAGTTGGTGATATGGTTCTTGTCAAATTGCAACCATATAGACAACACTCAGTTGTTTTAAGGCGTAATCACAAACTTAGTATGCGTTACTTTGGTCCTTTTTCTGTGATAGAACGAACTGTCGTATTTTCTACCCAGGAACTATGTAGCTTTAATTTCTCTATCGCACCGAGAGATACGTAGGAGCAAGATCACATTCTTGTCAAACACATTAATAAATTTTTTTTGACCTTTATTTATGAAACACATATTTATTCCAAAATCATATAAAATAATAATAATAATTGTTATTCATATTTAATAATAAGGAGAAATAAATATACTTAAGCTAATATTAATCTTGCACAATTAATTATAAGTAATCGTGTTTTAACGAATGTCGTAGGGTGTTAATACTTTCCCAACACATAATCAACTCCCGAACTCAAAATTTGGTTTCAAATACCATTTTTTTTAAGGGTTTCCCAATATTTTCACTATTTTAAAATAAATTTTGGTGAAACACTCGAAATTTTAGGCTGCGACAGCTGGCGACTCCGCTTGAGATATTTTGGAAAGACATGTCTAACATAATTAATTGTGTATAATTCTTAACTTTTTCTTATATTCGTTTGTTTTTCATTTTCTTTAACTTTATATGTTTAATATTTCTTAATAAGTATTAGCTAACAGTATAATACTCATTTAAGCTACTATATTATTTTTATTTATTTATTAAGTTATTTATTTATTTTGTGTGTGTGTATATATATATATATATATATATATATATATATATATATATATATATATATATATATGTGTGTGTGTGTGTGTGTGTGTGTGTGTGTGTGTGTTATTAGCATTATGGAACTATTGAATTATACTTATTCCACAACCTACACCTTTACTAAGACACACACTTATGAATTGAACCTTATACCCGGGTTTGAACAAAACTTAAGTTTAGTTTTGAGGTTGCGTAGTGATATGATAAATCAATAGAATGAGTATTCTAAAGATGACGAATGTGATGAAATAGTTTATCTATTGTTGTCAATAATATTCCAAAATAGGATTACCTATTGTTGATCTTGTTGTGGGTATTGTCCCTCCAAATAGTTTACCTATTGTTGTCAATAATATTCCAAAATAGGATTACTGGCTCCTTGAACCGTGTTTAAAACTATATAGCCACCCTTGTGAGAGTTTCACTACATAAGCCAATAGACCCTTTCATCATAAGAATATCTATATAAGCAAAAAATACCTCAAACATTCATTCACAACTTTATATATTCACAATAGTCATTCTACATAATTGCATTCATATCTCATGACATTGTTTCTTTTGAAAAATGAATTGGCATCTTGCATGAATTTTTAGAATTGTTCGGGAATCATAAGGACCTTAGTCACGTGTTAAATTAAAGTGCACAATGGGATAAAAAAAAAAAAAGAAAAACTTTTAATTTTAAAGTTAAAGCAACCTTATTTTAAAAGTTTAAGATATATCAATAATCATACAAAAATCATACAACATGAGAGTTTCTTTCACAAATATGGGAAGATCCAAAATCTCTTGGCAGTCAATGTACAAATAGGGGCCCTCGCGACATTGGCTCAGTATTACGAATCTTTCAATACTTTCAGTTGGCCTCGACAATAGAGAAATTTGAACGAATATTGAGTTACTCCTTAGAGAAAGGAAATCCTTATCCATATATTGGGCAACCACTGTGTTTGAATGCAATTGCTGAAGTGTTGTAAATTGTAATAAGAGAGTTGACAAGTAAAAAAGAGGAAAAAAGAAAATATCTAGAGCAAAAGTGTTAGGATTTAGCCATTAAAAAATAGTGGGGGTACTTTTATAGATGTTTTGGTTCTCATTATTTATGGTATTGTTTTATTCCCAAACCTTGATAATTTTGTAGATTGTGATGCCATCAATGTCTTTTTAGCTTTTAACAAAAATAAACAAAATCCAGTTCCCACGGTTCTTGCTGATGTATACTACTCTCTGCATATGCAATACCAAAAGAAAGGGGAACAATTTTGTGTTGTGTTCCAGTGTTATATACTTGGTTCATGTCTCATATGTTCAAGAAAGGGTATCATGTTGGAGTTAAAAGTAATCGTGAATTAGTTTAGAGTATATCTAGTCTTATTGGGGACACAATTTCACGGTATCATAGAGAACAAGGGTGGAGGAAGTAATATGCCAATGCAGAGATTTCCCAAATGTACCTCTCATGGGAACCAAATGATGTATTAACAACAATTTGACAGTAGCTCTGAGACAACTTGGCTACCTTATGTTGGAGAAACTAGATTATAAGTCATTTGAAGCTTTTGTTTTGCACATTATGACTATAGTAGACCCACCAATGTTGCGAAGGATAAGTCGAGCTTGAGAAATGATCATAAGAAAAGGAAGAGTACTCAGATGGAGAAGTCGCAGGACAAAAGAACCCTATCAACAATGGGTAAATAAAAGAGTCCAAGAAATCAAGTTGCCTTTCCCTAGTGCACCCTCGAGTGATCAGGAAATACCTGAACCTATCCTTGTTACCAATGAAGAAATAGAAGAATTCAAAGCATCATTGTTAAAATCCAAAGAGGAGAGAAAAGAGCTACAAGCGGAATTAGAAAATGTCTCCCAAGAGAATGAGAATTTACAATAAAAAAACACATGTAAGAATCAGTTTATTTAGAGAAGCAACAAGAGGTTGAAAATTGAAAAACAAAATAAACTTGATATACAAGATTGTTTGAGAGGTGTAAATGAAGAGTTAGATGTGCAAAAGCAAGAAAAGAATGCAGTTATTAAAGATGCCTATATGTAGAAGCAGTTGTGGATAAAATCAACAAGTTTTAAGAGGAACATAAAATAGGAGTTTGAAGAGTTAAAGAAATAACTGAAAGAAATGGTAGCTGAGTACGAGAGTCAAGTAAGGCTTGAGAGGCAACACAAAGAAAAAATTGAAAAATTACTCTTAAAACATCAAGTTGCACTAAGAGCATAAATGGAGAATTCTAATGAGTTGAAGAATTACGTTGATTATCAAGAAAATATCTATAGTGACTTAAAGGATGAAACTATATATTGGGAGAATCGTTTTATGATATTGCTGGGGCAATTGAAGAATCAAGAGATTTGCTTTTCAAAATTGACAATGATAGCTAATCAAGCAATCATAAAAATTGTAAAGCATCTAAGAGAGATGGATGGGGTAATGCCTCCGCTCAAAAAAGTTCGTTGACTATTGAAAAAAAATTGGTAGAAGAATTGGAGGAGAAGATTGGTTGTTTTATTAAAAGAGAAGATTGAAATCTCATAGCCGATGTATTTTTTAATCTTGTGATGTACTCTTTTTTTTTATCAATGAAGGATTTGTTGTTTTGTTTACCGATCTCCATATTTTCTTCACTAATAATTCGTTTTATTTTTTTTAAATTTATGTCAGGCTCATCATTCCCTAACATCTAACTATTATAATTAACTAATTGATTTCATCTTCATTCCATTTATATTTAATACATACTCATAGAATTTTATTTCATTATTCAAAAAAAATCAATGAAGTTGTTTCCCCGACACCTTTATTGGACTCATGCAAGCTCCAAGATCATGGATGAACTTGAGAAAAATTAAGAAGTGGTGAGAGATGATGTTACCCAGTTGAAGGACAAGGTTGATCGAATCATAGAAGCTATACAAACTTTGGCAAGGAAGGAGAATACAAATGGGAATCCTCCATATGCAAATGAAGAAAATCAAACAACTCATTCCCACACACTGGGCTTTACCCCGACTACTCAACACTTTTGTACAGTAGCTATGCAATTTCTTATGTATGGTCTCCCACCTGGTTATACTCCACCTTTAGTCATCAACCCCATAAACAATAACCCAAACCACTCCACTACCAACCCCCAATACCAAAACCAATCACAAATCCCATCTCATCTTAGCTACGTGCCCCACAAAACACTATACCCTCAGAAAATATTCCATTAAGCGCACTCCAAGTACCCCATTTTGATGCTAACAGAAATTGTTGACAAACCTTAATTTATCAGTGAAAATACACAATCGAAAGAAAAATTCCATGTTTTAGAAGAACGAATAAAAGAAATTGAAGGAAGTAATATATATAGTCTTGAAGTTTTTGATATGTGCTTGGTTCTTGATGTGGCTTCTGATGCTCATAATGACAAAATTCTCATCCATTTTTTTCAAGACAGTTTGAGTGGGGCATTATTAAATTGGTATATGCATCTCGAGCGAAATCGAATTCGTTCGTGGAAAAATTTGGCTGATGCCTTCTTAAAACAATACATGTATAACATTGACATAGCCCCTGATAGGATGCAATTTCAAATTTCATCAAAAAAAGGACAATGAAACATTCAAAGAATATGCACAACGTTGGAGAGGAGTGGCATCGCAAGTAGATCCTCTTTTATTCGAAAGAGAAATTGTTGGTATGTTTATGAATACTCTCCAGTCGCCAGTTTATGATAAGATGATTGAGAGTATGTCATGAAACTTTTCTGACATGGTTATGATAGGAGAAAGAGTAGAAAGTGGCATGAGGAGTAGTAAGATTGTATGTGGAACGAGTGGTATGAAGAAACTCCGTATGGAATTTACAAAGAAGAAAGAAGAGGATGCTAATGTTGTAATGGAAACCCCAAATTCCCTGCATTCCGTATCCATATGTTGTTGCGACCTCACAAGCTACATACTCCCAATATCAGCCTTGAAGGCCACCTTATTATCAACCACCCTTGGTCCAACCACCACCTGTCACATTTTTCCAAAAAAACCAATGGAAACAAAATTCAATCTCGAATAACTACAAACCACAAGTTAATCGAGAAAAGAAGATAACTCGTTTTGGCACGATTCTTATGACATACAACCAATTGTTGTCTCACCTTCTCCAAAATTCAATGGTAGTCCTGAGACCAGTGAAACCTCTGGAACCATCATTCCCGAAATGGTATAACTCAAACACCAAATGTGAATACCATGCAGGGCCCGTATGGAATTTCGTCGAAGATTGTCAAGCCCTAAAAACTAAAGTGCAAAAACTGATTAATGCAAAATGGCTTACCTTCAAGGATGACGGTCGCAACGTATGGAGTAATCCTTTGTCGGGCCACAAAGATACCTTTGTCAATCTCAATGAAGATGAAATTGACCAATATATAAAAAGTGATCATGTATCGACCATAAACCCATGCATGGAAAATAATAGATCTTTCCCAATACCATTGGAAATCCTCTATAGAAAATAGAATCTTAAGCCAACTCATAGTGGGAAAGTGAAATAATTGTCCAAGCACCAACCTCTGTTCCTTATGAAAATAACAAGGTGGTGCCATGGAATTATGAATTCACATCTCATTTAGTCAATCGTTAATCAAGTGATAGCTTTAAACCGCAAAGTACTAATGTCACCCATATTTTAGGGACTGGTGGGATGACCCGAAGTGGTCGAGTATACGCTCCTGAACATCTTAGGAAAAAGGAGGGTCATGGAGTAAAAGGGAAAAAAAGTTGTGTATCATGCCATAAAAGGACTAGAAACTTTCCAAAAGATGGTGCTTGAAGAAGAAGCTAATGAATTTTTGAAGTTTATCAAGCAAAATGAGTATAAGGTTGTAGAACAACTAAATCAAACCCCTTCCAAGATATTTGTTCTTTTTTTTTTACTAAACTCTGAAGCGCATAGAAGGGCATTGATGAAAGTTTTAAACGAGGCACATGTTACTCATGATATCACTGTCGACCAATTTAATGGAGTTATCGGTAATATCATCACCAGTAGGGCTTGAGTTTTAGTGATGGTGAATTACCAACTAAGGGGATAAAGCTTAATAAAACACTACACGTCTTTGTGAAGTGTCATGATCATATTATTGCACATAAGCTAGTTGATAATGGTTCTTCATTTGATGTCATGCCAAAATCAACACTCTCAAAACTATTTGTTGAAGGAGCTTGCATGAAGTCCACTGCTATGGTGGTGAAAACATTTGATTGATCCATGAGACAAGTCATTGGTGAAATTGATTTTCCGATTCGAATCGCACCCATAACTTTGGAATAACCTTCTAAGTAATGGATATTAAACCGGTGTGCAATTGCCTTTTAGGGAGACCGTGGATTCCTGCTGACGGAGCAGTGACATCCACTCTCCATCAAAAGCTAAAATTTATATTGAATGATAAGCTAATAACAATATATGGGGAAGAAGATATGATAGTGAGTCATTTATCTTCCATGGGCTACATCGAAAATATGGAGGAAGCCATAGAGACTTCCTTTGAAGCATTCGAAATCACCAATGTTGTCTTCATGGGTGAAGGATCTCGCTTAAATGAACCAAAACTATTTACCATATCATTGAAGTCTACAAAATCTATGTTGGAAGGAGGAGCTCATGTTAAATTTGGTAAATTGATAGAAATACAAGAAAAAAGGATAGGTACGAGTTGGAATATATACCTACCAAAGTTGATAAAGAAAATGTTGTGAAGAAAAAAGAGGAAGCATGATGGCTCGTTAAGAAAATCTGGTACCAAATTCACAAACGATTCATATTTGTGACATTCACCAAACCTTTCAAAGCGCCAAAATAATGTATGTTGATCAAGTGGTTGTGGCGGAAGAGGATCATGTTAATGATGATACCCTCAAATTGGTGTACCCTTATCCTCCAAACACTAGTCTCAACAATTGGAAGATCATCGAGTTTTCCGTGTTTGTTAATTCATGTTCAAAGTAATTATGTATTTTAACTCATTTTTCTCTGTCTAAGGCTATAAGGATAACTAATTAGGGCACATGTATTTCAATTATGTACTTATTGTTAATAAATGCATTTGGAATTCTTCAGCTGGTTTTGTTTTTTCTTTGATTTTTTTTAGCAATCTTTATTCATACTGTCTTTTTCCTTTTCTCCTTAATTTAAAAATGCATAGATGAAAATGAACATGTTGAAAAAATAAGATAAGAAGTCAAGAAGCAATTTGATGATGGTTTATCAGCAGTGGCAAAATATAATCAACGGGTGACTAATATTGTCTCAGATCCAAAGAAAGATAGAAAGGTTCGAATGTGCATTGATTATCAGGATTTAAATAAAGCTAGTCTTAAAGACAATTTTCCTTTGCCTCATATTGATGTCCTAGTAGATAGCACTGCTCAATATTGTCTTTTCTCCTTCACAGATGGTTTCTCAAGGTATAATCAAATCAAGATGGCTCCCGAAGATATGGAGAAAACTACATCCATCACACAATGGATGACTTTATGTTATAAAGTGATATCATTTAGATTGAAGAACGATGGGGCAACCTATCAAATAACAATGGTAACTTTGTTTCATGACATGATGCATAAGGAGATAGAGGTTTACATGGACGATATTATTTCAAATTCTCTGACCGAAGAATACCATGTTGTTAACCTTCAAAACTTATTTGTGCGATTAAGAAAATTTAGACTCCGTTTAAACCCTGTTAAATGCACTTTTGGTGTGAGATCATGCAAGTTACTTGGGTTCATCGTTAGTCAAAAGGGAATAGAAGTGGACCCAAATAAAGTAAGATCAATACAAGCGATGTTGGCTCCACGCACGAAAAAAGAAGTTTGTGGCTTTTTGGGAAGATTGAACTACATTGTCAGGTTCATATCACATCTAATCGCTACATGCGAGCCAATTTTCAAGTTGTTGCACAAAGACCAAAAGGTTGAATGAAATGAGAATTATCAAAAAGCTTTCGAAAAGATTAAACAATACTTGTCAAAACCTCCAATCTTAGTGCCTCATATTCTTGGAAACCCACTTATTATGTACTTAACAATACTTGACGAGTCAATGAGTTGTGTACTAGGGCAACATGATGCATCTAGTAAGAAAGAACATATTATTTCTTATTTGAGAAAAAAGTTCACCAGTTGTGAAACAATGTATTCACTACTTGAACAAACATGTAGTGCATTAGGATGGCTTGCTCTTCGGTTGAGGTAATACATGTTATGCCATACAAATTGGTTGGTGTCTAAAATGGACCCAATTAAGTATATCTTTGAGAAATCTGCTCTTACTAAAAGAATTGTCCGTTTGCATATGTTGTTATCACAATACGACTTGGGGTATGTTACACATAAGTCTATCAAAGGAAGCGCACTAGCAAAATATTTGGTCCAACAACCTGTAGAAGATTATCAATCAATGCAGTGTGAATTCCCCGATGAAGGTATAATGACTTTATTTGGAGAGATTGAATCATCTGATACAGAAAAATGGTTGTTGGTGTTTGATAGTTCTTCTAATGCATTAGGGCATGAAATTAGAGCCATTTTGATTTCCCAGAGGACCAGTTCACTCACTTTACAGATAGATTGTGTTTTCATTGCACAAACAATATTGCAGAATATGAGGCATGTGTCATGGGCATTAAAGCAACCATTGAATCAAAGGTTTCTTGAGGTATATGGAGACTCATCTTTGGTCATCCATCAAATAGAAGGAGAGTGAAAAACTCGATATTCCAAAACGCATATCAACGAATTAGTAGAACACTTAGAGCATATTACTTTTCACCATATTCCTTGGGAGGAAACTAATTGGCCGATGCCCTGGCCATATTATCATCAATGTTCAAAATAAGCGTCGATTAAGATGTGTTGGTCATAAAAATTCAACAAAAGGATAAACCAGTATATTGCTTATTGATAGAAGAAGAGTCTAACGGCAAACCATGGTTTTATGATAACAAATCATATGTGAAGAATAAGGAATACCCATTGGGTATTTCAAAGAACGATAAGAGGGTTTTAAAGAGGTTGTCAATGAATTTCTTTTTAAATGTTGATGTGCTCTATAAGAGAAATCATGATATGGTTCTCCTCTAATGTGTGGATAAAGCGAAAGCGGAGAAAATCATTCAAGAGGTTCACGAATGTTCTTTTTGAACTCATACAAATGGGCATGCAATGGCAAAAAAAAAACTTAAGGGTTGGCTATTATTGGTTGACCATGGAGTCGGATTGCTTTAGTTACGTAAAGAAATGTCATAAATGCCAAATCTATGCGGATAAAGTACATGTACCACCCACCTATTTGAACGTTTTAACATCACCATAACCTGTTTGGACACCAATTTGTTTTAGTAGCTTTGACTATTTCACAAAATGGGTTGAAGCCTCTTCTTAGGCCAATGTGACGAGAATTATGGTTGTCAGATTCATCAAAAGAGAATTAATTTGTCGATATGGCTTGCCAAATAAGATAATCACTGAGAATGCGATTAATCTTAAATAACAAAATGATGAAAGAGTTGTGTGACAGTTTCAAAACAGCATCATAATTCTTCTCCATATCGTCCGATAATGAATGGGGTTGTAGAAACAGCAAATAAGAACATCAAGAAGATCATACAATAGATTGTTGAGGCATATAAGGATTGGCATGAAATGCTTCCCTTTGCATTACATCGCTATAGAACCTCTGTTCGCACCTCAACAGGGGCAACTCATTTCTCATTGGTGTATGGAATGGAAGCGATAATTCCCGTTGAAGTTGAAATTTCCTCTATCAGAGTCTTGGTGGAAACAAAATTAGAAGAGGTAGTGTAGTTTCAATCACGATATGACCAATTGAATCTCATAGAAAAAAGTGTCCTCAAGAGTTTCAAGAAGGGGACTTAGTGTTAAAGAAAATACTGCCCATAAAAAAGGATTCTCATGAAAAATAGACTTCGAACTACGAGGAACCATATGTTATGAAAAAAGTTTTCTCTGGGGCAGCTTTAATACTCGTAGAAATGGATAGAAAGAAATTTCCACTTCCAGTAAATTTAGATGTAGTCAAAAAATATTGTACTTGAAAAAAACAAAAACAAAAAACAAAATACATAAAGTGATTGCAAAATTGACTCAAGAGGTTGAAAACTTGAAAAGACGACCTAGGAAAAAATTAGAGTATCTTGATGGATTGAAAACTTGGAAAAACAGTCCATGCAAAAATTAGAGATCAAAAAAAAAAAAATCAAGCGTTTCAAACTGGAGAAATTATTATTCTTGGAAGCTGACTAATATGAATATTAAATTATAAGAATGGCTAGCGTTTGTTATGCCTCCAACTAAAGCTAAATACACTCGTCCCCACATTGTAACCCATGCCCCAATTTTATTATTGATTGTTATAGTGTTTTAAAATATTGTTTTATGATAATAAATGTTGGAATTTGAAATATGTGAAAATTTAAAAATATTTGAAGTATTTTGGCACTTGAAAAATATATACAAAAGAACTCGATTGATTCTCAAGATATGTGAGTGTACGAAGAGTCATCACGCGGAAACAATATTTGTTTTTTATCCATTGAATTTTGGGGCATAAAAGAGCATAAGGATCGGGGAATCAAAGAAATGAACAAGAATTGATCAATAATTCATGACATACATAAACTATGCATCTTACATTCATAACTTACTTATACTCACATGAACCGTATGTCTCCAATCAACAACTTTGCATAATGCATAACAAGCATGGATCATTCATATTTTGTTTTTATACTCAACCACCTTATAAGCTAATTTTTTTCATTCTTATTGCTCTACGCACTAGTAACCAATCCAAAGACGATCGTTTTGTTTTTCATCCATGTTGATTTACGCATTGACAATCAATCTGAAGAATATCATCCTTTCATTCTTTTCGATCTATGCACCAATCTGAAGATGATCATTCTTTTATTCATGTCGATCTACGCATCATTTGAAGATGATCGTTCTTTCATTCTTCTCGATGTACACATCGGTAACTAATCCGAAGATGATCATTCTTTCATTCATGTCGATTTACGCATCGGTAACTAATCTGAAGACGATCTGTAACAGCCCTTTTTTTTAAACAATAAATAAATAAAAGAATTTTAGAAATTAAGAAAGGAAATACTTTTGGATAAATATTTAAGTCGTAACATAACGACAAAGTCAATAAATATTTACAAGTAGCGGAATAGTTTTTGAAATAAAAATCCAAAGTATTCAAACATCAAAATACACCGAGGCTATGAGGCCTATCAGACATAGCTCATACCCCTGGCGTATTTTCGGTAGACCTGTACAAAAGCACTGCGCCAAGAATTTTTACTCCCCCCACGTCACATCAAAAAGTGGTACATGCACTCATCAAATTTAATAATCAAGTTGACAATATTGGTATAAGTACAGTCTTCTAACATACAATAAATGCATCCACAAAAGAAAGACCTCTAATCCCTATACAACCGTCTAATCTGATCATACTACAAAAACTACATGACCAAGGTGATCTCCACGTGCCACACAAGATCCTCCTGACACAACTCCAGTCAGGTGTGTCCAACTACCTTCTCATCTAAAGGGTACCAACCGATGGGAAGATCCTGGTTCTAATATGAGGGCAAAGCTCAAATTTCGATAATAGTTGTAAAGGGTTACCAACCGAAATTAACAAATAACACATAACATTTAAATTTCAAATGCATAAAATGGCCTTTAAACTTGGCATGCACCTTGAAAAGGTTTCCATATGTTAAACATGCATAATCAAAGTTGAAAAATGGAGTTTTAAACAAAATTGCACTGTCGTATTCGAATACAACTCCTTGTATTCGAATACAGTGTTGTTTCAGAAGTCAGTAGCAAAAACAGGATGCTTGTATTCAACTACAAACCTCTTGTATTCGAATACACATCAGAAAGCAGCAGAAAACAACAAAAATCAGCTTTTAAAAAGGTTTCGCAATCCATCAACCTTCCACACAAATCCAAAAAATTACACTTAGCAATTATGGCACAATCACAACAACCACTTGAGTTTACATACGTAATCATAACATTAAATCAAACATTACTCACATACGTAATGCAATGCGTATATGCCAAAATGCATGAACTCGTAATTCCAATCAAAACCCTCCTCGAAGGGTTGTAAATCATAATTGTACCGCCTATCACAGGCCAAATTACTAAATTACAGAGGTGCCACCTATCACTGGTCAACGCGATTTACTAAAAACGTAAATAAAAAATGTACCGCCTATCACAGGCCGAAGTACTATTTACCGAGGTGCCACCTATCACGGGTCAGCACGATTTACCAAAAATGTGTACTCTATCACGCACCTTACACGACACGACAATCTCCGCAAAGATAAGATGGACCGAAAAATCACATGGCATCATCTCGTGGCCCATCCAGTCACCACTATCACCATGGCTCATCTGGTCGCCATATACAATGAAATACATGAGCATACTCTGACTCTTTCCACGACAATCGTTAAGTAAATGCAGCTATTAAAAGATTCTCCATTTTTAAAACTCATTTAAACACTAATGATTTTCAAATTCCACACAGAGAATACTCAAACATTTATTTTCACCACACACATCAAATTTAATCCACAATTTACATTAAATTCGATCAATTTAAAAACCACAAAATCCATACCAAGTTCAATCATCAATCACCACAAATTTTCAAACATTAATCACCCATATTTAATCTCCAAAATTTTCAACCATAAATCACCACAACAACATTAATATATCAGAGTTCTCCCCACCGCTAACTCGGTGCCAACGGTCTCGATTCCTTTTCAAGATTCAAGGAGCTAATTACATAAACATAAACAGATAGAATTGAAAACAATGATTTATAACAACAATTCTTGGGTTTAACTCATCATTAATCTCAAACGAACATCCAATGTTAATTTAGTTTTTGATTTAGAATTCCACTTAAAAGCTTAAATGAAATTCATGTATTCGCTACTGGAAATGTATCTAGAAAAGGATTAACAAAGGCAAATGAATTAAGCATCCATTAAAATAAAGTTTAGTCATGAAAAACAAAATTCAATCAAGCTAAACATAACATCAAGCAGCTTGAGTGCAACATTTTATTTCAATCTCTTCTCCATAAAAAAATGAATTGATGAAGCCATCAACACATAAATTCAACATTCCAATCAATTTAAGCAACTAAAACAGAATCAAGAATCAAAAGGAGAAAAATAAAAGAAGAAAAATAAGTAAAGAAATTAACATAAACTTCAACTTCAATTCAAACTCATTTATTTGAAAACTCAAACACATCAAATTTATTTTCCACAAATCTATACCTCAAATACATCAAATTTCTATTCCACAAAATCACAAATAATTTCCTAAATACAAACTAAAAGTTTCGAAGGAGCTATTACCTTAAAGATAGCTCTAACACGCGATTACGGTACCGTAATTAATTCCGGTGAAAACATCACTCAAATTGTCGTTTCCAAAGTTAGCTCACTAGCACCGCATCGTGGCAAGGGGCATTTTTCCCTTCTGTCGCTTCTTGAAATGAAGCTTAGAAGTTGAAGAAAAATGGAGGTTTAGGTTTATGGGTTTTGGTTTTTCGAAACTGGAAGCAGAGAAAGGAAGGGAAAATTCGTGAAGCTCAAGTTCTGTTTCTCTTTTCTATATATATTTGAAAACAAATTACCAAAATACCCATCACTTTTCAAATCACTTTTTCAGAAAAATTTCTTTACTCGCCGCAATTCAATTGGCAGATAAATTTTTTAAAAAAATTCTGCATCTCAGAAAATTTTCTTTTCGAAAAAAGATTAACTGTACTTAATCTAATTTATTTATCGACGAATAATTTTAATCGGGGCATCAAAATATATTTTTGAGCATTAAACTCACAAAATAACAATAACTTGGCTAAAAAACCTCAGAGTTCAATACCAAAATACACCAAGTATATAAATTAGAATTTAAAACTATGGGCCTTACACGATCATTCTTTCATTCTTATCGATCTACGCAACGGTAACCAATTCGAAGACAGTTATTCTCTTATTCTTGTCGATCTACGTATTGGTAACCACTTCAAAGACGATCATTTTTTATTTTGTCGATCTACAAACTAGTAACCAAATTGGAGAAGATCGTGTTTTTGCACTAGCAATTCAATCCGTCAACTCACCTTTGCCTGTTTTTTTTACCCGGACAAAACTTGGTTCTTTATATTTAATTATACTTTACAATGATAATATTTACATTTAAAAAAAAAATATGATTAAATAGGGGCACCTTTAGTACCCTAATTTTTCCCAACTTATAAAAAATGATTCAAAAAGTAATAATAGTCATTTTATTATAATAAATCAATTTTTTTGAAAACATTAATATATATATATATATTCTTTTATGTGTATTTTTGGAAGCATAAAAATCATTATTGAGAATAGTTTTATCAACTTCAAATGCTTTTTCTATGACGTTTAATTCATTAACAATATTTCCAGTTATAGCAGAAAAGGATGGTGAAGTTGGTGGAGAAATATTCGGCTGTTCCTCATTAGTGTTTTGAGGTGCAGTGTAGATTTGATGAGGTATATTTGTTGAGTAATCAATATTTTGAAAAGAAGCACTTGGTATGCTAGAACGTTATTCTACCTCTACACCTTTGGTAACTAATGATACCTTTTAAAAAACACTAACAACTTTAGAGCATGTTTCTGAATTAATTCCGGTAAAAAACGGTACCTTAATTAATTCTGGTAAAAACTTTGCTCAGGTCGTCACTTCCAAAGTTAGCACACTAGCAGCGCATCGTGGCAAGGAGCAACTTTCCCTTGTACCAGTTCTTGAAATGAAGCGTAGAAGTTGAAGAAAAATGAAGGTCTGAGTTTATGGGTTTTGGTCTTTCAAAACTGAAAGTAGAGAAAGAAAAGGGAAATTCGCGAAGCTCTGGTTCTATTTCCCTTTTCTTTTTCTAATTCCTTTCCTTCCTATTCCTTTATATATATAACAAATATCTAAATAAATATCTAGATATTTCAAAAAAAAAATTACCAAAATACTCAAAATTTCTCTAACCACTTTTTTAAAAATATATCTTCTCTCGCCGCAATTAAATTGGCAGATGAATTTTTCTGAAAAACGCTGCATCTCAGAAAAAAAAAATTTCGACAAAAGATTAATTGTACTTAATCTAATTTATTTATCGACAAATAATTTTAATCGGGGCATCAAAAGATATTTTTGAGCATTAAACTCACAAAATAACAATAACTTGGCCAAAAAGCCTCAGAGTTCAATACCAAAATACACCAAGTATGTAAATTAGAATTTAAAACTATGGGCCTTAAACGATCATTCTTTCATTCTTATCGATCTACGCAATGGTAACCAATTCGAAGACAATTATTCTCTTATTCTTGTCGATCTACGTATTGGTAACCACTTCGAATACGATCATTTTTTATTTTGTCGATCTACAAACTAGTAACCAAATTGGAGAAGATCGTGTTTTTCCACTAGCAATTCAATCCGTCAACTCACCTTTGCCTTTTTTTTTTACTCGGACAAAACTTGGTTCTTTATATTTAATTATACTTTACAATGATAATATTCACATTTAAAAAAAAATGATTAAATAGGGGCAGCTTTAGTACCCCAAATTTTCCCAACTTATAAAAAATGATTCAAAAAGTAATAATAGCCATTTTATTATAATAAATCAATTTTTTTGAAAACATTAATATATATATATATATATATATATATATTCTTTTATGTGTATTTTTGGAAGCATAAAAATCATTATTGAGAATAGTTTTATCAACTTCAAATGCTTTTTCTATGACGTTTAATTCATTAACAATATTTCCAGTTATAGCAGAAAAGGATGGTGAAGTTGGTGGAGAAATATTCGGTTGTTCCTCATTAGTGTTTTGAGGTGCAGTGTAGATTTGATGAGGTATATTTGTTGAGTAATCAATATTTTGAAAAGAAGCACTTGGTATGCTAGAACGTTATTCTACCTCTACACCTTTGGTAACTAATGATACCTTTTAAAAAACACTAACAACTTTTGAGCATGTTTCTGAATTAATTCCGGTAAAAAACGGTACCTTAATTAATTATGGTAAAAACTTTGCTCAGGTCGTCGCTTCCAAAGTTAGCACACTAGCAGCACATCGTGGCAAGGAGCAACTTTCCCTTGTACCAGTTCTTGAAATGAAGCTTAGAAGTTGAAGAAAAATGAAGGTCTGAGTTTATGGGTTTTGGTCTTTCAAAATTGAAAGTAGAGAAAAAAGGGAAATTCGCGAAGCTCTGGTTCTATTTCCCTTTTCTTTTTCTAATTCCTTTTCTTCCTATTCCTTTATATATATAACAAATATCTAAATAAATATCTAGATATTTCAAAAAAAAATTACCAAAATACTCATAATTTCTCAAACCACTTTTTTAAAAATATATCTTCTCTCGCCGCAATTAAATTGGCAGATGAATTTTTCTGAAAAATGCTGCATCTCAGAAAAAAAAAATTTCGACAAAAGATTAATTTTACTTAATCTAATTTATTTATCGACAAATAATTTTAATCGGGGCATCAAAAGATATTTTTGAGCATTAAACTCACAAAATAACAATAACTTGGCTAAAAAGTCTCAGAGTTCACTACCAAAATACACCAAGTATATAAATTAGAATTTAAAACTATGGGCCTTACACGATCATTCTTTCATTCTTGTCGATCTACACATCGGTAACCAATTCCAAGATGGTTATTCTCTTATTCTTGTCGATCTACGTATTGGTAACCAGTTCGAAGACAATATTTTTTATTTTCTCTATCTACAAACTAGTAACCAAATTGGAGAAGATCATGTTTTCGCATTAGCAATTCAATCCGTCTACTCACCTTTGCCTATTTTTTTACTCTAACAAAACATGGTTCTTTATATTTAATTATATTTTACAACGATGATACTCTCTTTTAAAAAAAAAAAATAGGATTAAATAGGGGCAGCTTTAGTATCCCAATTTTGCCCAACTTATAAAAAAATAATTCAAAAAGTAATAATAGCCATTTTATTATAATAAATCAATTTTTATGAAAACATTAAAATATATATATATACATATATATATATATATATATATATACATATATTCTTTTATTTGTATTTTTGGAAGCATAAAAATCATTATGGAGAATAGTTTTATCAACTTCAAATGCTTTTTCTATGACATTTAATTCATTAACAATATTTTCAGTTATAGCAGAAAAGGATGGTGAAGTTGGTGGAGAAATGTTCGGTTGTTCCTCATTAGTGTTTTGAGGTGCAGTGTAGATTTGATGAGGTATATTTGTGGAGTAATCAATATTTTGAAAAGAAGCACTTGGTATGCTAGAACGTTATTCTACCTCTACACCTTTGGTAACTAATGATACCTTTTAAAAAACACTAACAACTTTAGAGCATGTTTCTGAATTAATTACGGTAAAAAACGGTATCATAATTAATTCTGGTAAAAACTTTGCTCAAGTCGTCGCTTTCAAAGTTAGCACACTAGCAACGCATCGTGGCAAGGAGCAACTTTCCCTTGTACCAGTTCTTGAAATGAAGCTTAGAAGTTGAAGAAAAATGAAGGTCTGAGTTTATGGGTTTTGGTCTTTCAAAACTGAAAGTAGAGAAAGAAAAGGGAAATTCGCGAAGCTCTGGTTCTATTTCCCTTTTCTTTTTCTAATTCCTTTCCTTCCTATTCCTTTATATATATAACAAATATCTAAATAAATATCTAGATATTTCAAAAAAAAATTACCAAAATACTCATAATTTCACAAACCACTTTTTTAAAAATATATCTTCTCTCGCCGCAATTAAATTGGCAGATGAATTTTTCTAAAAAACGCTGCATCTCAGAAAAAAAAATTTCGACAAAAGATTAATTGTACTTAATCTAATTTATTTATCGACAAATAATTTTAATCGGGGCATCAAAAGATATTTTTGAGCATTAAACTCACAAAATAACAATTACTTGGCTAAAAAGCCTCAGAGTTCACTACCAAAATACACCAAGTATATAAAATATATATATATATACATATATATATATATTCTTTTATTTGTATTTTTGGAAGCATAAAAATCATTATGGAGAATAGTTTTATCAACTTCAAATGCTTTTTCTATGACATTTAATTCATTAATAATATTTTCAGTTATAGCAGAAAAGGATGGTGAAGTTGGTGGAGAAATGTTCGGTTGTTCCTCATTAGTGTTTTGAGGTGCAGTGTAGATTTGATGAGGTATATTTGTGAAGTAATCAACATTTTGAAAAGAAGCACTTGGTATGCTAGAACATTATTCTACCTCTACACCTTTGGTAGCTAAGGATACCTTTTAAAAAACAGTAACAACTTTAGAGCATGTTTCCGAATTAATTCCTGTAAAAAACGGTACTGTAATTAATTCTGGTAAAAACTTTGCTCAGGTCGTCGCTTCCAAAGTTAGCTCACTAGCACCGCATCGTGGCAAGGAGCAACTTTTCCTTGTATCAGTTCTTGAAATGAAGCATAGAAGTTGAAGAAAAATGAAGGTCTGAGTTTATGGGTTTTGGTTTTTCGAAACTGAAAGTAGAGAAAGGAAGGGGAAATTCGCGAAGCTCTAGTTCTATTTCTCTTTTCTTTTTCTAATTCCTTTCCTTCCTATTCCTTTATATATATAACAAATACCTAAATAAATATCTAGATATTTGAAAAAAAATTACAAAAATGCTCATAATTTCTCAAACCATTTTTTCAAAAAAATATCTTCTCTCGCCGCAATTAAATTGGAGATGAATTTTTTTGAAAAACGCTGCATCTCAGAAAATTTTCTTTTCGACAAAAGATTATTTGTACTTAATCTAATTTATTTATCGAAGAATAATTTTAATTGGGGCATCAAAAGATATTTTTGGACATTAAACTCACAAAATAACAGTAACTTGGCTAAAAAGTCTCAAAGTTCAATACCAAAATACACCAAGTATATAAATTAGAGTTTAAAACTATGGGCCTTACACGATCATTCTTTCATTCTTGTCGATCTACGCATCGGTAACCAATTCGAAGATGGTTATTCTCTTATTCTTGTCGATCTACGTATTTGTAACCAGTTCGAAGACGATTATTTTTTATTTTGTCGATCTACAAATTAGTAACCAAACTGGAGAAGATCGTGTTTTCGCATTAGCAATTCAATCCATCTACTCACCTTTGCATGTTTTTTTTAATCGGACAAAACTTGATTCTTTATATTTAATTCATTAACAACATTTTCAGTTATAGCAGAAAAGGATGGTGACGTTGGTGGAGAAATGTTTGGTTGTTCCTCATTAGTTTTTTGAGTTGTAGTGTAGATTTGATGAGGTATATTTGTGGAGTAATCAATTTGAAAAGAAGCCCTTGGTATGCTAGAACATTCTTCTACCTCTACACCTTTGGTAGCTAAGGATACCTTTGAAAAAACAGTAACGACTTTAGACTATGTTTCTTAAATAATTCTGGTAAAAAACGGTACCGTAATTAATTCCAGTAAAAACTTTGCTCAAGTTGTCGTTTCCAAAGTTAGCTCACTAGCATCGCATCCTGGCAAGGAGCAACTTTACCTTCTGTCACGTCTTGAAAGGAAGTTTAGAAGTTGTAGAAAAATGAAGGTTTGAGTTTATGGGTTTGGGTTTTTCAAAACTAGAAGCAGAGAAAGTAAGGGGAAATTCGCGAAGCTTAAGTTCTGTTTCTCTTTTCTTTTTCTAATTCCTTTCCTTCCTATTCCTTTATATATATATATATAAAATAAATATCTAGATATTTGAAAAAAAATTACCAAAATACCCATCACTTCTCAAACCACTTTGGTAGAAAAATATCTTATCTCGCCGCAATTGAATTGGTAGATGAATTTTTTTGAAAATTTTCTTTTCGATAAAAGATTAACTGTACTTAATCTAATATATTTATCAACAAAAAATTTTAATCGGGGAATCAAAAGATAATTTGGGGCATTAAACTCACAAAATAACAGTAACTTGGCTAAAAAGCCTCAGAGTTTAATACCAAAATACACCAAGTATATAAATTTGAATTTAAAACTATGGGCCTTACAAGATCATTTTTTCATTCTTGTCGATCTATGCATCGGTAACGAATTCGAAGACGATTATTCTCTTATTCTTTTCGATCTACGTATTGCTAACCAGTTCAAAGACGAACATTTTTTATTTTGTCGATCTACAAACTAGTAACCAAACTGGAGAAGATCGTGTTTTCGCATTAGCAATTCAGTCCGTCCACTCACCTTTGCATGTTTTCTTTTAAATCGGACAAAACTTGGTTCTTTATATTTAATTATGTTTTACAACGATAATATTCACATTTAAAAAAAAATATGATTAAATAGGGGCAACTTTAGTACCCCAATTTTGCCCAACTTATTAAAAATTATTCAAAAAGTAATTTTAGCCATTTTATTATAGTAAATCAATTTTTATGAGAACATTAAAATATATATATATATTCTTTCATCTGTAATTTCTAAAGCATAAAAATTATTATGGAGAATAGTTTTATCAACTTCAAATGCCTTTTCTATGACATTTAATTTATTAACAATATTTTGAGTTATAGCAGAAAAGATTGGTGAAGTTGGTGGATAAATATTCGGTTGTCCCTCGTTAGTGTTTTAAGGTGTAGTGTAGATTTTATGAGGTATATTTGTGGAGTAATCAACATTTTGAAAAGAAGCACTTGGTATGCTAGAACATTCTTCTTCCTCTACACCTTTGGTAGCTAAGGATAGATTTGAAAAAACAGTAACGACTTTAGACCACGTTTCTGAAGCCGAACAAGAACAACAAAATATGTGCAAGCTCCAATGGCAGAAGGGTCAACCTTTGACCATGGTTACAGCACCAGACCTAGGAATTGAGAACAGACCTAATGTCCTTTCTCAATCAAAATTCAATGCCAGTACTTTTTATGAATGGAACATAGATGGTATGTTCGAATACAACATCTTAAGTCCCCTTAAACAAACGACAATGGCATCAAATGCATACAAAACCCAAGCCAATACACCTAACAAAGCCATAACTGAACTCCTAATAGCAGGATCCTCAGGTCAGCTCAAAGGATGGTGGGACTACCATCTTACACCACCTCAACACTTAGAAATATTAAATGCAATCTCAACCACAAAGGAAGGAATTCCCATCCTCAACGAAATACAGAACCCAATACCTGATGCGATTTCAACATTGATTCACATAATCAGCCTGCACTTCATAGGTGAGTCATCTCACTTAAAGGATAAGAATGTTGAACTCCTTTCAAACTAAAAAACTATCTGAATTTCAATATTACAAAAATACTTTCCTAACTAGGGTTATGCTTAGGGAAGACTCAAATCAACCTTTTTGGAAGGAAAAATTCCTCGCAAGACTCCCAACCCTTTTAGGAGAAAAGGTTAGAAACAAAATACATGAAGTCTATGGAACAAACCAAATCCCAAATAATCATCTGACTTATGGGGAATTGGTAAGCTTCACACAAAAGGAAGGTTTGAAAATCTGCCAAAATTTAAAACTCCAAAAACATCTAAAATGGGAAATGAAAAGAACTAGACAAGAACTAGGATCTTTTTGCAAACAATTCCAATTACTTACGACAAATGTTTCTAAAGACTACGGAGGATCTTGTTCAAAACCTTTTAGAAAACCTCTCAGAAAATCTTTCTCTAGACCAGGCAAACATGATTTCTATAAAAAAATATAAACCCCAACATACTTACAATCAAAGAAAACCTAATTTTTATAAGAAAAAATCCTTGCAAAATAAGTTCGAACCTCAAACACCAAAACAAATAACTTGTTATAAGTGTGGCCAAACAGGACACATTTCAAGATATTGCAACAGAAATAAAAAAAACTCCATGAATTAAAATTTGATGAACAAATAATTCAAAAGATAGAGGCAATACTTTTAGAAACCTCTGAAGAAGTAACATTCACGGATTCTGAAATAGGTTAATTAGAAAATGATAAACCTTTACAGTTTGATGAGCTAGGAACCTCCGACTCTTTTAGAGACTCAGAAGCTAGTACAAAATCAATT
The DNA here is from genome assembly GCA_037974875.1 of Cicer bijugum. Lineage (NCBI taxonomy): Eukaryota > Viridiplantae > Streptophyta > Magnoliopsida > Fabales > Fabaceae > Cicer > Cicer bijugum. Next base: position 5,348,227 of record JBBPBT010000623.1, read on the forward strand.
AATGTTTTAACAAAGGATCAAGAACTAATTCTTGATATTATAAAGCAGGTTGAAGATACAAAACTTCAAAAGGAAATAATAGGAAAGTTGTTAAGTACTTTTGATTCAAAACAAGGTCAGCCTTCCACATCCTCATCAAAATTGCTTCCTAAGACCACTTATGACTTAACAAATATCTTAGGAAAAAGAACAAAATCACAAACCCCTGTCACAATTCAATCTCTGCAAGAAGAAATTAAAATTGTGAAACACAAGTTAAAAGCTCTTAAACAAAAACAAAAATTGATTCAAATCTTCTTCAAAATCTTCTTTCTCAAGTACAAAATCAAACCTTTGGTGACCTAGAACAGGAAGGAGAAGAAGGAGAAAATGAAGAATATTCAAACAAAATTGAAAATTTAGAAGAAATCCCTAAAAATTTCTTGTTTGTTTTAAGAACAATAACAACAAGAAAATACTTAATCAAAATTAATTTAGTTTTTTCTGACGATTTCAAATTTGAAACAACTGCAATTTTTGATACTCGAGCAGACTTAAATTGCTTGAAAAGCTGCATTGTACCAAACAGATTTCTACAAAAATCAAATGAAAAATTTGTTGCAACTAACAACTCTAACATGACTATAAAAAGTAAAATTGAAGCTTCCATTAAAAATGGTAACGTTTTAATCAAAACCCCTTTTGTTATATTAGAAAATATTACTCATAGTGTCATTTTAGGGACTCCTTTCATTAACATGATAACTCCCTACTCAGTCAATTATGATAGTATTTCTTGCAAAACAAAATAAGCCAAAATTTTTTTCCGTTTTATTGAAAAACCAAGAACAAAAAATTTAAATCTTTTAAAAGCTTGTTCTGTTAACAAAACTGAATTAAATTGTTTAATTCAAGAAAAAGAAAAACATCTATATTTCCTGAAACAAGATGTTTCTTTTCTCAGAACTGAGCAAAAATTACAAAATAGTTTCATGAAACAAAAAATTTCAGAACTTCAAAAAAGAATTGATAACGAAATTTGTTCAGATATGCCAAATGCTTTTTGGGATAGAAAACAACATATGGTAGATCTACCATATGAAAATGACTTTTCTGATAAACAAATCCCAACAAAAGCCAGACCTATTCCAATGAATTATGAACTAGAAACGCGTTGCAAAGCAGAAATCCAAGACCTAGAACAAAAGGGTCTTATAACAAAATTTAGATCCCTTGGAGTTGTGCAGCCTTCTATGTGAACAAAAATTCTGAAATAGAAAGAGGTACACCCAGGTTAGTAATAAACTACAAACCTTTAGACAAAGCTTTAAAATGGATTCGTTATCCGATTCCAAACAAAAAAGATCTTTTACAAAAATTGCATTCCTCGTCTATATTTTCAAAATTCGACATGAAATCGGGATTTTGGTAAATACAAATTGACCCTAAAGACCAATATAAAACAGCATTCATTGTCCCTTTTGGCCAATATGAATGGATTGTGATGCCCTTTGGATTAAAAAATGCTCCTTCTGAATTTCAAAGAATTATGAATGAAATTTTTAATCCATTTTCAAAATTTTGCATTGTCTATATTGACGATGTTTTAATTTTTTCAGAAACCATTGAACAACATTTCAAACACCTTAGAACATTTCTAATGATCACTAAGAAAAATGGAATTGTTGTTTCAAAATTCAAAGTTTCACTTTTTCAAACAAAAATCCGTTTTCTAGGACATTATATCTCTCAGGGTACTATCACCCCTATTGAAAGGTCCTTAAATTTTGCGGATAAATTTCCTGACAAAACACAATTACAAAGATTTTTAGGAAGTTTGAACCATGTACTACATTTTTGTCCTAACATTAATAGGATAGCAAAACCTCTCCATGATAGGTTAAAGAAAAAAATATTCCCATGGTTAGAAGAGCATACCAAAATAGTTCAAATAATAAAAAAAAAATAGGTTAAAGAAATACCTTGTTTGCATTTAGCTAACTCATCAGCCCAAAAAATTGTTGAGACATATGCTTCAGACATAGGATATGGGGGTGTCCTCAAACAAAAAACAAATAACAAAGAATGCATTGTACAGTTTACATCTACACATTGGAATGATTGCCAAAAGAATTACTCTACAATTAAAAAATAAATTATTTCAATTGTTATGTGCATTACAAAATTTCAAAGCGATTTACTCAACCAAAATTTTTTACTTCAAATTGATTGTAAATTTGCAAAAGAAGTTTTACAAAAAAATGTTCAAAACATTGCATCAAAACAAATTTTTGCCAGATGGCAAGCAATCCTTAGTATTTTTTATTTTGAAATTGAATTTATTAAAGGAGATCAAAACTCAATTCCAGATTTTCTAACTAGAGAATTTCTCCAAAGCAGGACTTGAGTGATGCCCAGAAAATCCAAAAGAATTGAGGTCCAAAAGGACCAACCACAAGAAAACCCAAAACCCATCTCATCCGCAAAACCCATGGAACCTTCCAAAATCCCTCAATGATTTGCTCATTGGTGGAAATTCTTTGGCTCCATTCCAGATATCTTGAAAACGGAAGTCCAAGAAAGCTTCCAACTATATAAAAATCATTACAAACCAACAGACAGAGAACGCTTTTTCCGCCTCTAATGCTATTCTCTACAAAATTCTTTCTACCACAGGGATTAGCCTGGTATTTTGAAATTAACCAAAAAGAAGCCTAAACAATCCTCGTCAGAAGATTCAAAGTCAGATGGTGGACAAAATTCTCTATTCCACCAAGTATAAAAAAAGTTGTGTCGACATGGCTCCAAAGACAAGGAACGAAGAAACCAGACCCAATGGCAACTAATTTCTTGGCCCAAAAATTATTTGCCCAAACGTAATTAGCAACGGCAAAGTCTGAAGACAAATACTTTGAAATCATGGCCCAACTTCTCAAAAGCAATGCCCAATCATCAAAACCTTCCTCGAACGGCGCTTCAGAAGAAACCATTAACTTAGAAAATGACAATCAAGACGACTGTTTCGGCATCATGTTACCCATAAAATGAATATAATGGCCCAATACTCTTGGCCCATTTTGAAAGAAAAAAAAATGTCTTGTATATCATGTAATGGACGTAGCCCAAATTTGATTTCAAACTTAACCAAAAACAGTCTAGCATATCATCTAACGGGCCTAGCCCAAAATTGATTCCAGACTTAAAAAAAATAAAAATAAAAAATTATTATTATCCAACAAATGAATATTTTCTTTCTAAAAAGAAAAATGCACAAGGAAAAGTTGTTTGGCACTTGTCTACCATCTGCACCAAAAGTAGAAGGAATCTCATAATTTCCTCCACTTCATAATGCAACACAAACGGGATCCTTTCACTATATAAGGAAGGCTCCTCTTCAGTTCAAAATCAGAGTGGGATACAACAAGCATAATTCTCTTAGAAATCTTGAGTGTCTCCAATATTTCAAAAACTTTGTAAGATTTTATTTTCAGTATTCCAAAACCATTGTAAATATTAATCATGTATTAATCTCATTCATGTTTAATATCTTGCATTGTTATATTATTCCTATAAACTAAGTATGTTATGCACTTGCAGTCCAGGCTGATCTTGTGCATCAGAAACTGTATTTATTTTATTATGAACATTTGCTTTTTTCAATTTGTTTTCCAAATTGTCTTTTTTAAAAAATAGACTTGGATATTATTCTTGATGATTTACCATGTTTTAAATTTCGTAATTTATGGATTTAGTTTTATTTTATTGAATTAGCGTTTGTTGTATTTAGATTTAAACTGTTAGAAATAAATCTTCAACGGGAATTTTTAAACTTTTGTCACTAACCCTTTAATCCAGGACGCTTGTGGTATCAGAATCATTAATAAATAACATATATATATATATATATATATATGAAAAATAATACAACTAAAATTAATAAATGATGCTCATTTTCCATTTTTTTCATCATCTCTAAAAAAACAATTATAATAAGATTAGAGTAAATAACACACATTGATACATATTTAATTAACTAATAAAATAAAATAAATTTTCTATTGTTCTATCTGATTGTTGTGGTGCAGAGAGAAGAAGACAAGACTTTGAATTTAAAGCAGAAACATGAAGATAATGTTCTACAGAATCAAAGACATATATAGAGAAAAATCTTAACTCATCCAAAATATGCTTTATTTCTCAAACATAAAAAGAGAATTAACACACTTTGATGAAAACAAATTTTTTTAAAAACGTGAATGCATCATACAGGCAGAATAACTCAAATTATGGACAAAGGAAATAAAACATAAAGAATAAAATTAATAGAGAAACACAAAGATATAGCAAGAAAGCAACTAATCATTTCGAGAAAAAAAACTCTATAAATAGATCTTCATTTGGTTTCAAAAAGATGGGGGGATGGAGTAGATTTTTGGATAAAAAAAAAAACATAGAAGAATAGAAAAAGAATTTTTTTTTCTGTTAAAAAGTGAGGAACAAAAAGAAGAGATTATGTAAAAAAAAAATATAAAAAAAAAATGAAGTTAAACATAGAAGAAATAACCAGCAAATTTCAATATCAAAACCACCTATTTCAAAACTAAAAAACAAAAAATATAATTTTTTTTCACGACCACCGGTAACTATCGCCTACCACTGTTGCCTTCCTCTTCACTGCTCACCGTTTCACGTCTATCATGTTTGTTTCGTTCTTTATGTTATTAATATAAAACACTTTCATTTTGTTTGTTTGCTAAAATTCTGATTTCACCCTTTAAAAATTATGTCATTTACTTGTTGGTTTTTGATAAAATTGTTGAATTCATGGTTAAGAGTGATATATTTTTTTTATTATTATTATTTGTTTAAAATTGAGAGGTTATTAAAATGAAGCTTACGGTTCTTATCTCAAGATAGGTATAGGTATCACAAGGCTAGGCAACATATCACGTTAAAATAGACACATGTTCTTTCACAGATAGAGTACACTATTTGGTTTTTTTTTTATACAACTTGCATATTTGCATGTATTTCTATTTTTATTAAATCATAAAAATTAAAGAAAATAATTGGTTCAAATTATGTACAAATATAATTTGATACATCATATAAATTCTAAAATTTGTTTTTTTAATAAATTAGTTCAAAACTAAATTTTAAAATTTGATTAAATTAGATGTGACATCTTTGTTTAATATTTAGTTTATAAGTGGTACCACTTGTTGGTTTAAAAACTCAATTTAAAAATCGAAAATAATAAAATATTCTTAAAAGGGTTAATAAGGTGAGACATCTTTTTACTCTTTGAGTTTTTTGAGACACGAGTTATACACCTTGATAGTCTTGAAACTTTTATTTCAAAATAATTATTCAAATCAAACAAACTCACATTTTTTTTCTTTTCCTCAAAACAACTTTTCTTTTTATCAATAACAAAACAAATTTTCTTTAAAAACAATCAACACATCCACATTTTCTACTCAAGAACTACGTAACTGTTATTTTTCCATCGCACTTGAAGATACGTAGGAGTAAGATCACTATGACAAATTTGACATTAAAATAAATAATTTTTATTTATTTATATATATATATATATATATATATATAACTCAAATTAAACCAACCAGTTTGGACAGCTAAAAATAAATAAATAAAAAATAATAAAAATTAAAAAGTATTTGATAATAAAGTCAAAATTAGATATCCAACTCAAATTAGGACTATTGAAACTGTCTAAGAATGTGAAATTGTCAATAGACTCAATATACCCAACTCTTTCATCGATTAGATAGCAAGGCCAAGATGTAACTCATCAAGAGCTTCTCCTACCTCCACCACTAGCAAGAAAGTACAGCTTGAAGTTTTAATTTGGTCAAAACTTTCATTATTATCCATATTATTACTGAACGTGGCATCAATATTGCATTTGTAGGCACCATTGAGAGGCCTTACCCATTTAATTAACTAGCTAGAGTTGTGTCAGATGAGGGTACATTGTTCCAATAGAAAAATTTGCCACATGTCAAAAATCATAACTGCCAAGGACGGATCTATATATGGGGGAGTGTGGGGTCTTATGTCCGTATAGATATTTATTTAACTTTGACATTTTGGCCAATGGCTATATTCAGATAAATATTATCAAGAATCGGATGACAAATTACATTGGAAACAAATAATTAAATAATTATTTGATTATTTATATAAAACAGATATTTTTTTGTTAATGTTGAAAATGAAGAAAAAAAATCATTTGATATTTTTAGAATATGAAAAATCGTATAGAACAATTCTAATGTAATATTTATATTTTAAACAAAGAAATATAGTTAATGCTACAATTTTATATACATAGTGTTCTCACTTTTTTTTAAAAATTCAAATTTCTAAGCAGTCTCTCCACTACATTTTCCTCAACGCTCTCTCAAAGATGAACATATTGGACATTGGTTCCTCCATATTATTGGTGACAGTAAAATAATTTTAAATTAAATTAAAACTCTATGTAACTATATGTGATTTTTTATATTATCATATAAGTTTTTTTACACATTACTTAAATTATTGTCATATTATCAACATCGAAACTAAAATTAAAACAGGTCAAATGTTAATATTTTTAGAAAATAGAAGAATCAAAATTGTCACTACGCCAAAAATAGCCTTTTACAGCGCTTTTTTTAAGTCTTCTACAGCGCTTTTTCAAAATAAAAAAGCGCTCTGGATTCGAGCGCTGTAAAAGATACAACAGCGCTTTTAAAAAAGCGCTCTAAAAGGTACCTTTTATAACGCGCGCTTATTATGCACCTTTTACAGCGCTTGTTACAAAAGAGCGCAGTAAAAGTCATACACATAATTCATATATATGGGGTACCTTTTACAGCGCTTTTTTAAACAAGCGCTGTAAAAGGCATACACATAATTCATATATAAGGGGTACCTTTTACAACGCTTGTTTTAAAAAGCGCTGTAAAAGGCATACCTATATTTCATATATTTGGGGTACCTTTTACAGCGCTTTTTTAACAAGCGCTGTAAAAAGCATACCCATAATTCATATTTTGGTATGCCTTTTACAACGCTTTTTATAACAAGCGCTGTAAAAGGCATACCTATAATTCATATTTTGGTATGCCTTTTACAGCGCTTTTTATAACAAGCGCTGTAATAGGTGTTATTTTTTATTTTTTTTATATATATATTTTAAAAGCGCCTTTTAGCTTTTTATGGCATTTTTTTTATAAAGCACTGTCTTTTATCTTTTTATCCAAAATTAGTTTGAACCAGTTCTCACAACACAACACAACCAGAATCAGTAATTTAGAACATATTCATATGCATGTATATTGCCCTGTAACACAACCAGAACCAGAACCAGATCCAGAATCAGTTAAAACATAATCAGTTCACACAATATGATACATATATATTACCCTCTAACACAGTAATTTACAACATAAGTAACTAAATATACATTGAACCTAATTTACAATATATTCATATGCATGTTTATATACTGTCCTATGATCATATACATATAATAACTATGCACCATATAATATTTAGATCCCTTGCACAGCACCATGCTATTTCCCAGAAAATCAAATAATTTTCATTTCAATCACATACTCACACCATTCCTCTTTTAATTCCATCAGATCTTGCTCAGAATATGATGGACTGGAATTTTCAAAGTACTGTAATATAAAAATTGAACATATTATATTAAGTTAGTATCAAATATATAGATAATTTATATATGAAAATCATATAATCAAAATACCGTACCGTTTTTGGGATAATAGTTTTATTCTTGTCAACAATCTCCTTCATGAATCTCAATACATAGTACCCACAATCGATGTTGTTTGTTTGACGAGGGCACTTTATTGGGATCCATGTAATATTATTAGACTTTTGCTTCGACACTATCGCACCTCTTTGAGATCGATAAACTTTTAAGGCACTATATAAATGAATAAATGTGATTATTTTAGCATGAACAAACACTTATTTATATATATGTGTAACAAAAATAAATGAATATTACTTACGTGTCGAACATAGTCTTTATTTCGGAGTGTTTGTTGTAATCGCCATGCACGGGATCCAATTGGCTGACCACTTTCATTCCAGCCAACCTAATAAACTCATATAGTAAGTACATGCTATTAAAAAAAGCTAAACAAATACACAACAAACAGAGTATAGTATAGTATAACCTCAAACTTCGTGCCATTGCTCCTTGCTTTAATCACCTTTTGCATTATAGTTGCACCACGTTTGACTTCATTTTCATAAGCCTTAGAGGTGTCAACTTCTTCATTTTGACATTCTATTTCTTTGTTTGTATCCATTTAACTACAACAAGTTCAACATGCAGTTTAATATAACATCAACAAGCTCAACATGCATCATGCATTATTCTAAACAACCTCAACATGTATCAGTATATATATTTTAAACAAGCTCAACATGCATTTTAATCATTACAAAAAATAAATAACATCAATACCTGAATAATGGTTGGAAGAAAGATGAAATGCGAAGAAAAGAGCGAACACAGAAATTTCACAGCAATAAGGTTCACAGAAAAACGTTTTGAAGAAATACGTAATGAGGGTTACGTATTTCAATGAAAATATAAGGTTCGAAATGATCTTGGATGGAAATAAGGTTCGAAATGAAGGAGATGATCGTGGAAAAATAGTTCGTAATGGACGGGATTATAGGGTTTGCAAAAGAAGAGAAGAACGATGAAGGTTTCAATGATAGTGTAGTTTACGTAATGAAGAGGAAATTGAAGAGGTTACTATATATATAACCCTTTCACAGCGCTTTTTTATAACCCTTTTACAACGTTTTTCCAAAGAGCGCTTTAAAAGGCCTAATCCTTTTACAGCGCTTGTTAAAAAAGCGTTCTAAAAAGCGTACTTACAACGCTTATTTTTTTAAAGCCTTTTACAGCGCTTGTCAAAAGAGCGCTGTAAAAGACATCCTTATTAAAATTTTTAAAAGGCTCTTTTACAGCGCTTTTTTCAACAAGCGCTGTAAAAGGCCTCATTGTTTTTTTTAAAAGCCTTTTACAGCGCTTCCTCAAAGAAGCGCTGTAAACGACATCGTTATTTAAATTTTTAAAAGGCTCTTTTACAGCGCTTTTATAAACAAGCGCTGTAAAAGGCCTTATTATGTTATTTTTCTGTTTTGCTATGTTATTTTTTAAACAAGCTCTGCAAAACCCACCAAAATCTCTTCCTCTTCACCAAACTCCACCTCAAAGTCCTTTTATGCATCTTCTTCGCAAACATCAAAGCTTACTCTTTCAATCTCCATCTCAACACCCTTTTTATCTCTTTACATTCCCTTTCATTCTTAAATCGTAACTTGATCTTCAGGTTCATTGCCATTTTGCGAAAAATGGGTTTGTTAACAATGGGTCTGATGTTTTATGTTAACAATGTGTCTGATGTTTTTGTTAACAATGGGTCTGATGTTTTTGTTAACAATGTATTTTTGGGGATTCCTATGATGCGTACAAGGTGTTTGAAGAAAATCCTGTTAGAGAAAGTCATGTTAGCTATCTGATGAATATTATTTTTAAAGCCGTTTAAAGCCTTTTACAACGCTTGTTCGCATAAGCGCTATAAAAGGTCTCTTTATTTTATTTTACTTAGAGCCTTTTAAAGCCTTGTCACACTTGGAAGGCCTCGGTTCGAATCTGAATTAAGTGAACTTCGTAAATGTAAGCGTTTTGTAAATTACAAGAGCCTTTTACAGCGCTTGTTCACATAAGCGTTGTAAAAGGTCTCTTTATTTTATTTTACTTAGAGCCTTTTAAAGCCTTGTCACACTTGGAGGGCCTCGGTTCAAATCTGAATTAAGTGAACTTCGTAAATGTAAGCGTTTTGTAAATTACAAGAGCCTTTTACAGCGCTTGTTCACATAAGTGCTGTAAAAGGTCTCTTCATTTTATTTTACTTAGAGCCTTTTAAAGCCTTGTCACACTTGGAGGGCCTTGGTTCGAATCTGAATTAAGTGAACTTCGTAAATGTAAGCGTTTTGTAAATTACAAGAGCCTTTTACAGCGCTTTCTAATCTAAGCGCTGTAAAATGTCTCTTTATTTAATTTTTAAAAGGGCCTTTTACAGCGCTTGGTAAGGAGAGCGCTGTAAAATGTCTCATTATTTTATTTTTATAAGGGCCTTTTACAGCGCTTTGTTTAAAAAGCGCTGTAAAAGGCTTTTTTTTTTTAAAAAAATACCCTTATCCCCCCACCCATAATTCAAATTACCCTTATCCTTATCCCCCCACCCATCAACCAAACTATCCAAAAGCCAAAATAATTCAGATTAGAACCAGAATAATTCAGATTATAATACAACAATAATTCAATAAAACCAGAATAGAACCAGAATAGAACAATAATTCAGATTACAATAATTCAGATTACAACAATAAAACCAGAATAGAACAATAATTCAGATTACAACAATAATTTCATATTACATGCATGGCTTATATAAAACAATTAAACATGTACATTAAGATGCCCTTCTTCTTTTCCTGGTGGGATTCAAATCTGTTTGTCCATTTACAATACGAAACGATGGATTAATCCAAATTCCCTCATCATGATCATCTCTAAGATATAAACCATCATCAGTTGAATCAATTTCATGTGGTTGTTGTGATGTTGCAAATAAAAGATCATTACCAACATCTTCATCATTGTTGTTATCATCACTTATTTTATTGGTCGATAGGACAACAAACCATTTATCATCAGAAGGATCGGTGACATAAAACACTTGTTGAGCTTGTGACGCTAAAATAAAAGGCTCGTCTTTGTATCCCACCCTATTAAAATCCACACGCAAGAATCCTGACTCATCAATCTGAACACCATTATTATTATCGACCCACTTGCAACCAAATATGGGAACACGAAACATTGTGTAGTCTAACTCCCATATGCGCTCGATAACCCCAAAATATGATAGATTTGCATATATTGGGTTTTTGTCTTTTGCACTGGAGACATGCATCGCTTCAGCTACGAGAGTGACTCCACTGTTTTGCATTGTGGTCTGATCATCTTGTTCTTTGGTATAAAATGTGTAGCCGTTAATAACATAACCAGTGTAAGAAAAGACATGTAAGCTCGGACCATTTGCTAGCCACCTCAATCTCTGTGAAATTGATCTGGGGTCTATATCAAATTTTGACTTTATGTGATTTTTTAACCATGTTATAAAACTTCGATTGTGCTCTCGAGTTATCCAATTTTGATTCCTATTCATGTTCAAATGAGCTAACTGATCCATGTGTATTGTAACATACGGTTGAACCTCATCATCATTGTGCAGAACATACAATTGTGCATGCTCCCATTCTGTCCTTGATATAGTCAGCAGTCTCCTTCCAATTATCCCTTCTCCTGATATTCTTCCCGAATGACGAGACATGGGAAGCCCTATGGATTCAACATTGGACAGATATTCAGTACAAAATTCAGCGGCCTCTTCCACAATGTATCGTTCAGCAATACAACCTTCTGGTCGACTTCTACTTTTTATGTACCCTTTTAATATTTTCATATATCGTTCTATCGGATACATCCATCTCATATAAGCTGGCCCACAAAGTTGTGTCTCCTTAACCAGATGAACAGTAAGGTGAACCATTATATCAAAAAACGATGGTGGGAAATACATTTCAAGCTCACACAAAGTAACAACAATTTCCCTCTGCAATGTCAGTAATTTCTGAGGGTCGATCACTTTACTACAAATTTCCCTGAAGAAGAAACATAATCTAGTCAAGGCTAGTCGAACTTTTTCAGGTAAAATGGAACGTATACCTATTGGTAGCAAATGCTCCATTAGAATATGACAATCATGGGTCTTCAAACCTTTTAACTTGAGGTCTTTCATACAAACCAAACTTTTAATGTTCGAAGAGTATCCTTCTGGAACTTTAACTTCGTGTAGAAATTTACATAAAACAAATTTTTCCTTTCTAGATAGAGTATGAGCTGCTGGAGGTAGATATGTGCGATTTCCTTTCTTTACTGGAGCCAATTCATTTCTTATTCCCATATCGATCAAGTCCAATCTTGCGTTGATGCCATCTTTAGACTTTCCTGGAACATTGAGTAACGTACCAATAACACTATCAAATACATTTTTTTCAATATGCATCACATCGAGGAAATGTCTTATATACAATGACTTCCAATATGGCAATTCAAAGAAAATTGACTTTTTCTTCCACCCAGTTTTGACCAACTCTCCCGCAAAAGGTTTGCCAAATTTATTGGTCAAACCTTGTACTTTTTCAAGTATTTGATATCCAGTCGGTGCTGAAGGAGCTTTACCTTCCTCTGATTTTCCATTAAATGCATTTCTCCACCAACGATACTGATGACTATAAGGTAAAAATCTACGATGTCCAAGAAACACATTCTTCTTACAATGTTTCAACCGCATCCAATTTGTACTCTCTTCACATATAGGACATGCGCACTGACCTTTAATGCTATATCCTGATAAATTACCATATGCTGGAAAATCATTAATTGTGCCGAACAACATAGCCCTCAAATTGAAACATTCTTTCTTATACCCATCATAAACTTCCACACCTGTCTCCCACATACGTTTTAAATCTTCGATTAGAGGAGTCAAGTATACGTCGATATCATTCCCCGGTTGTTTGGGTCCAGAAATTAACAGAGATAACATCATAAACTTACGCTTCATATATAACCATGGAGGTAGGTTATATATTACCAAAATCACAGGCCACGTGCTGTGTGAGATGCTTTGAAGACCATGTGGATTCATTCTATCAGTAGAAAGTGCAAGTCTTAGATTTCTTGACTCCATCCCGAATTCAGGATAGTCGTGATCAATTTTTGCCCATTGTGGAGAATCTGCAGGGTGTCGAAACATTCCATCTCTAATTCTTTCATCTGCATACCATGTCAAGTATTTTGAATCTTCTTCACTACGATACATGCGCCTAAATCTTGGTATTATAGGAAAATACCACACAACTTTTGCTGGAGTAGATTCTTTCTTCTTATATCGAGAGACATGGCATTTCGGACACGCCTTAAGTAGTTCATATTCATTTCGAAATAAAATGCAATCATTAGGACACGCATGAATCCTTTCGTAACTCATGCCAATAGAACACAAAATCTGTTTAGCCTCGTAGGTTCGACTGGGAAGTTCATCATCATCTGACAACATATCTTTTATGAGTGTTAATAATTCTATAAAGCTTTTATCAGACCATCCATTACTCGCTTTTAAGTTGTACAACTTTAATATCACCGACAGTCTTGTGAATTTAGTACAACCATTATATAATTCTTTCTCGGCATCACTCAACAAACTTTCAAACATTTTAGGACAATCTCGAAGATATTCTTCAACTGCTTTTGCGATCTCATCAACTCGGTCCGGCTCATATGTATTTGTATCGAAGTCAGTTGAAGCATATGTCGAACTATTCTCAAAATTAATGTTTCCTTTTTTTTTCTCACCATGTCTTATCCAACATGTGTAGCTTTGATCAATTCCATTACATACTAGATGTCCTTCTAATTCATCTTCTCTAACACGTTTTCCAAAACAACATTTTAAACAAGGACAAACTACTCTATTTGGATCTTTTGCATTCTTCACTGCAAACTCAACAAACTCCTTCACTCCAATTTCATACTCTTTTGACAATCGATTGGCTGACATCCATTTCCTATCCATATTATACCACTTATATAAATGCAGTTACAAAACTAATAAGCTTTCAATACTGAACTAATAAACTAATAAACTAATAAGCTTTCAATACAAAACATATCAACACGTTTCAAAACAGAACAGATCATGTGATATGAGTTTTTGACAATTTTTGACAATTTCAAAACATAACAGATCATGTGGTATATATAATATGAATTATTCAATTGTTCATGAGAAATAATGTTGTTTTGGATTAACAGATTTGTCCATAACAGATCATGTTGTTTCTCATGAACAATTGAAGAGATTTAAAACATAACAGATCATGTGTAGAAGAGATTTAAAACAATTGAAGAGATTTTTTGACAAAAACAAATTAAAAAATACCTGAGACAACGTAGATGGCTGCACAGTACGTAGAGGATATTAGGGTTTTGAAAGATCTAGAGGATATGATATGAGGGTTTCCAAAGTATATAATTATTTGAAATATGCATTTTACAGCGCTTGTGAAAAAAGCGTTGTAATAGGTAGTTAAATTCAATGAAAGCGCATGTATTTTACAGCGCTTGTAGAAAAAGCGTTGTAATAGGTAGTTTAAAAAATTGAAAGCGCGTGCATTTTACAGCGCTTGTGAGAAAAGCGCTGTAAAATAATACGCGAAAGCGCTTCATTTTAGAGCGCTTTTTTGACAAACGCTGTAAAAGCCTTATAGCGTTATGTGCAAACATTATAAGACATACAACAGCGCTTCTATTACAGCGCTGTAAAAGGCTCCGTTATTTTTAAAATATATTTTCAACAGCGCTTGTATTTAGCAAGCGCTGTAAAAGGCAATTTTTGGCGTAGTGTGTGGAAAAAATAGAGAATTAAAATTGTATTTTAATCTATCTCTAATATAGAATTCATTTATATTTTTATAAGACTCTTTTAAATTTTTAAATCTATTAATTATTTCTCTATTAGATATATATCTCTTTTTATAAACAATAATAAAAATTATGATTGGAATTGAGAATATAAGCTAACTCTTTTTTTTTTCAAAGACAAAATTGTAAAAACATATAATACTATTAAAAACTTTCTTAATTATAGCAGTTTAGTTAAATAGGTCTTAAATTTAAGAAGAAAATTGATATTAGTACTTATTGTGTCTCTAATTATAAGCACATTTTAAAAAAAAAATTTACTCTTAAATATAAACACTCTTTTAAGTTACCATGTACATTTTTTTTACATAATTAAATATACATCTTATTAATACTTCGATTTAATTTATCTTGGAAAAGAAGTTAAATTAAATGCTTTTATATATAAATAGTGATTTAGTAATATTTATGCATTAAATACAAAACATTCATCTTTTTAATATATATAAAAAAAAATGATTTTTTAATATATATATATATATATATATAT
>JBBPBT010000623.1:5366919-5386077 GCA_037974875.1 Cicer bijugum
GTATAAAGGTTATAAGGTAAGTCTAACTCAAAGTACTAATATGTGGAGTCTTATAGCGTAACTACAACATTAAATATTTTTATCTATTAAATATTTAATGTGAGATTTATAACAATGTCATTTTCTTTAAAAGTTGATGTAGATAACAACTTTTATTATATTAACATTAATATGACGGTAGTCTTTTCCACTTTGATAGTTTCAATCATCTATAAGTATTTATTGAAGCATCTTCTTTTAACCGAAAAGTAACTCTATTTTGTAGCTGAACTCTCAATGAAAGCAATAATTATTATAACTTAATTAATTCTCCATAGAGAGAGTTCGCCTCAAAAGATTATTATATTATGTGGAAGAACAATATGACTTAAATATCATATTGAGTATTTTTATCTACTCAATATAAGATTCATAATATTGTGTTTAAAAAAAAAAAATTTAGAACACTATCACGTCCTTTAAGAATCTATGACTATAGTAATTTTCACTCTATCAGCATTACTTCGATAATGACTATTTTATTTTTGACGACTTCATTCGTCTATCAGTATTAAGTGGAGTGTCTTGATCCAACCTAAAGGTAGTCATTTCTTTAACCAAACAATAAAAAACACCACTTGTTATCCACTTTAATTTAAAAGACTAGTCCATAAGATAGACACTACAAGAAAACATGAATTTTGTGAGGGCCAAAAGCCCTCACAAAAGGGAAAAAACAGCCACAAATGTGGCTTTTGTGAGGGCTTTTAGTCGCCACAAAGAAGTTGGTCACAAAATTTTGTGAGTGTTTTTGCAGCCACAAAAGACAAGCATTTGTGAGGGTTTTTGCAGCCACAAAAGTCTGTCTTTGTGAGGGCATAGGCCGCCACAAAGGACAGGCTGAATTTGTCGGACCTTTGTGAGGGCCGCCACAAAGGGCAGACTAAATTTGTCTGATTGGACCTTTGTGAGGGCTTTTGGCCGCCACAAATGCTAACGTAATTAAAAAATAATATATTTTGTAAGGGCTTAGGCCGCCACAAAATAATTTGTATTTAATAAATTAATTTTTAAATTCAAAATTAATAGTTTATTATAATATTATATATAATATTTTAATATAAATATAATATTAAAATTTAAATTATAATTAAATTTAAAATATAATGTAATTATAAATTAAATTTAATATATAATAAACTAATCTTAATATAATTAAAAATTTAAAATAAAATTTTTAAATTAAAATTAAAGATTAATAATTAAATTAATCATTAATTTAAATAATAAAATATTAATAATAAAATATTTAAATATTTAAATATTTAAATTAATAATTATAATTATAATTAAACATTAATTTAAATTATAAAATAAAATTATAAAACTACATATATAATATAATTTATACTTACCAAATTTAAATGAAGCTTAAGAGTAATTTTGTGTAGAGAGAAGGAGGAGAGAATAGTTAGAATGAGGTTTTAGAAAGAAGTTGGATATAAAAAAATGAAGGAGGAAGGGAGAAAAATATATATAGTGTTACCTTGAGCATTTGTGGCAGCCAAAGCGGCCACAAATGCCAGCTGGATTGTACATTCCTTTGTGGCGACCTTTGCAGCCCCAAATTCCACTGGTCACGTCACTCATTTGTGACGGATTTGGCCTCACAAAATGTATTTTTTGTGAATTTGTGAGGGCTTAGGCAGCCACAAAATCCAGTTAAATATTTAAAAATTTGTGAGGGCTTTTTCAACCACAAGACCAATTTCAATTTTGACCTTTGTGAGGGCTTTTTCGGTCACTAATTTGTGAGTGTTTTATTCAACCACAAAATATTTATAAAGTTGACCACAAATTTAAGTTTTTCTTGTATTGAGTAGAGTCTCATGACTTAAGTATTATATTGAATATTTTTATTCACTCAATACGAGACTTATAACATTAGCATGAATTTATGTTACACTCGATAATTTGAAACATGTTTTGAACAATTTGAATTTAGTTTGTGTATTATTTTGAATTTTGGATAATGTGTTGTTATTGAACAAATTGTGTTAATGTTTAATTTGAATTAAAAACTATCTGTTATTTAAAGAGTATTTGCTGGTATATATGAAGAAAGCACAATATAAATATATAAATATATATAAATATAGTATTTACTCTTATAGAAATTTATATATAAAAAAAAAAATAATAAGTGAATGACAAATTGGTGCAGAAACTCGTAGTTTGTCTATGATCAATTTCTAACAATGTTTTTTTAATTCAATCTGATAAAATTTGCAATTTACAAATGAGTTAAATATTTCGTTGAGTTTTTATTACGTTTAGTTTTTAACTAAATATATTTATTTTGAAAAAGTATTCCTATACTTTTGTACAACATTTCTCACATTTATCTACTGGCTAAATCATACCGTGTCTGTAAAATATGAAACATGTAATAAAATAAAACAGTAAAAATAATACAAATATTAAATCTTTCAAAAACATAGAAATAATAAAAAGGCCAATATCCAGCCCAAGAAAATCCTACAGTAAATAAGCCCAACTAATGAACCATTGACTGCAGTGAATAGTAGTAGCAAGATACGAATTTGAAAAAGAAAATCATGATAAAAACAAAGTTATTAGATTCGGAATTCTGAACTGTAAAGGGTAAAATAGGAAGAAGAAAATAACAGAGCAACAAAACAATGGCGATGATGGAGGGTGGTGACAGCAGCAACGCAGAGGAATTTGCAGTGGGTTGTTTGCTTTCGATCAGAACAACGTTAGGAGATGAATTTGAAGGTCAAGTTGTTACCTTTGATCGACCCTCCAACATCCTCGTACTCCAAGAAGGTTTCAAACATGGCCCTCGTCGAAATATTAGGCTTTTGAAAGCTAATTATATCAAAGATTTCACCTTTTTAGGTCAAGCTCAAGACCCACTTGATCCACATGATTGTTACGTTGATCTTAATGTTCTTCAATCAAGGGAAGAACTTGCCATTAGGTATTCCTCAAAATCTATTTTAAAATTCTCAATTTTTTTTTTTATTTCTAAAAAGATGTTTTTTTCTTTATTTTTTTTTTTATGATTTTGGTGTGTGATTTTGATTTTTGATTTTGTTTTTGGGGTTCAGACAAGCAGAGGCAGATGCTGAGAGGATTGGAGTTGGTGTTACCAATGAGGCACAGAGCATCTTTGATGCTTTATCTAAAACGTAAGTTTTGAATTTGATTTGTTTGAATTGAACTTAAGTAGTGTGGATCAGAGCATGGTTTTGAATTGCAGTCTGCAATTGTGGCCGCAATATTGTGGATTTTAAAGTATATGCAATGGAGTCGCAATTTAGGCCACATCAGCTGCATTTGTATGTATTTTCCCAGAATATAAATGTGATCCCAACCACAGATTTAGTGTGATATAACCCTAGATTGGAAAACTTTTTAACTTATATAATTATAAGAGATTTTATTATGTAAGGGTATGTTTGGATTGGTGGTATGTAGTCATGGAATAAAGTGGAACAAAATGTAGTTGAAAGAAACCGAGTGAAATGGAATATAGGAACATTCCATTGTTTGGGTATTTTACGATGGAATAGAACAAAATTTGGATAGAAATCAACTGAAATGGATGCCACAACTTTCCATTCTATTCCATCATTTTATAAATATCCAACCAATGAAATATCATATCAATCCGTTATATATCATCAATCCGAACATAACGTTAAAAACATAATATTTACAATTTAAAACATAATATTTACAATTTAAAACCAGTATATGTTGCAATGCATAAATAATTAAATCAGATACCAAATAATATTGACCAAAATTTTACATTTTAAGGCCAAATCCAATAGCAAGTTTTGTAAACTCAGCTAGTCAAATAGAGAATTTACCGATTTTAGTTGAGTTTACATTCTGTCCTAGAATCGTAAAGTTGTAAGATTTTAAGAAATAACTCGAGAGTTTGACAACTATGTTCAAACATTTTTGAATTTTTAAGCTTCTTATTCCTATTGCAGAATTATGATGCGTAGTTTTCCATATGGGTTTTCCTTAGGTTACTTCCTGGCTTGCATTATTTAGGGTAACTGTAGGGCTTCCTAGACAATTCCCTTTTCGTTGTAAATGTAACATATGTTTCACTGTTTTTTAATCATAAAACATAGTACACCTTTGTGTTATAGTTATGTTAGATGCTCCAAGTGTTCCCATGTCCCGGCACCATATCGATTGAATCATGCAAAGAGATGTCAAAATAAAATGTGAGGGGCAGGGGGACTTCTTTTTTGTTGGTCTAAAGATAGAAAGAAGATACTTGATCATCTGTCTTGCATATGCCTAGTGTTGGATAATATGGATGCTAGAAAATTCATATACCTTTTTTTTCTAGAACGTTTCTTTTTTTTTTTCTTTTCCTTTTTCAAAAGTCTTAAGTTGAAATGTTAAGATGCAAGCATTATATGTAGTTTGTGGAAGTCAATTAATGTGTCGGTGTCGGACACCAGGATACGACTTTGATCATAAGTGTTGGTTCTACAAGTTTACTGCAGTATATATTGTGGTAGAATGTTCTTGACATGATTTAGTTCCTTCATCCATCATCAATAACGCTGCTCTGGTCCCACACACTGTTAAGGGCACCTTTTTGCCTTGGAATCTTTAGCTTTCTAAATGTTTTATACTTTTCTTAATAGATATGAATATGATTCATGAACTAGTTGTCTAGTATTACAGATTACGTTTCCTTTTAACTGATGACATTAACATGTAACCAGGCTTCCTGTCCGCTGGGACAAGACCGTCATAGTTGTGATGAACGAGGTGCGTGTCAGCAGTCCTTATCACTCTGAATGTGTGATTGGAGGTACGCCTGCTGCAAATGACCGGGTGAAGAAAGTGGTAAATATCATCCTTTTGAATTTTCTTTAGTCTTAAAATAAGTGATGTCGTGTAGAAAAAGTTTGTATTAATAATAGCACCGTAGATTTGTATAAACATCATATGCATAAGACTGGTCGTCCTTGCGGCCTTATGATTCTTTATTACATAAAAAGAGAACAGCAAAAGAAAACTCCGTTTTCCTTCTATATTTGTAAAGCCTTTCATGGTCAGCAATAATTCTTGTCAGCTAGTATACTTGGTTTGATGTTAATTTTCTTTTTTGCAGCTTGAGTTTGAGAGGAAGAGGTTGCAACTTCGTGGTCCTGGTGGTCAGTAGAGATACAAATTTACATCTTATTATGCTCAGGAAAACACCTCCAAGGACGAAACATGATGCATATATTGCTTTTAACAAAATCTTTTACGAGAGGGTTTTCCAAGGCGCATTCCTGACTTCAGATATCTTTTGATTATCTGCTCTCTTGAGCCCTCTCAGGTTCTGTCTTTGCTTATGGAGTTTCATTTGAGGCATTTCCCTCAGATTCTTCTTAGGAGTGAATGCTGAAGCTTGTGATTTATTGTGTGTTAGACTTAGAACCCAAAAAAGTGACTAGATTTGTATAATTTATGTGTTTGACATTGGCAAGATGAACCAATTTCAATAAGTTTGACCAATTCTTTGGATAAACTTGAATCTCGGGTTTTGTTTATTCATTACACCATATTTCCCTAAATATAGGACCCTATTTATCAAATCACAAAATAAAGTTGATAGTAATTATAGTTGGTTGCAGAAAAATATGTACATTAATTAGGGGTATGTTAGTAAAGAAATAATCGATGTAGTTGAAAATTCAGTGAAGTTCTTACAAGAGTGTCTGATATTTAGGGATAGAGGTAGTATTTTTTTAAAATTTGGTGTTATGATTTATTCATTTTATTAGGCTGACCCCACATTGATACTTATCAAATGGTATCAGTGTTAGTGTCTTAGAACAGGCTACCCATAAAGGAGCTGACGAGAAAAAAGGCCGAGTAACATGTCGTAGAGTGCAGATGTCGGCTCTCGAGGGTGGTGGATGTATGGTAGGGACTTAGGTATTATGGGGTGCTTAAGTTCCACATTGAGTATTATTAGATGCTCAATGGAGTTCTTTAGAGGCTTTGTTTTTCCCCCATTGATAACTAACTTTAAAGGGAGGGTTCTCCAATTGTTTGGGGGTACTTATAACTGTTTCTGCAATCAAAGAAACAATTTGTGTAAACTTGGTCGAAATAAATAAAAAAATTATGACAGTAAGCTATTTGGAGAAATTTATGAAATTAAGCTCTTATACTTGTATAAAACTATTCCTTTTGCTAAAAAGTTGAACTGAACCTATTCAGTAAGTTTTGAGTGGTTCATATAGTTGAGTCCAAATGAAAACTTATCAACAATGTTTGGGGTTTTGGGTTCCTTGTATGGAACCCAACGATATTGCTTATTTTGTTTTTGATGTACCCAAAAAGAAGATTCTACTAAACTACTAAATGTACATGTTTCAATTTTGAAAAGAAAAATGGTTTAGTTTGTTTTTTACACGACATTCTTTTCTAACTCTTGAAAGACATAATAAAGCTGTTTTTTTGTGCTTTTTAGTTTATTTTCAAAATATTATTTAAAAAAAGTTATTTCGAAATAGTTTTTTAATTACTATAAAACTGTTAAACATATTTTAATTTAACTTTGTTTTCAAAAAAATCAATCAATAAATCTTAAATGAAAAAAAAAAAACTTAAATCAAATATCAATAAATAAAAATTTCGTGGTGATATATTTATGTAATTGGTCAGTGACGAAAGGAGATACAAAAAAGTTAATCTACCTTGTATAGCATTATTTTTGGTAGCATGTGAGATGATGAAGTTAAAGGAAGAAACCTGTTATTGTGTATACCTCTTTTTCAGCATTTGTCAGACATAATTTTATATGGGAATGCGTTATAGATTGGACCACAACCATATTTTTCTTTAGTCCACATAACAATGGTGGAGTGATTTCTTCTATAGACTTTGATAAAAATGAAGAGTAATGATAGGTCAAACAGAACTGGCATTTTTTCAAAACAGTGTAGCCGAAAGGAATCTAAAGCACCTTTGGTAAAAGTTGCAAAATAATTTGTAATCCCTCTACTACACTGTTAAGGAAAAAAAAAGAAAACTCAATGTTTCATAAAGAAGAAAGAAAAAGATAATGAAATAAATTATGTAAAAGAGAAATAAATTAATTTGGAAGAAGAAAAAGTAATTAATAATAAAAGGATTTGATAAAAAAAAAACATTAATGATTATTAATATTGTAAAATAAAAGATAATTTTTGTTTTTTCGAATTTTTGAATTTAAATTTAAAACATGATGTTAACAAATATTTTCTTTAAGAAAAGCAATTTAGTAATTATTATTTGTTTTTACATTAGTATTGTTTTTCTTTCTTTCACTCAAATTTAAATTCGGGTCCTCCAATTCTATAACTTTTAATTCAAATTATTTGAGATACCGATCCTCTATTTTTGAATTATTTAATACAATTATTTTTAATATATTCTTTAATTAATTCAAAAATATTTAATTTGAATATTTAGATATTTGACATTAAAATCAATCAATTTAGTAAATTTGATTTGTGTTTAATTTTAAAATTAAAAATTAATTACAATTAATTGATTTTTTTTTAAAACCATAAAAATAATATTTTTCTTTCAACAATGAGATGAAGGAATACATGTTAAATGTGTACATGTTTTATTTTAATTATAATCGAACGAGTCACATTTCAATTGCGTAATTTGAGTTAAAGTACACAATTAAAATTTGCATGATCTAATTTTGAATCAACAATACACAGTATTGCGACTTGATACGATTACAATCCCTTAACACAATGTGGGTACAAATTACAATGTGTTATAAGAAGGCTATGCATGGATGTACAAAGGAGTCAAATCATCTTGCTTTGCATCAGTTGCTCCTCCATTAAAACAACAATGCCAAAACAGAAATTGTCAATCAAAGTATAATAAATTTTGTTCAGTCATTTGTTTCCAATAAAATATCGAGAAATGATATTGAAACACAAATCCAAACACAAATACAAACACAATACATATGAGCCCCACACATTCTCTCACTTCATTAAATTTTTCTCCTTTTTTTTACTTTCCCCCGTTTTTTGTCTCTCTCTTTTTTCAGATTTTTTTTTGGTATTCCTCTCCAAAAATAAACACATTCATCTTCCCTTTCTTCCATTTCCTCATTTTTCCATTTAATTACAGATTTTAATCAAAAATTTTATGAAGTAACTTGAGCAACTTTATCTCCTCACTTGCAAGGTAACTTTATCTCCTCATTTCCTCATTTTTCCATTTATTTACACGTTTTCTGGGTTCATAGCTGGTTTTTCTGCTTCTGGTTAATAATATAAACATTATTGGTTAATGAAGTATCCTATGTGGTTAATGACTTATTTTTGTCTAAAACTTAGGGTTGTGAACTATTAATCAATTATGTTAATTATTTTTGTCTAAATATTAAGTTTCATCACTTTTAATCAATGATGTTAATCAGATTTGAAATCTTAAGTTTCATATTATGTGATTAGTAGTGTTTAATTATAGGTTTTTCTGATTTTTTGTTTCTGGTTACACTACAAGAAAAACACCATTTTGTGGCCAACTTTATAAATATTTTGTGCCCGAATAAAACCCTCACAAATTAGTGACCGAAAAAGCCCTCACAAATGCCAAAATTGAAATTGGTCTTTATTTGTGGCTGAAAAAGCCCTCACAAATTTTTAAACATTTAACTGGATTTTGTGGCTGCCTAAGCCCTCACAAAATCACAACATTGTGATTTTGTGAGGGCTTAGGCAGCCACAAAATCCAGTTAAATATTTAAGGATTTTGTGAGGGCTTTTACAGCCACAAAAAATCAATTTGTGATGGTCAAATCCGTCACAAAGGACTGACGTGACCAGTGGCATTTGTGGCTTCAAATGCCGCCACAAAATTTTAAACCCATGTGGACTTTGTGGCTGCTATGGCCGTCACAAATGCTCAAGGTAACACTATATATATTTTTCTCCCCTCCTCCTTCA
The DNA here is from genome assembly GCA_037974875.1 of Cicer bijugum. Taxonomy (NCBI): domain Eukaryota; kingdom Viridiplantae; phylum Streptophyta; class Magnoliopsida; order Fabales; family Fabaceae; genus Cicer; species Cicer bijugum. The sequence continues at coordinate 5,375,922 of JBBPBT010000623.1, forward strand.
TTTTATCACATCCAACTTCTCTCTAAAATCTTATTCTAACTATTCTCTCCACCTTCTCTCTACACAAAATATTTTGTTATTAATTTAAATATTTTATTATTAATATTTTATTATTTAAATTAATCTTTAATTTAATTATTAATCTTTAATTTTAATTTAAATATTTTATTTTAAGTTTTTAATTAAATTAAGATTAGTTTATTATATATTAAATTTAATTTATAATTACATTATATTTTAAATTTAATTTAAATTTTAATTTATTTATAATTTTAATTTAATTATAATTTTAATTTAATTATAATTATAATTTTAATATTATATTTATATTAATTTATTATATATAATATTATAATAAACTATTAATTTTGAATTTAAAAATTAATTTATTAAATACGTATTATTTTGTGGCAGCCTAAGCCCTCACAAAATATATTATTTTTTAGGCTTAATTGCACTTTTGGTCCCTCTATTATAGGTGAAAATTGAAAATAGTCCCCCCATTTTGTTTGTCTCCAGTTTTAGTCCCCAAACAGAATTTGATGTCAAATCATGATGAGTTATCATTTTTTAATGACGTGTCAATAAATAGGTGACGTGGCAGACGCTTACGTGGAATAAACTTATTATTATATTATTTCTAATTAAAAAATATAATTTTTATTCTCAAAAATCATTTATTTTAATTAGGATTCTACAATTTAATTTAATTTTAATAATTTAATTATATTTTTAAAAATATTTCACAATTATTAAAATGATATTTGAAAATAAAAATTATATTTTTTAATTAGAAATAATATAATAATAAGTTTAATCCACGTAAGCGTCTACCACGTCACCTATTTATTGACATGTCATTAAAAAAAATGACAACTCACCATGATTTGGTATCAAATTCTGTTTGGGGACTAAAACTGAGGACAAACAAAATGGGGGGACTATTTTCAATTTTCACCTATAATAGGGGGACGAAAAGTACAATTAAACCTATTTTTTAATCAGGATGACATTTGTGGCGGCCAAAATCCCTCACAAAGGAGGGAGGGAATTTGTGGCGGCCTGGGCCCTCACAAATTTCCAATCAGAAAAATTCAGCATGTCCTTTGTGGCGGCCTATGCCCTCACAAAGGCAGACTTTTGTGGCTGCAAAAGCCCTCACAAATGCCAACCTATTTCAGGCACTTTGTGGCTGCAAAAGCCCTCACAAAATTTTGTGACTAGCTTCTTTGTGGCTGCCAAAAGCCCTCACAAAATCCACCTTTGTGGCTGCTATTTGCCCTTTGTGAGGGCTTTTGGCCCTCACAAAATCCATCAATTTTTGTAGTGTTAATAGTGTAAATATTATTGGTTAATGAATTATAATAGGTGGTTAACGATCAAATTGAATTATTTTTTGTAGTTTTTGTGTGACATTTGTGCTATCAATTGAAACTTCATGGATTGTGGTACTATTGAAGATGAAGGTATCAGGGTTGACAACCTTGACGATGATGACAACACATGTTGTTGGGAGCCTGCAATAGGGATGTGTTTTTCTTGCTTAGAAGAAGTCAAATCATTTTATGAAGAGTATGCTTTGAGAAAGGGTTTTGGGTGGAAGATTTGATCTTCAAGAAAAGGGCAAGATGGGGAGCCCTGCTACTTAATTTTATCATGCTCAAGAGAGGGGGCTAAAGTGTCAAAAATTCCGTGTACGTTAAAAACACTTCCAACTAAGGTAAATAATTGTCCTGCCAAGATTGTTATTAAGTTGAACAACTTGGTTAATGAATTTGAACTAAAACCTTGGGCATTCTAACCAATTGATGTGCAAATTGATTTCTTTAATCACAGAACACATGTCTGATGAAAAACATTTTAGTAATCAATTTCCCAATCGATTGACTTAGTGAAGCTTTGTTCTGTGAATTAGAAAATCGATTAACCAATTAGAAAATCGGGTTAATGGCGTAAATGAACATGGTTAGTGTTATGAACAACTTGGTTAATGAATTTGAACTGAAACCTTGGGCATTCTAATCAAACAAGATATATATCTGGTTAATGAATTAAAACAATATTGTTAATTCCTTGCACAACTTGGTTAATAAATTTTAACAGAATGTTTGGTCATTTTTATCAGACAAAATATAAATCGGGTTAATGGCGTAAATGAACATGGTCAATGTTGTGAACAAATTGGTTAAGGAATTCCTTGCACAACTTGGTTAATAGATTTGAACAACTTGGTTAATAGATTCAAACTGAACAGAATGGTCATTCTTATCATACAAAATATAAATGTAGTTAATGGCTTTAAGTAACATGGTTAATATTGTGAACAACTTGGTTAATGAATTTAAAACCAATTTGAATGTTTGAAGGTGGAAATGATTTGCCAATAATTAAACTTAACTTCAACAAATTTTCAGCAAACTTAACTTCAACAAATTTGAATTTTCAGACATAATTCATCTGAACTACATAACTTCAGCAATTTTTACACAACTTAATCAATCAAATCTAAATCCTTACTTCATCATAAAGAAATAAATAAATAAAGTTCATTCATATTTGTTCATAAAAGCATAAAGGAAAAATACAGGCAAAAAGTGCAGTTCAAATCCCACCAACTACATCGCTATAGAGAACCCCCCACATACTTAAAATATCATAACACTTATTACTTCTACTTCTTCTTCTTCTTCTTCTTCTTTTAACTCGATTCCTTGGTTTATCTTTCATTCTCGTAATTATGTTTGACGTTGCTTTTGTTGAACTGTCCATGTTAGGCTCACATGCGACTTCATCCCCAACATTCTCAAAAGGGGTACTAATTTCCACCTCATATGTTGACAAATAATATGTTATTAACAAGTCTAATTGCATATCATAAATATTTGATAAACAATTCCCCCACTATGTCCATCCCACCTACTAGCCAACTCCGACAATAAAGCACCAGAAATTTGTAAATTATATATTATATTATAAAACCTATTAATAGTGAGAGCAGATTTTTTCAATAAATGGTATACTATCAAATTCAAATTTTATAAGTTTCTCTTTCATGAAACATAGAAAACAATGTAGTAGCCACTCATTTGGTTGAAAAAAACTTAATCCCCTTCGAAAAAATACTGATTACCTATTTTGATAAAAACACGATTTTAATTTCATCTATAGAAATCATCGTTTCTATCTTCAGATTCATCAATTTTTAATTGCTTCTTCTTTTTGTTTATTTGATGCATTCTTAAACATTGAAAAATGCAAGCATTTATTATTTACATTTCTGATGCATTTTCTTCCAAAATAACTCAACTATCTATATTAAAATTTATGAAAATGTGAATGGATTTTGTTAGAATCATGTTACATGAGTTATTTCCTGTTGAAATAGTATTAAGGTGTGTTGCCTCACTATATTAACTTTTGCAAAAACACTTAATTTCAGCACTACATTGGTGTTTGAATTTGTGTACAACATATGTGAATAATCATAATAATAATACCGACAAAGACAAAAATAGAAACATAGAAGTAAAAAATAGAAACCCTAAAAATTAAAAAATCCTAAAGGAAGAAGCTAAAATAGAAACCCTAAATCAATAACTAAAAATGGAAACGAACAAGCCAAAATAGAAACCCTAAATCCTAAACAGAGAAGTAAAAATAGAAACCCTAAATCAATAACTAAAAACCCTAATGATATGGAAAAGTAAACTTACAATGACTTAATAGGGCAAAACAGAGAAGAACATCGAAACAGGATCGACAAAACAGGATCGGCGAAACGAAACAGGATCGGCAAGGCAAAACGAAACAGGATCGGTGAAATAGAAGATTGGTGAAAACGGCAGAATGATGGAATGGTGGAACAGAGAAGATAGTGAAGAACAGAGAAGATAGTGAAGAAGAGAGAAGAGAGAAAGAGAAGAAGAGAGAGAAGAGAGAAAGAGAGAAAGAAAGGGTTTTCAGGAATGGAATAAAATTTTATAAAATGACTAAAATGTCCCTAAGTGTGTATACATATTTATTTTTGTATACGTATACGGTATATGTGTTTGTATTTGTGTTTGAATTTGTGTTCCAATATCATTTTTCTAAAATATCATATATACTTCCATTGACTTAATTAGAGCAATCACATGTATCTCCACCTAAATTTTTATTATATATGAAAAGGGAAGAAAATAAATTAAATCGAATTACTTTACAAATTATGAGTCTTATCTGCATTAAAAATATTATATCTAAACTTTATCTATTACTTGTTAAAGGCCTAATTTTAAGGTATAATATGATTTCTTGTAAAACATCACTATGAAAGCATTTAAAAATTTATTTCACTATTATTTTATGAAAATTTATTTCATTCACCGCTAGATATTATAAATACACAAATAAGTTAACACCACAATAAATTTAAATTCTATTTTAATATCTAACATTATTATTTAGAGTATCTAATATTATAATATATTATATTTCAATTATTTTAAAATAATATTTTTAAATATTTTCAATCATTAATACAAATATATTTATATTATAGAAAACATAAATAGATTTATGATTTAACAAAAAAAAGACTTAATATTGCAATATATTTAATTAAGTAAATCGATTTGATAAATCCAAAAAGCTTTTTCAACGATTTTAATCTGAACTTTGAAACTAATAGAATTTTTGTTTTTAAAACTTTGTCCGACTTATATAAATAAAAATTTGGTCTAATATGAGTCTATCCACTAGTTCATAAATCCATATCAGCAAGTCTGACCTATGACCACGTATATATATCTACTCACTTATATCTTATCTTTATTCTTAAATATATCACTCCTTCAAAAAAACTTTCATATCAGTTTCATATGCCCCTTTAAATTTCAACAGCAATTACCATTTATTTAACAAAACGTCTCCAATTATTTTGATTTTATTTGTAAACAATAAGTTACCAATAAGTATTAAGAATCTTAGGAAATATAATATTAAATTGTTAGTAAATGTAATACCATCGAATAACTTACAAATATTTATATTTAAGAACGAAAATTAGTGCCATCATCAAAAGTCTTTAGATCTTCTAAAGCAGTACCAGAATCTTCCATGAAACAAATGAGGTATCGATTTGGTTGTTAGAAATGCTAAAAACTTGGTGATTGTCGCTGCAACTTTGATGGTGGATGGATTCCATGATGCCATTACTGTGGACGCTTTCAATATTCTTTTGCCGATTGGTTTGGTTCGAGATTTCGATTTGAAATTTAATTTTATCAATTTAATTTTGCTTAAAATATATGTTTAACCAAAATTACTATAATCCGTACTTTTATTAATTTTGCTCCAAAATATGTGTATTGCCAAAAATAACATAATCATATTTTTTAAGCGTTTATTTTAAGTTTATAGGTATAAAAAAACATTTGTTTGTACATTTGCAACTCTAACCACAAATTTCATATTATAGTTCGTAGTCTCTTAATTTAATTTTATATAACGTTTTAGTTATTTGTCTTTTTTTTTTCTTTCTGAGTTGATCATTTATTTTAATTTTAAGTGACAGTTTTGTTGGAATAGGAAATTGAAATCTAAATTCACACTAATTAGAATCATGAGAATCAAAGACTTTATTATTCCAGTTACTTTATTTGTTTGCATACACATTGTCTTTTATAAGCTTTTAACAAACTAGAGTTTGTTATAACTAACTTGACTAACTAACTGTCTAGTCAGTTCTAACTAACTAATTTGAATTACATCATATTTCTCAATACACCTCCTTAATTCACATTTGTTAGTGACATCATTCCAAGCATTCTTCTCAGTTCTTCAAATCTGTCCTTATTTAGTGGTTTAGTCAGCATATCTGCCACCTGAACTTTAGTTTTGCAATGCATCAGCTGCAACTTTTCTTTGTTAACTTGATCACGCAAAAAATGAAACTTGGTTTCAATGTGCTTGCTTCTTCCATGTGCTACAGGATTTTTAGCCAAATCTATTCCAGATCTGTTGTCTACTAACAACTTCATTATATTTGCTCCATTTAAGTCAATTTCATCGAGTAACATTTCCAACCATGCTGCTTGACAAGCTGCCAAGACTGCAGCCACATACTCAGCTTCACATGAGGACAATGCAACCACACATTGCTTCTTAGAACACTAAGATATTGGTGCTTTTCCACACATGAACACATATCCCCCTGTGCTTTTCCTATCATCTTTGTCTCCACTCCAATCAGAGTCTGAATATCCATAAACTTTTGCATTTGTTTGATCAAACTTTCCAGGAAATAGTATTCCAAAATCTTGTGTTCCTTTGATGTATCTAAGTATTCTTTTTTGCTGCAACTAGATGAGAAGCCCTTGGCTTGTCCAAGAACCTACTTATCAGCCCAACACCATATGCCAAATTTGGTCTTGTGTTGCAAAGATATCTCAAGGAACCTACAATCTGCTTATAGAGTGAAGCATCTACCATTTCATCAGTTCCATCCCTCTCAAGCTTGATTCTAGTATCTACTGGAGTTGTTACTGGTTTACACTCAACCATATTGAACCTATTCAGAATATCAGTGAGATACTTTCTTTGATGCAGAAAAATTCCTTTGCTTGTGGTCACAAACTCCATACCCAAGAAATATGATAGTGAGCCTAAGTTTGTCATTTCAAAAACTGACATCATATTCTTCTTAAACTCAGAGATTTCCTTCTCATTACTTCTAGTTACAAGTAAATCATCAACATAGAGGCACACTATGAGATGATTTGATGCTGCTGATTTTTTCAGATACACATCATACTCCTTTGTGCACTTTGGGAATTTTTGCTCTAAGAGAAAAGTATCAATTATTTTATTCCAGGCTCTAGGAGCCTGCTTCAATCCATACAGGGCCTTTCTAAGCCTATACACCTTGTCTTCTTGCCCTTTTATTTCAAACCCAGGTGGCTGACTCACATAGACTTCCTCCTCTAATAGACCATTGAGAAATGCAGATTTTACATCAAGCTGATATAATGACCAACCTTTCTTGCTTGCCAATGCTACTACAAGCCTTATAGTTTCAATTCTGACCACATGGGCAAAAACCTCATTGAAATTCAGTCCAGGCTTTTGCAAAAAACCCCTTGCAACTAATTTTGCTTTGTACTTTGCAATCTCTCCATTTGGCTTCATTTTCATCTTGTAGACCCATTTTACATCTATGGCTCTTTTCTGTTTTGGCAAGGACACCAGCTCCCAAGTCTTATTCTTCTCTATTGATTTCAATTCTTCTATCATAGCTTCTTTCCACTGCACATGACTCAGTGCTTGTTCTAAACTGACATATTCTGCCTCTGCAAGTAATGCAAACTGAATTAAGTCACCTTCTGTAGTAATTGCTGAATCTGGAAGTAACTTATAGCCATCAAGCCTAACTGATTGATGTCTTTCCCTTTGTGATCTTCTTACTGGTTCTGTTTCTGCATGTGCTTCAACTTGTTCTTCAATGTCTTGACTGTTTTCAAGCCCCACAAATACTCTTTTATCATTTCTGCATGCAAAGTTTGTATCCCAGTTCCAGCCTTTTAATTCATCTACAACAACTTCTTTGCTTATGATAATTTTTCTCTGCCTGGGATCAAACATTTTGTATGCTCCTGTTGAATGATAACCAAGTAACACCATTGGTTGAGCCCTATCATCCAATTTCTTTTTCAAATGCTTAGGAACATGTCTAAAACATAGAGAACCAATAATTCTGATGTGTTTCACACTTGCCTTCCTTCCTAGCCATGCCTCTTCAGGTGTGACATCACCCAATTTCTTGGTTTGACATTTATTCAAAATATAAACAGTCGTTGCTACTATCCCTCCCCATAAATAATGAGGTATTCCTTTCTCCTTCATTATGCTTCTTACCATATTTAAGATAGTCTTATTTCTTCTCTCAGCAATACCATTGTGTTGAAGTGTATATGGTGATGTTACTTCATGTACAATTCCCTCATTTTCACAAAATTTTGCAAATTCCAATGAGTTGTACTCTCCACCTCCATCAGTCCTAAGAGTCTTAATCACACATTCACTTTGTTTTTCAACCATTACTTTAAACTTTTTGAAAACATCAAACACCTCACTCTTTTCCTTGATTATATATACCCACATCATTCTAGTATATTCATCAATAAAAGAAACAAAATAATTGTTACCTCCAAGTGACTTGACCTCAAATGGACCACACACATCAGAAAATATCACTTCAAGCTTTTTCTTTGATCTGATTGTTATTTCTGCTCTAAAAGAATTTTTGGGCTACTTTGACTCAACATCTTTCACAAACTTGAGTTGGCATCTTTATGACAGGAAGACCATGTACCATCCTTTTCTCTTCTAATAAGCTGAAGCTTCTGAAATTCAAATGTCCAAACCTCTTATGCCATCTCTAGTTTTCATCTTCTATTGTGGTTGACAAGCATCTATGCTCCATCACTTGCAATCTGATCTTAAAATTCCTATTGCTGGACAAAGGAGCTTTTAAGATTAGTCTACAATTTGCATCATACAACTTTAGTTGACTCTCCTCCATCCTCATAGAAAAACCCTTTTGTAGCGGTTGCCCAAGACTGAGTAAGTTACTTTTCATGCTTGGAACATACAACACATCGTTTATGTATGAACTTTTTCCATCTTTTCTCAAGATCTTTACGCTATTAACACCTTCAGCAGTGACACTACTGTTGTCTGCAAACCTGACCTTTCTTTTCACCTCCATGTTCAAATTCTTGAACCAATATTTATTACAAGTCATATGATTTGAGCAGCCTGTATCTAAGTACCAAAAATCAGATTGCTCCACTTCTGGTCTGGTGACTGCCATCTACAAGACACCTTATGAATTTGAATCTTCATCATTTGCATATTGCACCTCATCATCTTTCCTTTGAAGATTCTTGTTATGCTTGCATTCATTTGTAAAATGACCATACTTTTGACAATTAAAGCACCAAATTCTTTTCTTGTCAAACCTTTTCTTGTATTTTGTATTGTCTTCTTTCTTGTTCCCTTCATGAACACCTTGTTCACTAGTGCCCTCACATGATCCTTTTCCTTTTTGATTCTTCCATTTCCCCTTCTTGAACTTTCTTCCATCACTAAAATTCTTCTTTGATGTTTGAGCTTGTAGAGCATGCTCAATCACTTTCTTTGAGCTTCTCTGCTTGATCCTCAATTCGTGAGCCTCCAAGGAACCCTGAAGTTCTTCTAACTTCAGTTCTGAGAGATTTTTTGACTCCTCTATAGCCACCACAATGTGATCAAAATTAGGAGTTAAAGTTCTCAGGATTTTCTCTACCTTCATCAACTCAGTTATCGCTTCTCCACATGACTTCATATGATTTGTTAATGTGAGTAGCCTTGTAAGAAACTCTGCAATGGTTTCTGGCTCAGTCATCTGCAATAACTCATATTGCCTTCGAAGACTTTGTAATTTCACCTTCTTCAACTTATCAGCACCTTCATATGCACTCTTGAGAGTGTTCCATGCTCCTTTTGCAGTTTCAACATCTATGATCTTCTCAATATGTTGGAATCAACACATTGATGGATAATGAATAAGCCTTTTCCGTCCTTCTTCTTTTGTTCTTTATTCAAAGCCTTATGCGCATCAGTTGCATTTGCTGCCAATTCAGAAACACCATCACTAACGACTTCAAGCACATCTTGAAATCGAAAAATCACCTTCATTTGAGCACACCAACGCTCATAGTTCTTTCCATTAAAAATTGGAAGATTTGTTGGGAAATGACCATTCTTTTCCATCTTGTTTTTGGCCAAGAATCGAACCTTGCTCTGCTATACCAATTTGTTGGAACAAATCACAAAGGAAATTGAAATCTAAATTCACACTAATCAGAATGATGAGAATCAAAGGCTTTATTATTTCAGTTACTTTATTTGATTGCATACACATTGCCTTTTATAGCTTTTAACAAACTAGAGTTTGTTCTAACTAACTTGACTAACTGTCTAGTCAACTCTAACTAACTATCTCGTCAATTATAACTAACTAATTTAAATTACATCATATTTATCAATAAGTTTGATCTTTTATGTTTTAAAATGTCAACAATGTTATCTTTTTTTTTTTTACAAAAATTCAAAAAATTCATCAAAGTTTTCAAAA
>JBBPBT010000623.1:5386124-5414033 GCA_037974875.1 Cicer bijugum
ATTTTTAATAAATACACATTTTAAAGTAGATTTGATAATATAATTTAAACAAATTTTATGTTATAAAATGATAATTGTAGAAAAAATATCTAAATATAGATAAAATTTAATTTTAATTATAAATTTGTCTGCAAATTAAAATTTACTCAAAAATACATTTGCAAACATTAATTTAGACATATACTTAGTCTTTCCATCTTATAAATCTATTAAAATTACAAAATAATCTTTCTATTATTTAATAAAAAAATAGTTAGAATGAAAATAAATTTTTAGTAACTTTCAAATTTTTTAAAAACAGAAAAATTCGGAATAGCAATTTTTGAAAAACTGAAAAATAAGAAACAATTTTTAATATAATTATTAAAATGGAAAGGTTAGTGAGATCAGCCCACGCAACACGGCTATCCAATAATTTAGAGCTCTTTATAGCTCTAACATGTATTCTTATATAGAACAAATTAATTATATTTTATGTAATTCTTGATATTTCTAGTTTAAAAATTTTCGGAATATATTTTTTCGAACTTTTTATTTATTTGAATGTGTAATATATTTAAGTTCCAAATATTAATTTTTTGGTATATTTAAAATTTTGTAAAAATGAATTTTTTACAATAAAATTATGTTCTAGATTTTTTAAAATAATAAAATTCATTAAAGATGAAAAATTCAGAAGAGTTTATAATTGTTTTGTCAAAAAAATAATATTAGCGTTGGCAGGTCCATGCAAATTCAGATGTTACTATTAAAAATTTCAAACATGTTTATTAAAACGTGGATTTAAGCTTCAATGGTTGACGATAAAATTTAAAGGTGCGGGAAATTTTCAAAATATTTTATTTTTGAAATTTCTAATATGTTTCTCATAGTTATATTTTTTATAAATAAAGTGGAGAGTAAAATTGATATTTAATAAAAATGTAGGAGTGTAGTGGTCTATTGTTAAAGTGATTTGTGGATTCTTCTATAATTGAACGCTCAATTTAAAATTAGTACAAAGGAAGTGGTGTTCAAAAAAATTAAAAATTGAACTAAACTGTCGAATTTAATTGAACCGAACTGATTATAAACTAAACTGATTTATAAAAATTGAGAACTGAACTATTTTCGAACTGACTTTTTAAAACTAGAACTAAAGCGAACCGATTTTCAATTCAAAAAAATCGAACCAAACTGGTTTTTATTTCAAAAAACTTGAATCTAATTTGACTTTTTAGAAGTAATTAAAGGTAATTATATAAATTTTAGCCTATACGAACAAAAAAATTAAGTTAAACCGGTTCATTCCAGTTCAAAATAATAAACCGACTCACTAATTTATAAAACATTTCAGTTCGATTTTTTAAACTAAAACCCGATTCAGTTCGATTTTTTCAAAATAAAAATCAGTTCGATTTATTGGTTGTTAATGTTGTAGTAAGTTAGACTCGATTTCAGGCTTGACAGTTGTTTTGCCCATCACAATCATGATTAAGCTGTCCATGGGCTAACTAGATTAACTACTAGGCATCCCAATTATGTTTGGGCAGACAATTTTTCATATGTAAATGGGTGCTCATCTCCTTTGAGTTTAGACTTGATCATTGATTTATAAATGTTTCTTTTATTAGTTATAAAATATTTAAGGACAGATGTATTATTGATAATAATGTGAACAATATTGCTTCCCACACCCCTCACATTGCTTCCCACACCCCTATTTTTTTTTTGAATCCCAAAATGCCCAAAATGTCCTTCCCTCTTTAATCAATTAAAACAGTTATCAAACAGCTTCTTCAACCTCTTCAACCTTCTATTCACTAACTTCCATATTCAAAGTTCTTCATTGTTGTTACTGTTCATCATCATGTTCATCATCCTCATCTTCATCATTTGGATGCATTTCTTGTTGAATAAAGTTCAATCACTTTGAACATTTCGTCATTTTGGGATCATCCTCGTCATTCACGTGAATCTAAACAAGCAGGTGAGTAGTTTGAAGCTGTATTTTTTTTTTTCAGATCTGAGTTTCGTACGTGAACTCAGTTCACGTACATTCACGTGAACTGAATTCACGTAGATAATAGGATGATGAATTTTTACAGTGTACGTGAACTGGGTTCACGTAGGCATACGTGAAATATGATTGCGTAGGCATACGTGAAATATGATTGCGTAGGCATACGTGACCTCAATTCACGTATCATACAAGTGAATTGAATTCACGTGAACATACATGAACGCAGTTCACGTAAATTGAAGAAAAATGGACATTTTATGCGTACGTGAACTGAGTTCACGTAGGTGACTTTATCTGAATTCACGTGAGTGATACGTGAACTGAGTTCACGTAGGCCTTATAAATTCACGTACACATGCCATTTTTTAAACATGCCATTTTTTGATTTTTTTTTTTAGGGTTTAGGGATGGTTATATTATATTAATGTAATTTATTGGATGCAGTTAAATGGATGAAGGGGGAGACAACAGTGATGAAATGTATGAAGGTTTGGAAGGTTTGGAACATGATGTGTTTGAAGAAATGTATGATGATTTGGATCGTGATTTTGAAGTAATGTGTGATGATGTGGAACCTAATATTGACGCTATGAATGACGGAGTTGAACCTGTTATGATTGATTTGACTGATATGTTTACAACCGGCATGATGTTTGATACACGAGATGAATTATTGAAATGGGCTAGGAAGGTTGGAAGGGAAAATGGAATTGTTGTTGTGATTTTTAGATTTGAAAATGCGACTGCACGACCAAGAACAAAGACAAAATTAATTCTTGGTTGTGAAAGAAGTGGTAAATATAGACCATGGAAGAATCCTAATATTACAAAGAGTACTTGGACTAGAAAATGTGATTGTCCATTTAGATTGAGAGGAACACGATCAAATGTTGGTGATGGATGGTATTTGCATGTAATATGTGGTCTCCATAACCACGAATTGGCTAAAAAATTGACCGGTCACTCTTTCTTAGGCCGATTGTCTCAAGATGAGAAAAATGTACTTGGTGATATGACAAAGAACTTTGTAAAACCAAAAAACATTTTAATGACATTGAGGGATCACAATGTTGAAAGTTTGACGACAATAAAACAAGTTTACAATGCACGTCAAGCATATCGTTCATCACTTAGAGGTAATAGAACATAAATGCAACATCTTTTGACATTGATGGAACGCGACAAATACGTGTATCGATATAGGAAAGTAGAAGGTTCAGATGAGTTGAGGGACATCTTTTGGGCCCATCCAGACGCTATCACCCTTGTAAATAATTTTCACATAATATTGATTATGGATAGCACTTACAAGACTTGTAGATATCGAATGCCATTACTTGAGATTATTGGTGTTACATCTACTGAAATGACATTTTGTATGGGATTTGCATATCTACAATCTGAGCGTGTTGATAACTTCATATGGGCACTACAAATGGTGAAAGAACATATTACAAGTGGTGAAGTTGAAGTCATCGTTACTGATAGAGACCTTGCTTTGATGAACGCGGTTGAAAATGTTTTTCCAAAAGCAGTGAATTAATTATGCTTGTTTCATATATGCAAGAATGTGAAAGCCAAGTGCAAGATGACCGTGTTTCCAAAAAAGAAGCAAGTGCAAATAATGGAGGCATGAGAGACTCTTATTTACAGTTATGATGAGACTCAGTACTACACGAAGTTGACTATCTTTGAAGGAATTTGTAGTAGTTGTTCTATTTTTTATGATTATGTACACGAGCAGTGGTTAATTCCTCACAAGGAAAGGTTTGTTGAGGCGTGGACAAATAGAGTTATGCATTTTGGGAACACCACAACACAAAGGGTTGAGTCGGCGCATTGGAGTTTGAAAAGGATATTACAAGATAGTATTGGTGATCTATGCAGTGTTTGGGAAACCATCAGCAACATGATTGCATTACAACACAATGAGATAATTGCATCATTTGAAAAGAGCATAATTCAAAAGGTGCATCGATATAGTAACAGATTATACGCGAATTTGCGTGGTGTTGTGTCCAAAAATGCAATTGATCACATTGCAGCAGAGTATGACCGCGTCAAGTATGTAGGTATTGATCAGACTGAGTGTCGTTGCACAATTAGGACGACTCATGGTCTACCTTGTGCATGTGAAATAGCCAGGTATAGTATGATCCCACGTTCCATTCCATTGACTGTTATTCATGTTTGGTGGAGTAAACTATCTTTTCATGTTGATGCATCGAGTAAACCTTCAGAGTTATCTGTGAAACATGAAATAGATGTCATAGTGAAAAAGTTTGAAGAACTTGATGTACCTGGCAAAATTTCACTTAAAGGTAAATTACGAGAGATCGTGTTTCTATCGAAAACGTCGATGTTTCCACCGGTTGCAAAGGTTAAAACAAAAGGTGCACCAAAAAAAGGAAAAAGTAAGGTATCAAATAGAGATAAATCAACGAAGCGTGATCCATCTTGGTGGGAGTATGTGGATGCAAGTATTCGATGTAGTGGCACAAATGCATGTAGCACTATTGATACCAGTAAATTAGAAAACATGGCACCTCGACCATCAGTCCAAATGGTCACACCTCGACCATCAGTCCAAAAGCTCACACCTCGACCATCAGTCCAAAAGCTCACACCTCGACCATCAGTTAGCAAAGTTCAACAACCAAGAGTTCTCGTCTTCAAAGATTGGTTGCCAGTTGAAATTCATAATTTCATAGATGATATTATTGATGTCGGTGATGATGGTAATTGTGGATATCGTGCTGTCGCAGCTTTACTTGGAATGGGTGAGAACTATTGGGAATTCATCCGTGAACAGTGTATCAATGAGCTTCAAGAGTTCATGTCTCATTACGAGATACTATTTGGTGGAGAAAATTATGTTCGACAACTTATACACAATGTGTATGTTGAGCAAGTTGCAACGAAAGATAATTGGATGACACTTCCAGAAATGGGATATGTGATTACTTCAAAGTTTAACGTGATTGTCATCGCATTATCACTTCACCAATCGTAAACATATTTTCCACTAAGAAGTCCACCAACATCAGATCATCGTGTCATTGTTATTGCATTTGTTAATAACTGTCATTTTGTACAGGTATATTTTGATAATTAATAATCTATAATTTTTTTATAATTGATGATTCATAATTGATTTATAATTGATTTATAATTTTATTTAATTTAACAGGTTTACTTAAAGTCAGATTCTCCTATACCACCAGCAAGTAATTTGTGGAAAAGATATTGCAACGAAGAAGCACGACAATGGGAGAATATTTACAGAGATCGCATTCAACATTGGTTGCAGATATTTCCAGATACTATAAATGAAGTTATTGTAAATTGAATGATATATGTGCATTATTTGAATGAACGTGTAATTTCCAAACATACAATGAACGTGTAATTTCCAAACATTTCAGGAAAAATAATCAATCACTACACTTGATTATCCAAAATATCCATAATCCAAAATATCGCAATAAATATCCATAATCCAAAATATCATACAAAATATCCATAATCCAAAATATTATAATAAATATCCATAATCCAAAATAGATATCAAATAGATTCAAAATACAAAATCTAAATCCTAAGTCTGTCTATGTCTCCTACGGTATGACACTACATTAGTCCAATCTCTACTACCACCACCACTCTGAGATCGCAATACTAAAATTAATTCATTGACGAGTGCGATGCCATCAGGTAATACCAGTTGTCGACCCAGAAGCTTCTCTGCAATTTGTATTGCTCGATGCTGCATTAAAAAGCACATTAATTAATTAAATGATTAATAATATTAATAAATGTATAACTTAAAGTTTCATGAATTTACCGTGACATCTGGAGCATGATCGTCGGCAAGTTCTGCAACCGAAGGAGCTACATAGACTGGTTCTCTGCGAATGATATGTGGATGAGAAATTCGACGAAACCAATCCATGTACTCATTAGCGCACTCTGCAGGTCTGTGTACAACTGCCCCAGCGTCAACAACATGAACAACATATTGCATAAACATGATGTCCATTTCCTCTAGTGTGGTCGTCTGGCCTACTATCTCCAAAGGTGAACCGGGGATGGTTTGAACATGTCTATATTGACGCAATACCCTATCTGGTAAGTGAGCATACATCTTGGGACCCCAGCGTATCCATCCTCTAAATAGTGAAACAACCTCAAATGGTCGCTTCGGTCTATGCTATCTATAGGGTGTCCAACATATGTCGTCAGCATCAATCTCGTCCAGTGCTTTCCTAAATGGAATAACCAAACCTTTATCCCGTTTTGGCTTCAATCTAAGTGCTCTCGGGTATTCCTCATCATAACTCGGAGATAGTCGACAACAATTCGCACACAATGTTGGAAAATGCTCATACACCCACGCCTGCACATATGTAATAACATATTCATAAATCAGTAAATCAACAAACCACAAATAGATGAAATCAATCAAACAACGAAAGCAACTGCAAATACCTGTAACAGTGTCAGATATCCGGATACCGT
The DNA here is from genome assembly GCA_037974875.1 of Cicer bijugum. NCBI lineage: Eukaryota > Viridiplantae > Streptophyta > Magnoliopsida > Fabales > Fabaceae > Cicer > Cicer bijugum. Next base: position 5,392,645 of record JBBPBT010000623.1, read on the forward strand.
CCTAGTCTGATGCATGCTCGCTTCTCGAAGATTATCGTACAAGTAAGCAAGCGCAGCAGCACCCCATGCATATCCCCCACATGAGTCGAGTTCTCTAAAGCATTCTAGGTAGGCAACACTCACTGCAAAAGCACTTTTGTCGCTGAACAACGTGCAACCCACCAGAAATAAAAGAAATGTCCTCGCAGCCATCTGCCAATGCTTATCAACACAACGCTGATGATATATGTCGAACAACCAACTATACCGAACAGTGGTTGTGCGCGTCATGTTAAATTCAGCGTATGCATCAATCAGACTAACCCCAGCTAGCTCACCCAATAACTCCGCAGCTTCATCCTTACTAAACATACTCACGCTAAAAAACGCACCGGTGACGGGTATATGCAGCAGCGAAGACACATCGTCTAAAGTAATTGTCATCTCCCCAATTGGAAGATGAAAGCTGTTAGTGTCGCGATGCCATCTCTCGACAAAGGCAGAAATTAGACCTTTGTCGATCATCTCGTAGCTGCATTTTAGCAATGGATATAAACCGGAACTTCTGACAAGTACCTCAACCTCTTCATTTTCAATGACAGCTTCTTTTAATTTTTTTCCATTGCTAAAAATCCTTAACTCTCCGCGATCCTGAAATAAATTACCAATATAAATGTAAGTTGAAACACAAAATTAAATTTCATTAAAATAAATATTTAATTTCATTAAAATATTTACTTACAACGCCATCCCATAGTCGTGTCGCAACATGATCCCCATATGTCCTTAAGACAGATCTATCAATCGGACCCCCGGGATATCCGTCAGCTGCTTCAGTTTGGCCCTCATCAGTTTGGCCCTCATCAGGGTGGGCGTCATCACGGTGTGTCTCATCAGCATGAGCATCATTAGCATGTTGGGCCTCATTCGCTTGCCCCTGTTCTGCTTGCGTTTGTTCTGCTTGTTGCCTCTGCAATATTTGTTGGTGCCGCATTTCAAGCCGAGCACGGTGAGCCCGTGCAGAAGCGGTTGGTCTAACACGTCGACTTTCGGGCCCTTCTATAACATTACCGTCTCCATCAGTAAACATTGTTCGCACCATTTTTGCATAATAAACAATAAGATTCAGAAAACATAATAAACATGAACAATAATTTATTCATCTATACTAAATATGTGCAATGGTAATAACTAATTGATCAACTTCATAAAATCTGTAAGATTAACTGATTAAGTATTCTAATTAGCCATGTTTAACTATTCGATTATCGAGTTATATAGAGTAATCAAATTAGTTTAAAACTATTCAATTTTATTATGAAGGATAGCTACAAGATCAATGTTGATGTTCTTGCAATTGCCAATTGGAATTTTGAAACTTCTCTACGTGAACTCATGTTCACGTACGTGAACATCACACCCATCCTGCCTACGTTAACTCAGTTCACGTACGTGAACTGAATAACCAGTCTACGTGAACTTTATGTAACTACTTCCTTCCTACGTGAATTCAGTTCACGTACATGAACTCCATTGGCAGTCTACGTGAACTGAGTTCACGTACGTGAACTTTATGTAACTAATTCCTTCCTACGTGAATTCAGTTCACGTACGTGAACTCCATTTGCAGTCCTACGTGAACTAAGTTCACGTACGTGAAATCAAATCACATACATCCTTCCTACGTGAACTCAGTTCACGTCCACATACGTGAATTGAGTTCACGTATGACATCTCAGTTCACGTATCAAGTTCACAGAAAACACAGAAACCAGAAAATGGAATAAACCCATAAAACCCATTAAACCCAGAAAACAATGATAAACCCAGAATGTGTTCAATAAGCTTAAAAATGAAAATGATGAATCCAGAAAACCTTAAAAACGAAAATGGTGTTGCTCAAAAACCAAAAATGAAAATGATGAATGTGTTGAAGATGACTTACTCAAGATGATATTGTTGAATGTGTTGAAGATGATGTTGAATGTGTTGAAGATGTGTTGAAGGTTGAAGAAGGTTTAGTGAAGGTTGAAGGTTAGGGTTAGTGAAGATGAAGGAGTGAATAGAAGGTTGAAAAAGGTGTTTGAAAATTGTTTTAATTGATTATAGAAGGAAGGGCATTTTGGGTACCAAAAAAAAATTAGGGGTGTGGGAAGCAATGTGAGGGGTGTGGGAAGCAATATTGTAATGTGAATCGTAGAGAAAAAAGAACAGAAAGAAATTACGGTTTCCATAAAATAGAACCGTTAAGAAAACAAAGAAAACAAAGAAAACAAAGTAGAGACTAGAAAGATTAAAGTGCCCCTAATATTAGTTACAGTAAAATTTTATAACTATAACAAATATTAGAAATGGAGATCATCACATGTGTAATTTACACATGAGATATTATTAATGATCTGCTACCAATAAAGAGAGATAAACAAATAGGAAAAGTTTTTAAATAGTGGGAGTTCACACATTACTTTCTCATATATAAATTATTACACATGAAATTATTCATTCTCAATAACTTTATAACTAATTACCTATTATTGCTCAACACATATTTATTTTCATCTATCTAAGATAGGAGTTATTAGGACTTATTGTTCACATGTAAAACAAAAATAAACTTGTTGTTCACATTTGTAACCAGAATTTTTTACATTAAAAAAATATTTATTCATTCAAATTTCATGTGATCAGTATAAACATTATTAATTTTTAAGAAATAAAATAAATATTATTAAATTAAATTATAAAAAATGTTAACAAGTACCTTAAAAACACTTATTAACAGATCAAATGAAAAAAATATTTTTGAAAATTGTAAATTCAACACATTTGATATTTTAAAAAAATCATCTTTTGTTTATAAATTTGTTTATTTGTTTCATTTTTTATTGCTTAACAATGCACAAACATTTATTAGCATAACCCTTCAATTATTTAACAAAACGTCATACGAATTGGTTGACATGCAACTTATTTTTTTTAAGAATTTCTATGTATATGTGCAGGAATATCTTCTAGAAGATTCTGACTTAATGCACCATTATGTTATATTTGATATTGAAAACACATGGTCTTGTACTCTCGTGGGAGGAAGTGTTAAATGTACAATAGAACCGTTAGATGTCTTCATGCCAAAGAAAGGAATAACAAAATGCAACTTTGTTTTTTTTTAATTCAATTGGTTTGGGTTTGGGTGAAAATTTTAAGCGTTGTTTATTATAATAACATTTGTTATATTTTAACATCTCTAATTTTTTTTATATATTTATTTAATGTTATTTTTTTTCAATTTTTTTAGTTATATTACTAAAATATCATTACCTTTTTTATGATGTCAAATAGATATTTCAACATTCACCAAAACATTTTTTTAATAATAATTAAGTAATTGAGCTTAAATAATAAATAAATTTTAATTAACGACCAATCGTTTTAAAATATTCAAATTTAAAACATGATAAAAGCATAAATTTTAGTCATATTTTATTTAATAAATTTTAAATTACTATAACTTATTTTCTTAAAAACTAAAATTAAAAAGAAAATCATAATAATAGTGAGATATAATTGCCAAATTCTTCTAAAAAGGAAAAATATTATATAATAACAGAAATTTCATTCTTGTGCTACATTTTTTCCCATTCCCCCACATTTCTTAATACAAAAGTAGAACAACACTTAAGTTTCTTAATACAAAAGTAGAACAACACTTAAGTGGGCGTCAAGTTCCTTTCTCACAAGTGTTATCGTCAATTAAGAGATTTAACTAAAACCTTATTTATTCTTGAATCAATAAAATTAATAATATAAAAAATTAATTTTTGTTCTATCAAAAAATAATAAATTAATTTTTATCATTATCAAAATTTAATTTAATATATTTTAAAAACATAAAATAATTTTAAATAAAATTTAGTAACCTGAAACGTAATATGATTGTTTTTGATATTGGTAAAACCGTATTTAACTTGATTGTAATTATTCACAATATCAAATATTATGACACTATCACAACCATTATAGAAACCACTATTTAAAATCCTGAACTATTATTTTGTTGTAAATATAAAAAAGAGTTTGAACATAACTTGTCAAATAAAAAAATAAACACTTTTTTAATCGAACGAGACATGTCTCTTGACTACACCGTTAAGAAGACTTTCGATAGTTTAGATGAGCAAATTTACATGGAGTTGTCAAACGATTTTAGTGATACTGAACAAGGCAGCTTAATTTGTAAATTGAAGAAGTCTTTATATGATCTAAAACAATCTCCAAGGAAGTGGTACAAGCGCTTTGATTCATTAAATGTTTCAGATTGACTATAAAAGGTATGAGTATGAATGTTGCGTATATGTTAAGAGCATTGGCGATGACTCTTTTAGTTTCCTGTTATCATATGTTGATGATATGTTGATTGTTGTTAATCATTTATATGGTATAAATGAACTTAAAATCATGTTGAAAAATGCGTTTGACATGAAAGACTTGAGGTGTTGTTAAGAAGATTCTTAGTATAAAAGTTCACATGGATATAAGTACTAGAAAATTATGCCTCTTTCATAAAAGCTATGTTAAAAAGGTGTTATACATATTTGATGTGAGTAATTCGAAGGTTATGAGGACTTCATTGGTGACTCACTTTAAGTTTCCGTTGGATCAATGTTCAAAGACAAATGCAAAAGCTGAGTATATGTCAAAAAAATTGTATGTTAGTGTTGTTAGTTGTTTAATGTATATTATGGTTTGCACTGGACTAGATTTGGCACAAACTATAAGTCAAGTTTGCAAGTTTATGTCAAAACCAAGTAAGCATCACTGGGAAGCAGTCAAATAGATTTTCATGTACTTGAAGGGTACGATTTCATGTTTACCATCAGACAGAGTGATCAATTGTAGTATATGTTGATTTTGATTATGCAGGTGATATGGATGATATAAGGTTTACAACATGATATGTCTTTACCCTTACAGGATGACCTATTTGTTGGAAGTCATTAGCTCGATCCATAGTCTATAACTTAAGCAGAGTGCATGGCAATAGTCAACTTAAGTTGTCAAAGAAGCTTTATAACTTACAAGGCCAAGGAAGAAATTGGGTGTTGAGCAAGTTAGAATTCGGTTACATTGTTATAATCAAAGTGTCATTTATTTGGCAATGAATCAGATGTATCACGACAAAACCAAACATATTGGTGTGATATCTCACAACATCAGAGAGTTACTTGCATTTGGACATATATTACTTGAAAATGTTCATACTTCAAAGAACATACGACATGTTGACCTAGCCATTCACCAGTGATAAGTTCAAGCACTTGGACTTTTTACATGTTTCTTAGTGTTAAGTAAGAGTTGTACCCCCAATTGTCAGATTATGAGCGTCATACAATAAATCTTAATAAGGTTTGATATTCGTTAAGGTGAAGATTGTTGAGCATGGCTCATAGTTAGGTAGTATCAAGTAGGCGATTTAGCCCAACTGATTGTTGTGGGGGCAATTGGGGGTGCGGAGGCAATAACTCTGTGTGGTATGGTTTATGAATAATATTGTAATCTTAATTTTATTATTACTATTTAAACACAACTCATACTCTATAAACTCTAATTCATTCATCTAATAAAAATGAACAACAGTTGACCTATTATCGAAGATGTATGCATCATTGATTGAATTGTTACTAAATATCTTGAATTTCTATTTCTATTTTCATTTTCTATCAATATTGGTTTAAAATCGTGTTGTTGTTCTAATACTCACATACAATTAACCTGATTCCCCATATTTATTAATCTCCAATCATTGATCTTTGTCATTGGTCAAGATTATCGGTTGATTTTCAAGTTCTCAATTTTCCAAAAGTCTATGAGCCGCACACATTCTCTTTCCACAAATGGCTTATTTTTCAACTGCAGCAAATGTTGAGAAATATTAATGATTCGAAATTGATTCAATAAAATAAATAAATTATAATGAATACAATTTATACAGCGATCTTAACTTAATTAAATTAACAAATTTTAACTAACTTATTATTAAGTTTAACCAATTTGTGACTACTTTTAACTAATTCTAACAAAAAAAATCCATTTCCCAAATACAAGAACCCCATTTTATTATTTTTTACATTAGAAAAAAAAAACTATTTATAACTGATCCGCTACTTCCAACTAATTTTGAGATTATGAGTCAAAGGTAAAAATAAGATAAGAGCTTTTGATCCTTTGCAGTGAGTGTTACTTACTACTAAATAAGAGCAAAAAGTGAAGAAAATGGTAAACTTTTTGCTGTGTTAAAACTGAAATAGAGTAAAGGACATGACTCCCACTAGTTGTTGTTAGCTTCATTTTTAATGATGGGTTATTCATTTATTTGAAAAAACTTATTTGTATGAAACATTGCATATACATTAGACACGACATTAATATTGATATCGACACTTACACTAACTCAACAAATAAATATCATGAATGATTTAAAAAAATAAACATCATTAAATGTAAATATATGTGTTGTGTCTAATGGGAGGCATTACATGTATTGCTATTAGATAAATTCTAAATGTAAGGTTAGTAAAAGTGAAGGTCAAGATGCTTTTATGCATACTTTAACTTTACGTGTTGAATAAAAAGAAAAGTTCTCTTATTAAACACAATTGAATAATTGGATTACAATATAGTAATAAAATGTTAAAGCAATGTAGAAATCAGAGATTCTTTAGGATTTTTAATTTTCTGTGTGTTGCTTTAGCAAGAGCTGGCTACCCTTTTTCTTTTCTTCCAAATCTTGAAACTCACTTTTTATTTTTTCATAGTTTCCATGTGGGCCATCCTCTACAACATTTGTTGCATTGCATTACGTTGCTGACAAGTTGTCTCCCTATGGACTTGAAATTCTTGTGTAAATTTCCCAAGATTGAAGAAATTATTATTCATTCTATTTATTTTTCTTCTTCTCTAAGTCTTCCTTGAGCTTCTTCTCTTCTACTATTCACTAAATCTTCACATTACTACTTCTTTGGTGTGTATGTGTCAGTGTTGTGTCTGGATACTACTTCTTTTGTGTGTCAGTATTGTGTTAATATCGGTGTTAGATAATAATTCATTTTGAGGTTGAGAAGTTGAACATTAGTCTATAGTGAAGCTTTGTTTTTGCTCTATTGGGTTGTGAGAAGTTTGAGTTTTGGTTGCATTATTAAGTGCATTGAGGGGTTAAAAAGTAATTAGACATAAGACGAATGGCTGGAGGGGGAGCTGCACCACAACCAAAGCAAGATGAGCTTGTACCACATCCAGTTAAAGATCAATTACCAAATGTTTCATATTGCATTACAAGTCCTCCTCCATGGCGTAAGTTTCTTAACTTCTTCATTGTAAACCATTTTTTTATTTATTATACTTTTGTCATTTCCTCTAATTTCTCTTTAAATTTAACGGTTTTTACAGTTACATTACATTTTTTGCTACATTACATGGTTTCATTAAGACTAAACCTACAATTTGATCGTTAAATTGTTAGTCTCTTTTATTTGGTTTTTAAATTATAGAAATGTAACAAGTTGTCTTTAAACTATGCCCAATTTATCAAGTTAGTTCTTAAAGTATCACTCTCGTTTCTAGAATAAAAAATCAATTTGATTGTTAGACGTGTAAGACGTTATGACTAGATTTTCAGAACATATTTATAGAAATATCATAGAATGTGTATCTTATTTATCAATTTAATTTTCAAATGTGTTTGGTGTTACTTATTTTCTTCTACGAAATTATTAAATGAAATACACACTTAATAATGATTTTGTAATTTCCATTTATTCAAAGATTATAACTATTTCACCGTATACATTTTTGAAATCAAAACGATTGTTCTATTTGGAAAACATGATAGTTAAGGACCAAATTGAAGGTTTACTCACTTCATCTATATTTATTGATAATGTTATAATGCTTTGTCCTAAGTTCCAATGACATTTTTTTTCTTCTTATGTTTATGAAGCTGAGGCAATCCTACTTGGTTTTCAACATTACCTTGTGATGCTTGGTACAACAGTTCTAATTCCAAGCTCTCTAGTTCCCCAAATGGGAGGAGGAAATGTAAGTCTTTGATTGAAAGAAGCAAATGTTATTAATATTGTTGTATGGTTCATAAATCTAATGAGACTTAAATTATGGTTTGAATAGGAAGAGAAAGCAAAAGTGATTCAAACTCTACTATTTGTAGCTGGCATCAATACATTTTTCCAAACATCATTTGGAACTCGTTTACCTGCAGTTATTGGAGGATCCTTCACTTTTGTCCCAACAACTATTTCAATTATTTTGGCTGGTCGATATAGTGACATTGTAAATCCTCACGAGGTTGGTTTATCACAAATCTAGTTGATCGTTTTTTATTGACAAATGTTAGTATATTAGTTGAGATGTTATTATTATTTTTTTAATATATTATTACGTAATTATTATTATTTTTTATATGACAAATATGCAGAAGTTTGAGAGGATAATGAGGGGAACACAAGGTGCCCTTATAGTTGCGTCTACGCTTCAAATTGTTCTTGGATTTAGTGGCCTTTGGCGCAATGTAGTGAGGTTCTTGAACATGTCCTATCTAAACTACTTCATTTTTTTTTCTCCTTCTCACATTATTTTGTCACATCATCACTAATTTAATTCCTAAATTTTAAGTAACTTCAAAATAATTTATATTGATCAATTTAGTCTTTAAAATTATTTTTGAGAAATAGAAGATTTTTAATTATAGAGATTTTTTTTATAATTTATAAATTTTAGTAACTAATTTGTCTGACTCTACAATTTGAAGGACTCAATTAATGATTCCCCTATTTTTTATTTTTTATTTTACTTTAAAAGTGCCCTTAAACAAATTCAAATATAGAAATATTCAATTAAAACTCTATTAAAATTTGTATTTTTAACTTTTAGAAATTTAAAATGTTTTTTTTATACAAAACTTCTATTTCTTGCTCCTTAACAAATGCCTTCAAATTTAATGATACTCAAAAACACATATTAGCAAGACCCTTAATTTAATCATATGGTTTAGTCTAGTTGTTATATATATTATTCTTTTCTCTTTATTAACTCTTAATTAGGGATACTAATCCTTTATGTTAATTGGTATTAACATTTTTTTTTGGTCAAAACCATAATTGATCTAGATACAATTTTTTATCTATTTCTAAAAATCACCTGGTTTAGTCTAGTTGTTATATTCATGAATAATGTATTGTAATTTTGTTTAGGTTGTTAAGTCCTCTCTCTGCTGTTCCCTTGGTTGCTCTCTCAGGCTTTGGACTGTATGAATTTGGATTTCCTGTGGTATGCATATTTGCAACAAGAAAGAACTAGTCCTTTTTTTCTTCCCAAATTTTATAATTATAATATGTGATTCTCACTCTTTGATTTTGGTTGGTTAAATCTAGCTTGCAAAATGTGTGGAAATTGGACTGCCAGAAATCATCATCCTAGTAGTGTTTTCACAGGTAATAAAAAAAATTTAGTTTCTAGGGTACACAGACTAATAATAATTTAGAAACACAAACATAATTAAATGTAATAATGTGTGTCAGTGTAGAACGTCAGACACGTATTCAATATGTTGATGTTAATTACATTGTTTATAAGTCGGCTATAGTTTTGTTAGTTCTTTGTTTTCATTTTCTTTATCCAAATTAAAAATGTTATTTATAAGTAATGACATGTTTTTTGCAGTACATTCCTCACATGATGAAAGGAGAAAAGCCAATCTTTGATCGGTTTGCAGTTATATTCTCAGTGGCAATTGTGTGGCTTTATGCTTATTTTCTTACTATTGGTGGAGCTTATAAAAATTCAGCACCTAAAACTCAAATTACATGTAGAACAGATCGTGCTGGAATTATAGGTGGTGCTCCTTGGTAAGGATCGTGTGGTTTTTTCCAATGATAGAAATGTTGTATTTTCTTTATTAACATAGTTTGAGTTTATTTTATCTTCTGTTATAGATTATACATAAGTACGTAATTAAGTTGTTTATTCAAATAAGATTGCTTACAAAATACATTTTGCAGGATAAGAGTCCCATATCCGTTTCAATGGGGAGCACCAACATTTGATGCTGGTGAAACTTTTGCTATGATGGCTGCTTCATTTGTTGCTCTAGTTGAGGTTGGTTTATTTTATGTTTGTGAACAATATATATGCTTTGTTTGTTTGTTTAGCAAGAGTAGTGGTTTCTGAATTGATACATTCTCTTAAAGCTCATGCATATGTGATTACTAATTTGCATATTGACATTGTTAGAACCCATAATTCAACTCTAAAGAAAACAGAAAAATAAATACATACAAAAATACAAACGATTGATCACACAGTTCGACCAATTATGTCTATGTCTCTGATAGTTGAATGATTGCTGCAGTTTTTCTATTATGCAATGCTTAAACAATATAGTCCACTCCGATACACTGCACTCTAGTGTATGTCCGTTTATCAGTAAATATGAATCATACCAAACATAAATGAATATTTTTAGGTAGAATATATTCGTACCAAAACTTGGAACATGTAACTGAGACTAATGTCATTGTATGGTCTCAAGAATCTATCAATTCCATTCCTCTATTTGTACTAAATAAACGAATGACATGTTCGGTCTCTTTTCCTATCATATCAATGGACTTTAAGGAAGTAATCAAATTGTGGTGGTGCATAATACTATGATAATTTACTTGTTCCACAGTCAACTGGTGCTTTCATTGCTGTGTCGAGGTATGCAAGTGCAACACCAATTCCACCTTCAGTTCTTAGCAGAGGCGTAGGTTGGCAGGTAAATTCAAATTATGAGTTTTTTTCTTTTAACCTTTTTTTATTTAGATTCTGTCATATTTTCATATGTTTTTTAATTTTTTATGATTATCTATAATTACTATTTCTTATGCACCAGGGAGTGGGAATAATGTTATCTGGGATCTTTGGGACTGGGAATGGATCATCAGTTTCTGTGTAAGATTTTCAATTCAAGAAATTTCATGTTATCGGCAAGTTTTTAAAACAATGTTTGCACCCTCACTTGAGCAGTGGCATTACGATTTTTTATGTTTATGTGAGCACAACGTAATTGTTTTCGAATGTTATGTAACATTATTGATTTTTTGTATATTCAGGGAAAATGCAGGACTCTTAGCATTGACGCGTGTAGGAAGCCGAAGGGTTGTTCAAATATCAGCCGGATTCATGATCTTTTTCTCAATTCTTGGTAAGATTTTCTTATTGGGAATCTATGAAACACTAATACAGATACAAACACCAAATACAATATTGACGCATAATAATAGCTTGATAAAAATTTAAGAAAATGTAAATAATTGAATGTAGTCACATGAATCAATATGGTGTCGATGTCAGAAAACCAACATGTGTCAGATATGGATACATTTTCAATTTGAAGTGTCAATGCAATGTAGCTGACGATTCTAGTCTGCTTTGTTTGATGTTTTCTTGAACTTGAACATGGAATCTTGTTATTAATGAATAATTGTATGCAGGAAAATTTGGAGCTGTTTTTGCTTCAATTCCTGCACCAATAGTTGCAGCATTATATTGCCTTTTCTTTGCTTATGTGGGTATGTATTATTATCAATTTAAAAATATTGGACTATTTATTATGAAATTTAATTCAAAGTATTATTTGCTTACTTTTTTTTTTATGTTAACAAATACAGGGTCTGCAGGTCTTAGCTTCCTTCAATTTTGCAATTTAAACAGCTTTAGAACAAAATTCATTTTAGGGTTCTCAATATTCATGGGGTTCTCAATACCACAATATTTCAATGAGTACACAGCATTTAAAGGCTATGGTCCTGTACACACGCGAGCAAGATGGGTATTTATATCTTCTCCTTTCATTTTTATGCAATGCAATTTAGGGATCCATTGTTAAGGATTATAAAATAATTAGTTTTGGCATTCTATGATTTAGAGATGTTATTTTAAAAAAAAAAGAAGTTTTTTTTTTAAAAAAAATAAGGGTTAGTTTGTTATAGTTTTTTTAAAAAATGATTTTAATATAATTTATAAATTATCTTTTTGAAGATTTTTAAGAAAATCAAAAATTGTTTTGTATTTATCCGAAGTAGTGAAAATCACATTTTTTTTAAAAAAAATCAATTATAAAAAAATAACTTTTTTTAGAAACTACTAAAAACCTTCTAAAAAATAAATCAATTTTTAGATTATTTTCACATTTTTATTTTTTAAAGTTGTAACAAGCAGATACAAACTTTTAAAAGCAGTTAATTTAAAAAAAAAAATAGTGATTATTTTCCTAAAAAAACCTTGACAAACACAGTCTAAATCAATTATAAAAATTGATTTTCATGAGAAGTTATTCAAAACAATTTCATTTTAAACAGTTTTTAAATTATTTTTAGATTTTAATTTCTTTTAAACTGTAATAAACAAATAAAAAATCCAAAATTTTATTATTTTAAAGAAAATGTTGTAACAAAGAGCTCATAGTATATTATGCACTCTTATTGTTGAAGAATAAAGTCTCACATTGTAAAAAATTAAAGAGAATTTCAACTCCAGAGATTCAAGTTTTAGAAAAGTCAATGGTTGACAAATATTTTTTGTTCCTTGTGATATAGTTCAATGACATGATCAATGTCCCATTTGCATCTGAAGCATTTGTTGCTGGTTTATTGGCAATGTTTTTGGATGTAACATTGCGAAAGAAAGAAAACCAAACACGTAAAGACAGAGGAATGCATTGGTGGGACAAGTTTCGTTCATTCAAAACAGATACAAGGAGCGAAGAATTTTACTCTCTTCCTTTTAATTTAAACAAGTTTTTCCCTTCTGTGTAATAATTAATTACACTCTTAGAAGTTGCATGATGTTAAGGTATGATTGTCATTCTCTTTAACGTAGCAATATGAATATTGTCATTTTGTAGTACCTTGTTTATTGGAGAATATGACATAGTTATTTCTGTAATTTAAATTACTTAAAAGATATAATATAAATTATAGTAATTTAAATTACTTAAATAACGTAGCAATATGAATATAATTTGATTATTCAATATGAATAAATTGATTTTTTGCCGTTTTGAATTTTTCCAATTTTTAATTAATATGGTTTTCTATCTTATTACATTATTCCTCTAAATACATATAATGTTGGTCTTTGTAGCTTTTCCTATTGCAATTACATTATTGTAATATGTGCTTTTTCGGTGACTATTATTTTATTTACTATGTTGGTGAATCCAAGTAAATTAATTATTCATGTGCAATCTCATTAAGTAGATGGTTTAGATTTATTCAATATGAATGCTTAATTATTTTCATATGATAATTGCAAACAATGTTATTACTATTTCATATATTTTTTCTATTTTTTATAATATGTATATTGTTTTCTTATAGTGGATGATACTATAATTCTATAAATATTAATAATTTACATACAATTATTGCCCGTCTCAAAGGTCTAAGATCTTGCAGCAATACGAAAGCATCTGTGAGTGATGTGACTCATCAAACTGAAACCACTTAACTATTATTGATATATAACATGACTTGTTTTATAAGTCTAGTAACAAATACATGTATGTTTCTCTTTCTTATGCTCCACAAATTTTTGAAATAACATTAGAGCTGTTTTTATGGTTGTCAATTTATAGTTTCTTGCTCCCACCAAATATATTGAGTCTGACCATCATTTTGTTATATAAAAGTAGTCATGTTAGCTCTTGTTACCCACTATATTCCTACATTATCCAAACTTTTAGATGACTTCTTCAAACAACTAGTTAATAATTTGTTTTTTGAATTTCGTTGGAAGCTATGTGTGTATCTAAAATCAAAATTCCTTGATATGTACTAATTAACTCTCAAATTAATATGGACAAAAAAAATTCAATAAACATTAAATGTGAGGATATCATGCTTGCAACAAATATGAAAACCAATTCATTAACTAGTGATAGCAACTATAAGGGCAAACGTCTTAGATCAATAACATAAGAAAATGGTTGATCATGTGCTTCTATTTTTCATATATAAAAGGTACTTATTAGTCAAACAAATCAATGATTCTATAATTTCTTTATTATGAGATAATAGCAAATGAAAATGAGCTTATGAGAAAATCTACTATGACAACTATAATAACGGTGGAAGGAAAGATCACAACAGAGATTTGAGAGAAAGATAAGCACAATGACATCTTTCCAAATAGAAATGTCAATTAAATGGAAAAAGAAATAGAGAAAATCTTCAAAGAAAAAAAATATTGGGATCTCTATCTGAGTTTGTCAATAAAAAATGTCATAGAGATCCACTTTTATGCATATCTGATTAATTGCATATAAAAACGTGTTAATTCACTTAAGTAGTTGATTAATTTAGATTACATTAAAAGTTGTCATTAATTATGTAGTTAAATTAACTGTATTTTTGTTAAATGTGCAAATAGTCAAGTTTGTGTTGATGGGTTTGGCCCTTTGTAGTTCTATAGTTATGGGTCTTATTTGTTGTAGAACAACTAGCTCAAATCTATTGTGATCAATTGTATATCAGCAAATGGTACGGCAAATGAAATTTAGTTAATTCATTTACAAATTCTGAATCCTATCAACTCGTATTAGAGCTCTAAATTTTAGTTTTCTAAAGGTGAGATGACGAAACAATTGGATAGGTATGTAGTGGCATATCTTCTCGGGAGCGGTTACGGCATTTCTGTATTTTTAATTGATTTTTAATATATATAATAACTATATAATATTAATTATTTTTTATATATAAATTATTAAAATAATAGCGATAAATTATTAAAATATCTTCATATCTTTATAATTTTCAGAAACTCACATGTCATTTAGTCTCTCTCCTTTCCACCTATGTACCTTTCGCTCATAGTTTAATTTGTTCTCCCTCTCTTAAAATTTATACCAATAAAATATAATAAAATTAATACAACAAACTCTCTATAGACATAAGCTACCTATTATCGAATAATAAACTAACTAATTTCAAACAGACAAACTCTAACACTCTAGTTAGCAACTCAACTACTAACTATTAGCAAACTTTTACATGTTAACCATCGATATATGATATAGAATGATACTATGTTTTAATTGTGAATTGTTTTAATTAATACGTGTTTTTTAAAAGTAAAACGATATTTAAACATAAGAAAATTGATGCATATATTTTATTTGATTGAATTGTGTAAAGTCTTAAAAATTTGTGAGTTGTGTGATTTGTGAAAATTGTAAAACTTGTGAGAATTGAAATTCTAAGCTTTTGCAACTTGTCTACCATGTATAAATTGTGTGAAACTCTAATAAAAAACTATATGACTTTTAAGAATTTCAATTATAATATTTTAGTTAATATTTTTCGCTCCCCAGCTCTCCCGGTATTTTGTGCAAGATCCACCACTGCATGTATGTGATCATTAATGGCAGAAAACAACAACAATTTTGTGCAAGGAATCTTGTGGAAGATGGGATCTTTATTCCATCGTATGAGGCGACAATGGAGTAATTAAAGAAAAGTTAAGAGAATAGTTTGAAGGACTTTATAGCAAAGAACTCCATGTTTTAAGAAGTTGGCATAAGTATTATGGAAATGACCTTGGATAAAGATTTGACAAAAGTTATTTCGAGCTCCATGAAGCAAAAGTATCAGGGATCTATCAAGGTAAATAAGATTTATCTTCAAGATCTTTGCAAAGAGTTTGACCTTCTTGTTATGAAAGATGGTGAAATAGTTGATGAATAATTTGCAAGAACTTTCTCTATTGTTAATAAGATGAAAATTCATGGATAGAAAGTGGAGCAAGAAATGATTGTGGAAAATATTCTCCAATCCATGACCACAAAGCTCAATTATGTGGTCTGCTTGATTGATGACTCAAACAATCTCACACGATGTTTGTTGATGAACTTCAAAGTAGTCTTCTTGTTCATGAACAACATGCGAGAGGAAACAACGAAGAAGAGCAAGGTCTTAAGGTCACTAATGATGAAAAAAGTGGTGAAAGAGGAAGAAGACATGGTGGATCAAGGGGTGGTCAAGGTAAAGGATGACAATCATCCAACAAAGAATTGGTTGATTGTTATCTTTGTCACAAGTTAGGACACTTTTAATATGAATGCCCTTGTTGGAATGAGAAAGTTAATTATGCAAAATTAGATGATAAGGAGGATATGTTATTAATGGCTCACACTACATGGAAGGATTATTGTGACCAACAAACTTGGTTTCTTGACTCGGGGTTCAACAATTATATATGTGGAACCAAAGATTGGTTCTTTGACTTCAATAATCAATTCAAAATATCAATAGCATTGGAAGATAATTCAAGAATGATGGTGATGGGCAAAGGTATTGTTAAATTGAAGATTGATGGCATTGTTCAAGTAACAAGCAATGTGTATCACTAACTTGAGCTCAAAAATATTTTTTTTAAGTATTGGTCAATTTCAAGAAAATAGTTTAACCACAACATTTAAAAAACACATGTGCAAAATGTATCATCAAGCCAAGATAATGATAATTCAATAAAAAAAAAGTGTTTTCAACAACATGTATGCCATTGTAGTAGATGCGATTAGCCCTTATTTTTTCAAGATTACTAATGATGATGTTAGTCATTTATGTCATTGTAGATATAATCATCTAAGTCAAAAGAACTTGAATATCTTAGTATAGAAAATATTGTGAAAGGCTTACCAAAATTGAAAGAATCCTCAACACTATGCAATGATTGTATGCATGGTAAGCAACACTAGGAACCATTTTCCAAGAATGTCTCATATAGAGCCACTAATTAGTTGCAGTTAGTGGATATTGATGTATGTGGGTCTATACAACTAGAATCAAATAGCAACAAGAGGTATTTTCTAACATTTTAAAGATTATTTTAGTAGGAAAAATTGGGTGTATATGTTGTCTAAAAAATTAGATGTTCTAGCTTTGTTTATAAAATTCAAAACTGCTATAAAAAAGAAATCTGGTCCTGAAATTGGTTGTCTACGCACACATAGAGGTAGATGATTTACTTCAGTTGAATTTACTAATTTTTGTAGTTCAAATGGCATCAAAAGACAATTGATTGCAACCTATACTCCACAACAAAATAGGGTCACTGAGAGGAAGAATAAAACCATTGTGAATATTGTTAAGAGTATGCGGTAAGAAAAGAATTTTTCTACATAATTGCGACTTGGAGTGATCAATTGGTCTATCTATGTTCAAAATAGAAGTCCTAGTGTGGAAGTCAAAGACATCACGCTTGAGGAGGCATGCAGTGATAGCAAGCCAATAGTTCATTTTTTCATAATCTTTGGCTGCATAGGCTATGTTCGCATTCCTAATGCACATAGGAAGAAGCTAGATAGCAAGAGTACCAAGTGTATTCTTTTTTATGTAAGTGAAGCATCAAAAGCCTATAGGTTATATATATGATCTTGTTTCAAGGAAAATGTTTACCAACAAGGATGTTGTGTTTGTTGAAGATGAATGTTGGAACTAGTAGAAGGAGCAGGGTACTAGTGCACGAGACTTGACTAATTTATGAAATAATAATGTAAGTGTTGATCACCATCATAAAGCAAACATATATTCAATTCCCACTAATAAAGTGTCATGTGTTTACATTTTAGTTCAAATTGAACATTCTCATATCAAGGAACTCAACTACAGTAATAACGAGGAGTCCATAATAGAGACTCAAAATGAAAGGAGGGATAGAAGACCACCAACATGGATAAGAGACTATGATACTACAATAGAAGAAGAAGGTGAGGAAGAACAACCCTTACAAATGTTCACTCAATCTCTAGATCTAGTGCAATTGAAAGAAATCATCAAGAGCGACAAATGGAGGGAAACCATGGATTTTAAATTGACAACCATAGAAAGAAATGCAACGTGGGGGCTAACATATCTTGTACGGGTGCAAAGAAGATAAGAGTCAAATGGGTATTCAAGGCCAAATTCAGTGAAAAATGTGAGATTGAGAAACATAAAGCTAATGGCTAATGAGTATTCACAACAATATGGAATAGATTTTAAATAAGTGTTTGCCTCAATAGCAGGTGGGACACCATTAGAACCATTTTGGAAGTGGCATCTCTATGATCTTGGTGTGTGCATTAACTAAATGTCTAAAGTGCATTCTTGCATGGTGAGCTGAATGAGATAGTGTATGTCGATCCACCTAATTGTTTCTTGAAGAAAAGAACTGAAGACAAAGTCTACAAGTTAAAAAATGTCTTCTATTGGTTAAAACAAGCACCAAAGGCATACTATAGAAATATAAATTCTTACTTTCAAAGGATTTGTTAAATGTTCATATGACCATATACTATTTGTCAAGGCTGGTGACAAAAGTGACTTACTCATTGTAAGTTTGTATGTTGACGATTTTATTTTTACTAGAAACAATGCTAACATGATTTCTTTTTTCAAAGAATCCATGAAAAGAGAGTTGATATGACTAACCTTGGGAAAATGAGTAATTTCCTAGGTGTTGAGGTAGTGCATAATGGTAAAGGGATTTTTATAAATCAAACAAGGTATGCTAAATAAGGACAAAAGAAGGAGGTGACAACATCGTGAGGGCAACTAGAATCAGATATATAGTTGGTAGTCTTATGTACTTAACTACAACCATGCTTGAAATCGTGTTTGGAATGTGCTTGATTAATAGATATATGGAAAACCAACTAATTAGCATCTTTTGGCAGTAAAGAAAATTTTGAGGTAACTAAGAGGGGACAATGGAATTGGGAATTCAATGTGTTAAAAGTGAAAATTTTGTACTTATAGTTTATATGAATAGTGATTATGTTGGGGACATAGATGATAAAAATAATATTTTTAGGTAGGCTTAATTGCAGTTTTGGTCCCCTTATTTTAGCTGAATTGCGAGAGTAGTTCCCCCATTTTATTTCTCCCCAATTTTGGTCCCTCAAATAGAATTTTGCTCCAAAATTTGAAGAAATTTCATTTTTTAAAGCCATACTACACCACTTATGATCATATATTTCAGATACAATTGTTGCAGATGAGATCTTGAGACATGATGTGACTTAAATAAATGCAAAAAAAATGAAATTTCATAAAATTTTGAACCAAAATTCAGCATGGAAGACCAAAACTGGGGAGAAACAAAATAGGGGGACTACTTTCGCGATTCAGCTAAAATAGGGGACTAAAACTGCAATAAAGCCTTTTAGGTATGTGTTTAAGAAAGGCAATGAAGTTCTTTCGTGGTCCTCAAAGAAACAGTTTGTGGTGACATTACCCACCAATGAAGTTGCGTTCATAGCTGCATCATCATGTGCTTGTCAAGCTATATGGTTGAGAAGAATACTTGAGAATTGGGTCACCCTCAAGAAAAATGCACAACCATACTTTGTGATAATAGTTCCACAATAAAGTTGTCAAGAAATCCAAGTATGCATGGAAATATCAAGGATATTGATGTGAGGTTTTATTTTCTTAACGACCTTGTTAAAAACGAAGTATATGAATTTGTACATTACAACACTCAAGAACAAGTGGCTAACATAATGACCAAACGATTGAAGAATGATGCATTTAAGAAGTTGCATGAATATCTTGAAATTATGTAGTTTGACTCATGTCTAATATTTTTGTAGTACCTTAGTTCTATGATTAGTAATATATTAGAGTATTAAGTTAAATTGACTACTAGTACACTTTAGTTTAAGAGATGAGTGTTAAATGTACTTGTAAATATTTGAGTTTGTGTAGTTGGATTTTGCCGTTTGTAGTTCTAGACCTTACTTGTTGTGGAATAAGTAGCCCAAATATATTGTGATTAAGTTGTATATAAGTCAATTGATATACTAAATAAAAGTTAGTTAATTCAATTACAAACCTCGAATCCTAATATTTTTTGTAGTAATTTGAATTAACTACTTACTCAATTAAATTACATTATTATTTACACATGATTAACTAAGTTTTGCACATATATAAAAGAAATGATATCATTTGTGATTAATGTTTGTCAAGAAGTGAGTTGAATCAACAATTTCTACTAAAGTTTAATATGATTTTTAATTTCATAATTGCTCATCTCATTTGTGCTAAATTGGATTATCAATTAAATTGCTAAGTTGGATTATCAATTGGATTACTTTGGAGCAGTTGTTATTTTCTAGTTTTTAAAGAGGTCTGAATTTGTACTACGAAGTGTTTCAAATAGTTGAACCAATAAATTACTTCATTTATTTTAAATTAAATATTATTTAATATTTTATACACATAATAAGTAAATACAATTAATAGAAGAAGAAAAAAAAATACATTTTATCAAATATTTTAATTATTGATATGTTTTTTTCTATTATAAATATAAAGTGAAATTCGTGTTTTAAAAATAATGTAAATCTGATTATTTTGAGAAAATAATTAAATTATATTAAAAATAAAAAATAATATTAATTTTAAACTAATTTTATTGTAAAGTGACTGTCATTGTAAACTATAGTACAAATATAAAGTCAAATTCATGTTTTAAAAATAATGTACATAATATGAATCTGATGATTTTGAAAAAATAATTAAATTATATTAAAAATAAAAAAATAATATTAATTTTAAACTAATTTTGTTCTAAAGTGACTGTCATTGTAAACTAGAGTATTTTTTTTTTTTGAGTAAAACATAGTATTTTAAATTTTTTTGGATAAATTTACATTAACTTTTGGATTTAATTTACATTAAGTTTTGACGAATTATTAAACTCAATTATACTCTTATGGTTTCTTGTCTAATTGTCTTATCTTTTATAGCAAAATCCATGACCATGATGTTTAGGAATCAAAGATGTAAACAACATGTCACCACATACCAATCGATTGACTCTCTGACTTTTACCCAATCAGCTTTTGCTTCAATGAGATTACGTAATGAGTTTGACGGTTGAAAGTGTTGCAAGTGTTATCACCTTGAAAATGATATATTTTGATATTATTAAACTAATTCATCAATACACAACTTTAATGAATTAATATAATTAGAATTTAGATTATAAATTTAACACCATTAATATTTTTAAGTTTTATATTTTTTATCTCTTTTAATTTGTTATGATTTTTAATTTATATTTGAATGATTGATTTGACGTTAGTAGTGTAAAGCTTTTTACAACAATAATTTATAAAAATTAATCTCATTTTCATTTATAAATTATAAAAGAATCCATGAAAAGTATATACAAATAATATAAAATTTAATTTATTTTAGTGTAAATATTTTTTATATTTTTCATTTAATTATAATAATTAAATCATTAAAAATATTATATTGTAATTGTAATTACTTATAAAATCATATATATGAATAGTTATAATTTGT
>JBBPBT010000623.1:5414435-5483918 GCA_037974875.1 Cicer bijugum
AAATTAATATATATTTATTGTTTAAATATTATTTTATTTTAATATAAATGCAGTTAATATATGGATAAAAAAGAAAAAAAATGGTTAATATTCATTTATTTGAAAGCATTTAATGTCATAATTACTTTATAAAAAAAATACTTTTTGGGAAATCTACTTTAAAAAAAAGAATTTAAACTTAAATAAAATATCTTTATCATCAATATAAATAATTTTGCTTTAAATAATAAAATCTATGAAACTCCAAATAAGATTTTCAGCTTAACAATATTTTTTATTAACTTATAAAATTAATTTAAAGTGATACCCCAAAGTCCTTTTTCTTCTCTCGAAACTTATTTTGTTTAAAGATTATTTACATTAAACAAATCTAATTGATTTTTGTAATTATTATCTTTTATTGTTATAAATAGAACGAGAAGGAATATTGTGAGTATCGATCTGGTACTCAGTGTGACTTGGGCAGCCACTCTCTCTTTCCCTTTCGCTATGGCCTCCGTCATCGAATCTGCTTGGCAGGTTTCACTCTTCTTCCATTTTCTTTATTTTTTGCTGTGCTTTTCATTGCATGCATTTTCATTTTTCGATTCAAACAAAATCATTTGTTACTTTCTGTTTTTTCTTGCTTATTTTTTTGTTATACTCGATGATATGATTATATATTGCTATGCATTTAGGAAAGTAAAACCGTACTTGATAACTAATCATTGCATTTCGAAATTGGATTCTTTTATTAATCGGATTTTCACTCGATTCTTGTTGAAATTGAATTTTAATTGTAAAAGAAAACGCAAGAAGAGGAAATAACAATGTAGAACTTTGGCGTTAGAATCTACGTAACATTTAAGCAGATTCATAGACTGGCAATTTGGTCATTTCCTATTTTTCATGGTTTTTTAGTGGAATCTTGCAAGTTCTTTAACCATCATATATATATATTCCATTAGATAGTATAAAATATTTTATCATTCCGTTTACAGACCAAAAAAAGTTTAATTTGTGTGTTTAGATAGTATAAAATATTTTACACATTACATTGACAATGTAGGGAAAATAAATTTTATTATAATTATGATTATCATGTGTAATATATAATATTTTGTGAAACACTGATACAAACACAAATACCACACTCATACATAGATACCAATAATAATTTAATAAAATAGAAATTATTAAATGTAACCATATGTTTAGGTGTCAATGCTTGCCACCCCTGGAATGGTCCGTGATTGGAATTCATTGTTGATGGAATTTTTAGTGTATATTTGGATTGATGGTGAGTTTGGCAAAATCATAGTGCCTGTATAGCAGGGTGGTTTCGTTGCAACTCTAAAGTGTAGTTTTTGTGAAAATTACTGTGGTACACCTTTAGTTTGCAAAGTTGACCATCAATCTAAATATTCATTTATATTACTTTGAAACTGCTATTTATTTAGAAACAAAAATGATGTTCGTTCCTTTTTGTAGTTGGACTTTTTGATAGATATATAATTCACTGTTTTTTTTTGCTGCAGTACTTGATCACAAATTTCAGTGACTTCCAATTGGCATGTTTGGGAAGTTTCTTTCTGCATGAAAGTGTTTTCTTCTTATCTGGACTTCCTTTTATTTGGCTTGAGAGGGCAGGATGGCTTTCAAAGTACAAAATTCAGGTTTCCTGACATTCAATTTCATTGCCTCCTTAAACTTTATTTCATTTTTGTATTTTAATGTAGATTAGCCACTTTATGTTTTCTTCCCCCATCTTTTCCTTCAAAGGACTTGTGGCAAGTTGGAAAGACAAACTCATTGTCATGTTTCTGTAATCATTAGGGCAACTCCATTTACTTGATAACAATCATTCACCTTTTCCTGCACTTACCAGTGAAAATTACAGTGGATTTTCCTTTTGATGTTTTACGCTTTATTTTTATGATGACTTGCAGTAATTGATGTTTTTGTAATGCCATTTGTTCTTTTGGTTGGCCATCTCTCACCAAAATGAAATTTGTATATTTGAACTTGTGCATCATGTAGTTGAATAATGAAATTTGAATATCTTCTGGTACCAGCTTCTAAAGATAAATGTATTCCATCTTTTTTTGGTTTATAATTGTCTAATTTATAACAGAAATATTTGAATTTTGTTATGCGACTAAATCTTGTTTAAACTGCTGTTTGAGATCTGTTAAGCTGGTCATTAATCCTATCTTTCTTGATCCTTTTCCTTACCCAGCATATAATTTATATTGTATGAGTATTGCCCCTCATCTTAAAATTTCTGGATAAGTCACTGGTTTAAAGCTTAGTATGATTGATATGTAAAATTTGGTTGCTAATACACACTTCATGTAGGCAAAAACTAACAGCCGTGCCTCTGAGGAGAAATGTATTATTCGCTTATTGGTGTATCATTTTGGAGTCAATCTACCTGTGATGATTTTTTCATATCCTGTCTTCAAATACATGGGCATGCGGAGTAGCCTTCCTCTGCCGTCCTGGTACTTTCAGGTTTCTTTAGAACACTCTTATGAGTTTCATGATGGGAATTTGTCCTCCTTTAAACATTTAGAATACACCTTTCCATTAAGATTGCTTAGCAAGACCTGCTTTTGATTTTGCAGGAGAGTAGTTCTATCGCAAATACTATTTTACTTCATTTTGGAGGATTTTGTATTCTACTGGGGACATAGGATACTGCACACAAAGTGGTTGTACAAACATGTACATAGTGTTCATCACGAGTAAGTTGTATACATTTTTTCCGCAGTCTACCAACGAACTATGAAATGGTTTTTTTAATTTTTTTGGGTTTTGATTAAATTTCAAAAGTTTTAACTATATTGTGAAGGTATGCTACACCATTTGGACTTACTTCTGAATATGCTCATCCTGCTGAGATACTTTTCCTTGGGTTTGCTACCATTGTTGGTCCTGCTATCACTGGACCTCACTTGATTACTCTCTGGCTATGGATGGTTCTTAGAGTCCTTGAGACAGTTGAGGCACATTGCGGTTATCATTTCCCATGGAGTCCCTCAAACTTCTTACCACTTTATGGGGGGTGAGTTTCGTGTTCTCTCTCCTTTACTTGACATCAACTTTTTAGTTTCAGTTATTTCGCTCATTTCTTTGTTGTTAAAAATTGTAACTCCATTTTCAGAGCTGATTTTCATGATTACCATCACCGTTTGTTGTACACTAAGTCTGGAAACTATTCGTCAACCTTTACATACATGGACCGGTAAGTTTTTTGACATTCTTAATAAGATGGGCTAAGTAAGTAACATTGGACCTGGATTGCCTGCCATTGTGATTACCTTGTATTCAGGCCGTCTCGTGATCTCAGCCTTCTGATCTTAATCTGACGGTTTGTATTTTGACTTACCAAAACATATCTAAAAACAAAGTCGAAACACGAACCATCAGATCAAAGTCATTAGGTCTAGATCTGCAATAGTGTAATTGCGTGACGGCTGGAAATTTGTGTTTCCATGTAACATTGGTTTATGCATCGGATATTCTGCTTGCTAAACTGACAATGATGTGATATTTTTTGTCCATTGTAATAGGATATTTGGAACTGATATAGGGTACAGAAAGTTGAAAGCATTAAAGAATGTTGAAGTTGAATACAATAGCGAACAGAAAAAACAATGATGGAATGGACCAAATTTTGTGAATATCTGTAATCATGGAAAAGGTTGATTTCCAAACTCGAGGGAAAATTTGAAAATTGTCTTGTCTTGTTCAGTAATTTGGTAGTTAATTTGAAAATCTGTAATTCAGAAAAGTTTAGTGAGAGTGGATGCGATTTTTGGATGGTTTCTCCCCCTATTGTGCATCCATTTTGTTAATTCCAATTCTTTCTTGGCATACATGACTATTGTTGGATTTAACCCAGTTGAATGAAATGAAAGAAACAATTTATTCGCATTTAGATACCTCCCCTAATTTGAGCTTTAATACTGTTCTCTGACACTAATTAATGTGCTTCAAGTTTGAATTGTTTGGACATTATATGAGTTTGATATTTGATTTAAATAATTATTGGATAGACTTTATTTATCACATCTGGAACTTTGGATTAGTTGGGTCTTCTTTTCATTAGGAGTCAAAATGTTAAAAGACAAAAAACACAATAGCATTCTACAACTGCAAATTCACATCACTACAAGACTAGTTGTTAAAAACCACTTTCCACAGAATTGCATTCTACAACTGCAAATTTAAGGGAAATTGAATATGTTTGAGTAACTAGAAAACAAATGGGAAGGATTACAATATTAGAATAAATCTTATAATTTTGTCTCCAATATATTTAGCTGTTGACACACAAATTCTTGATATTGTAAAGTCTATGCCTTTTCTTTAAACACACAAAATATATGCATTACTTACAACTAATAATTTCAGTCAAAAACAAAAACTTACAACTAATAATTGGATTTGTTACTAGTGCAAACCACCCTTGTGCTGCCTCTGAAAACTACTTTACGTTGAATATACATTGCCAAATAACACAAACAAAACTTGTGTTTTGTTTCAACTTCTTATACTACGGGCCTGCTTGGAATAGCTTATGGAGGGCTTATTTGAGCTTATCTTATATAATACTATCGGATCTTGTTTGTTCTGCCGATTAATGCATATCGAATGCACTTGCATATATTGCTAAAGTAGCACTAGGTTATAAGGCAATAGAGAAAATAAAGAGAATTAGCATTAGAGGTATCCCTTCCGATCGAGGACACCAACACACTGGCGCGCCCCACCCCAAAGAAAAAAATATATATAGTAAAATGTCCAAAATACCCTCGTTAAAACTAAGAAATTACAACTATACCTTAAACCTAAATCTCTCTTCTCTCTTCCAGATCCAGTGTTCATGTTTCTCTCCCTCTTGCCCTGCGACGATCCTGAAACTGTCTCGCCTCCGCCTTCATTAGCTTCGCATCGCGCGCTCCGTCTCGCCTCCGCCTCCGGCTCAGTTTCGCGTCTCGTCTCTCGGCCCTCGTCCAGTCGCCGTCGTCTCCGCCTTGGTTGGCCGTTCGTCAAAACTCAAAAGGTTCGGATTTTATTCGTATTATCATTAGAAATCAACTTTTAGAATTGGTAACCATGGCATATTACTTTTAGAATTGCCATTTGCCAACTTTTCCAAATCCAACACAAATTCTTTCATCAATTTTTGTTCTCATTCGGATTCTTTTTTCAACTCAAACGCACATAATTGTTAAGTTCTTATGTTACAAGTTAAGATTCTTTTTTTAGGTTTGTCAAAAATAATCTTAATAAGAAAGGTGCTAAATTACACTGGACTAATTGAGTAAGGACAAAATTTGGGCTCATCCTAAAACGATGGCATTACACTAGGGTTAAATTCACATCTCTACTTATACTAGCTCCATTCTCAAATATTGAATCCTACCCATGAAATGAAACACCGTTTTATTTTTTTGAAAAGAAACAAAAACCAAACTTTTTTGGACCATAGCTTTAATTATTTGTTGTTATTATTATGGGCGAGAAATATAAAAGAGAAGTGGTTTAAATAAGGATTTTACTCTTTCACACTTGTTTAGTTGTTTAAATGGAAAAAAAAAAACTAAATTGAGTGAACTCTTGCTTTATAAAGTAGGACTGAATCGTATAATATTATAAAAAAGATCCTATAAAAATTTTACTTAACTTCTAAAATATTTATGTCTAAATATTTGAGAAATTAACCAAAATTAAGAGATATACATCTACATATTTGAGAAATTAACTAAAATTAAGAGATTTTAAAATAATGATCTAATTTCAAGAATAACAGAAAATAGAATTAAAACTGCGTAAAAGAAAGTGAGATTCTGGGATCAAAACTTCATTCCCTATATAGACTTGGAATGTGACACTCATACTCTTGTTTTTTTAATTTTAATTTTATTTTATATATAAAATACTGTCCTTAGCAAATCTATTAAATTGCATATACCCCTGTTTTCTTTTACAACAAAAGAAGTAGTCCTTTATTTTATACTTTATGCAAGATTACAACATGGCTATATAAGCATCCTGGATTCTAGAAAATTTGACAGGATTTTTTTTTAATTGTCTCTTTGGTGCGTTTTCATGTGTTTTGTTGAATGTATTTAACAACGTACTCTCGCTTATCATGGAACTATAGTAGTTTGTTAAAATTATGTAATGCTATTGTGCCACTATTTGACAATACTGCCTTGTAAAATGCTACATATTCAAATCAATGTTCTACTTGTTAGCTGTTACTTGTACATATTCAAATCAATGGTTCCTAACTATTTTAAGCAAATAACATATGTGTAGGTTCCTAACTATCAAACATAGTGGCAGTGAAGGATACTCCCATGAGCTTTCTTGCTAACTCTGCTTACTTTCATGCAGGAAATTCAAAGGGCCATGACTTTCACCTACACAGTCTCCTCAACTTATCTGGTTGAAAACTGAACTAACTCTTCTTTAATTGTATAATAAAAGCAGTCTTGTTGAGTTTCTGCATTAAATTCAACATCCGTGATCTTTTTTCTTCTTCTATAATTCCCAACTTCCAGCATGGGAAAAAAGAAACTAAGCTTCAATGATCTCCAAAATTCTAGTACACCCAAAAAAACTCTGGGTTGGTTTTTTCTTGTAGTTACCTGTATAAAAGTTCTCATTTTCCCATCTTACCGCAGTACAGACTTTGAGGTGCACCGCAACTGGCTGGCTATAACCCATTCCCTCCCTCTTTCCCAGTGGTACTTTGATGAGACCAGTCCATGGACTCTAGATTACCCACCATTCTTTGCCTATTTTGAGCGCTTTCTATCAATTTTTGCTTACCTCGTTGATCCTCAAATAGTGCATCTTCAGGAGGGCCTGAATTATAACTCAAATAAGGTGGTTTTTTTTCAAAGAGCTACCATAATACTCTCTGATTTGTCCCTTCTTTATGGAGTTTATAGACTTACTCAGAAACTGGATTTGAGAATGCAAAAGTTGATATGGTCATTGGTTATTTGGTCACCGATGCTTTTAATAGTGGACCATGTGCATTTCCAATACAATGGATTTCTCATTGGCATTTTGCTGATTTCACTTTCATATTTGGAGGAAGGAAGGGATTTGTTAGGTGGCTTTGTTTTTGCTGTTCTTCTGTGCTTTAAACATTTATTTGCAGTGGCAGCACCTGTTTATTTTATTTATTTGTTGAGGCACTATTGTTGGGGTGGAATTGTACGAGGCTTTAGTCGACTCTTGATTATGGGAGGTTTGGTTGCAACAGTGTTTGCATCTGCATTTGGGCCATTTTTCCACCTTGGACAGGTAAATATGATTTTTGGCTGAATTCATCTTTGCTCATTAATTTGCCCATATTGATGTTGTTTCCCCCTTGTTTTCTATAAATTGATTATTATTTCCTCAAGAAAGTTCTATAGGAATTTTATTGATTTTGTTTATTACTATTTTCTCCTTGTTTTGTTGATATTGGGCATGTAAGACGACAAATCTCCACATGCCATTATGAGAAATTTTGAAATAAAAATTAAGCCCTCTGGGATATTATAAAGGAAATGATAGGTGACTGTTAAAGACTATTTAAGTTACATGACATGAATGCATGATATTTTATACGTTATACATGATTCAGGACATTGACATGCTGGAACAGGCCTTACTTAATGGGATTAAGACTTATTTTGTTGTTCAAATACTAGGTTATTAATTAGTCTTATTATAATAGTAAGATTGGGCTTGTACTAGCAGTATTAGTACCTGACCTAATTTTAAGTTTAAATAGGAATATTAGTTTATGATATTGTATCACATTAAAATTAATCCGTCACATATTCATTATTCTTAGCTAGTTTTTCTCCATTTTATTTATTACTTTCTTCCTACTAAAATCCTGTAAGTTCAGCAGTTTTCAGTAAGGTCTCTAGTGAATGTGTGGCATGTAACAGAACATTTGATTGAAACCACATAAAATAATTGCTGGAAGATGTGAAAGATGTTCAGGGTAAAATAATAAGTACAAGCTCACTTAGCCAGAACATAAAGCAATAAACCTAAAAATTAACTAACCTTGTGAATTATGTATCCAAATAAGACTATTGTATGACAAAGAGTTGTACTTTTTTTTGTTTTCCCCCTTTTAGTTTTCCAATTGCAAACATCCGACTTTTCATGCTCATGATGGAACAACCTTTATCTGTCCTTGTTAAATTCTTGCATTACTCCACTTCACTCTGTGTAAAAGTGAATAACTTCAGATACACTTATTGCATTATTGATTTTGTTTTTGGATTATTCAAATTATAAATTGCAGATACAACAAGTCATCCAACGATTGTTTCCATTTGGCAGGGGGCTTTGCCATGCATACTGGGCCCCAAATTTTTGGGTATTCTATATCATGTCAGACAAAGGACTTGCTTTCATACTCAGAAAACTTGGGTTTAATATCCAGATACCAGCAGCTTCATTCACTGCTGGGCTAGTAGGGGATGCCTCACCTTTTGCTGTACTACCTCGGGTAAGTTTTACATTCAAGTTTCTCTGAATAAATTCGTTTGTTGCTAAATAGAAAAAAAAAAAAAAAACAAACACATACACAAGGGATTGTTATAACCTATGTTAAACTGATCCATTCTTGCACTAGAATAGGACAGATGATTGGAATGCCGTATTTGCTGCATGCTTTCCAGTAGTAGTAGGGGAACAGTGTTGTTATATTTATATCATGTAATCATGCACAATGACCAAGCCATATGGGTTGGAGATTTATTCAATTGATATTAGTTATTGAGTTGAGCTTGATCTTTGATTGCTCACATTTTTCCAAAATAGAAATATTGATAAAAAATGTAAGAGAAAAATCTCACTTTGTCTTCAAAATAATTGTGAGACACTATAAATATAAATGTTCACATGACACGACAGGCAGAACCTGGTAGCTCAAAATGAGCACCAGGCTTACATTAAGAAGGTATAATTAGGAAATATTAATAGTAAAAAATTATTATAGGTACTAGTAGTATAATGTATATTATTAGCTTTTACATTTTCCTCATTTTTGGCCAGCTATTGCAACTTCCAAGATGCTTCTATTCAATTGACATCCACAACTGAGCTTGATAACTGGTTTATGTAATAATGTCTATGTTTAGTTTTACCACTTCGCCTTTTGTCATTCAAAAATTTCATCAAAATATTAATTGTTTTATAAACTACTACTATGCAGATCACTCCATCTATGACCTTTATAATGGTTCTGCTTGCCTTATCTCCTTGTCTTTTCAAGGCTTGGAAGAATCCACGGCCACAGATGATTACCAGATGGGTAGCCTATGCTTATACCTGTGGTTTTCTTTTTGGGTGGCATGTGCATGAGAAGGCATCGCTCCATTTTGTAATTCCACTTGCCTTTGTTGCAGCACAAACCCGGGAGGATGCAAAACATTACTTTATGCTGTCAATAGGTATATTTTTTTCAGCTTATAAATTATATTGTTTTATTTTTCTTCAGATTTTTCTCTTCAATATGAAAATTACATGAACAAAAGCTTGTTATTTATTACCTAAATTTTTTTACCCCCATTGGTAATTTTATTGCAGACGAGGTTCATAATTGATTATTAAAACAAATATTAGATCCTTAACCTGGCAAATTTTATGGTATAGATTTAGCCGGTTGAAATCCTTTTATAAAACTTTTATCATGTCATTTTTATGTTTGGTTGTTCTTTGACCATCTTTCGTTCTGCTCTTATTAAAGGGAATTACACACAGGGATCTTCATGCCTTATGAAGCGGGTGGCATTAATATTTTTTTGTATAATAGCTGAGTTTGACTTGGTTCTGATCTGACATTTTCGTGATAATATTATATAATTAGTTGCATAAAACACCATCAGAGTGAGCTTGTCTGTAACATAGGTTAATCAAGCATAATTAAAGATTAGGGCAAACTAAGAAACAATTATACTTGTTTAAAGTTGCTGACAAATATGTGTTTTGACGAGTGAGAATGCAAACAAGCAGAAGTTTTTTTTGCACCTTAAGCCTAACAAACCCAAACTCTGAAAGTACTCTCATATTTTACTTCCCCTTAACCAAGGTCCTGGATCCGCCACTATTTCTAATGACATTATTTTGATATATGTTGTATGTGCAGTGTCCTGCTATTCACTTTTTCCGCTACTATTTGAGGCACGAGAGTATCCTATCAAAGTTCTGTTGCTGCTTCTTCACTTCATTTTGATGAGGTCAGGCTTTTCAGCGCAGTTTTACAATAGGGATGAAACAAGAACAACCTCTGGTCACACAAAGAAAACAGTTGATCAATTTGAATCTGAAGGTAGTTTAAGTGTGGATGTGAATAATAATGGTTTTGTTATTGGCTTGATTGAGAGGGTTTATCTGGCTGGTCTTGTAGTTGTAGAGATATGGGGCCAATTTTTACACCCTCTGCTTTTTGGTGATAAGCTTGCATTTATGCCCCTTATGTTGATCTCTGTATACTGTGCTTTAGGGATCATGTACTCTTGGATTTGGCAGTTAAGATCCATAGTTAAATCTCATTAACTTTTGGACTGTTTGAAGTCATGTTAATGTTCTAGTTATGGACTTTTTAGAAGCGAAATTTTGAGTAATTTTCTTTTTAAACCAAAGTCATTGTTTTTATGAATATTATTAATCCCTATTTGAAGATTAATTTTATCATGCATCTGCCTCAGGCCCTCAAGTTCCATGGTAGTATAGTACAACTAGACATATAATCAAGTTCTGCTTATATTCCTACTTTTTGCTAATGTTGCATAGCATTACTGGCTAAAGGGTTTGGATAAAGCTTTGCATGTAGGTGCATAGGTTTGAATCCTTCTGTTGGGGCAGTAATTCTGTTTGGGAGACCCTCTACCAATTTGAGGTCTGTGTAGTTTGTGTGCAGAAATTTTCTAGAATGGTCCTTTTGTGTAAATTTAACCTCTTGACGGATGACCTTAAAATAAATCATTCAAACTACACATTTTGCGGAGATATAGAGCACTGTTTAATTGCATTTGTATATCTTTTCCCATGTACACTGTTGTCAATGAATCAATAATAATTTTTTGAGTTGAATACATTTTTTAAGACAAGTTTTAAACTTTTAAAAGATTAAATACACTATTTCTAAGACAACATTTATATATTTGATTTATTAACACGTGTTTTTAAGTCACTTGTTAATATTTATCTTTGCTGCCATTTTTAGAGGCTTAGCCCCCTCTTTTTTGCTCACTATATGAAGGTCATGTCACGCTTTGGAAAAAAATAGAAAAAAGAGGAATCTAACATTTGAAAAAAATTGAAATAAAAATAATTAAAAATACAAGAAAATATACAAAATAATTACCGCCAACAATTATAGTTTTCATTGATTAGCACTTAACTATCATTACACTATTCACTAAAAAATATCATCGATTATAATTATTTACATATATACACAAATTAATACACAACGCAATCACCTTAAAAAAAAAAATTATACAATGCCATCAAAACTTAAAAGGGACAAGCCCATAAAGTTATATACTACTAAAATTTTTCAGATTTCATCTTGAAAATTAATATAATCTAACTTATTAAGTTTCGACTATAAAAAAAAATATAAAACAAAAAAGAATATTTGATTTTATGGCAATGACCGAAACCTCACCATGTGATTAAGATATTGGAAAACAGGCCAAACACAAGCCCTTATTGTGTTCCCACCAAAAAGCCTCCACCATGAAGTAGCCTTACTCTTTACCCTTTCCTGAAAAGCCACAATAAATTTTGGTTTCTAGTTGTCAAAAGTGCTGCAGATTGTAAATAAACCGAAGTTGCACGTTTAACCAACTCGTTCCTAATAGCAATGTTTGAGTGAAAAACATTCCTTCATATAATAATTGTTAACAATGAAAAGAGGAAGAAGATAGACAACCAAGAGACAATCACTTTAGGGTTTATAACATAGAATGAACCAAACTTAAGTTAATAGGGTTATAATGAGTATATATATAAAGGAATAGAAATATCTAAAATACCCTTACTACTAATATATAATAAATGTCTAAAATACCCTTACTACTAATATATAATAACATTATCTAACATCTCCCCTCAAACTCACGATGCATTAACATGGAACATCGAGAGTTTGTCAACTAAAAAACGACAAGGTTTAATGGAATGCATATTTGTGAACAAATCAGCAATCAGTAAAGAAGAAGAGTACGAATACTGGTCATGTTGGCTACAGGAGCAAAAGTTTCTTCATGATCCATACCATAGTGTTGAGAGAAACCCTTAGCAACAAGACGTGCTTTGTAGCACTCAACTGACTCATCAAACTTAGTTTTGATCTTGTATACCCAACGAGACCCAATAACACGTTTTCCAGGAGGAAGAGTTACTAATTCCCAAGTATTGATTTTGTGCAATGCAGATAGTTCTTCTGCCATAGTCTGCTGCCAAATAGGATCAAGAACAACCTCTTTATAGGAAGAGAGCTAAGACAAAGTTGACGAGAGGGGTAACGAGGAGGATCAACAATCGCAAGAGGTGGTTGGACAGCCAGGGGGACAAGAGGGATGTCACCAAAGAAGAAGCAACAACCAAAGAGAAGAACCAACAAAAAGAGAAGCAGCGAAAGAAAAAGCAGAAGGCAAAGGGAGGATCGTTAGCTATACCAAACAATCACAATAAAGAGAGAAACCAAACCAACAAGAAATCATATCAAATAGTCACAATCAAGAGAAGAACTAAGCCAACAAAACATCAAACCAAACAAAACTAAATCAAACCAAACTAAACAACACCAAACCAAACTAACCAAAGAGAGAAACAACCAAATAGATGAACCACGTGAGGAAAAGCAAACAAATAGAACAATCAATATGGAGAGAAGCAACAAAGCAAATCACTAGAGAGAGGAGCAATCAAACAGAAGAAGCAACAGAGAGAGCGACAACACAGAAGAAAGAAACCAAAGAGATACGAGAGACGAACAATTAAATTACCAATCAAATCAGCAAAGAACCACAACAATTGAAATCATTTGAACCAAACCAAACTCAGAACTAGAGTCAATGGTAGGAGGAACAGAAGCAACAACATTGGACGATGGTCCCCTAAAATTCTTCTTATGTGCTCTCCTCAATTTCGGACAATGTGCTTTCCAATGTGCTTAAAGAGAATCATCCTTAGCACCAACCATAACAAATAATGACAGGAAAATACGACAAACACAATCACTGAGACAAAATAAATTAGGGATAACCTGCTGCTGTGCGAGCACGATTTCTTCCCCTTCAGAGGCTGGTTTCCTTGATCCGACCGTTGAAGATGAAGACTTGAATGTTACGAACCTACTGTCCAAAAATCAGCCCGATCCAACGGTTAACGAATGTGCAATCGATGTTTTTCTGAGACTGATTTAACAAAATTGGGAATAGGGTTACTCTTCTCTTTTCTCTTTTGGTGGTTGTCTTTTCTATCAAAATAGTCTCTCTCTTCTTTACAATAGATCCCAAAATCAACCAAAACTCTGATACCATGTTAACAATGAAAAGAGGAAGAAGATAGACAACCAATAGACAACCACTTTAGGGTTTCTGAGACTGATTTAACAAAATTGGGAATAGGGTTACTCTTCTCTTTTCTCTTTTGGTGGTTGTCTTTTCTATCAAAATAGTCTCTCTCTTCTTTACAATAGATCCCAAAATCAACCAAAACTCTGATACCATGTTAACAATGAAAAGAGGAAGAAGATAGACAACCAATAGACAACCACTTTAGGGTTTATAACATAGAATGAACCAAACTTA
This sequence comes from Cicer bijugum, assembly GCA_037974875.1. NCBI lineage: Eukaryota > Viridiplantae > Streptophyta > Magnoliopsida > Fabales > Fabaceae > Cicer > Cicer bijugum. The sequence goes on from JBBPBT010000623.1 coordinate 5,428,277, forward strand.
AGTTAATAGGTTACAATGAGTATATATATAAAGGAATAAAAATATCTAAAATATCCTTACTACTAATATATAATAACTGTCTAAAATACCCTTACTACTAATATATAATAACATTATCTAACAATAATAACGTTGAACACCTTGTTGGTGTATTGCACATAATGTCTTTTAAGCTTGTGTATTGTAAATTGTCATTGATTTCTGAATCACTTCTTTACTTGAAAAATGTAGACATTCTGATTTTGGACAAAGTAGCTTTGCTTTTGCATTCTAAAGCAAGAGTTTTTTTCTCTTCTATTTTATTCCTTCTTCTATTCTTCTAGTTCAATATCATGAATCTTATAAAAAAAAAGCGAGGAGTTCTTCCAGCTTTAGAGTGTTTAGGCCTTTAGCCTCTTCTCAAGTGTTCTTAATATGTTGGCTAGTTTTTGGAATCTTCCAAACATTGTTTCAATGAATTTTCCTTATTCCATTTTAAACATTTCATATCTACACACATAGATACTAGTCTTTGATTCTTGTACATATCTCGTGCCCTTGTACAGTAGAGCCAGGGTAGTCCCAAAGATCTGTTGCAGTTACACATTCACCACATTTTTCGTATTTGTCATGTGTTATCTCACTCATTAAATAATGTCTTGCCTGGTTGTTTATGGTGTACTACTTCTTCTGTACAATCATCGTGCTATATATGTTCTTCTTGTTCTCTTTTACACACCTATACTATCCTACTCTTTCAAACAAATTAGGATTTAGTCATCTCACTATTCACATATTAATTTTAACATATTACTTACTTCATTATATAGACCATTAATGATTAATGGTTAATATACTATCAACTTTATACTTATTACTACATTTTAATACATATATACTTTTTACATAATACATAATACTTTTTTTTTGATATATTTTTTCATAATATTTAATGAGTGAAATATAATGTAAGACATTAAAGTATAAATCAATTGATCAAACATTTAAATATTTTTTTAACAGTTTAAAATCTTATTCATTCAATAAAATACATAATCTTATACATATAAATTAGTTGCAATTACATTCTCTAAAACATTCTACAAATTCTCAAATGTGTATTTATAAATTCATATATAATAATTATCAAAATAAACTCACTTAAAAAATACTCTACAAACAAAATCAATAAATTATATTATTTTTAAAATTTTAAAATCTTATTCACCGCACATATCATGTGCTAATTATTATTATTATAAAACCGAAACAAATAATTAAATTATAACAAATCTTATACAATAAAATATATAATGAACATCAATAGAAAAACTATTTGTGTTATAATAAAATTGCATTTTTCTTAAATTTAACCTAACATCCTTGACCCCCTCCCTCAAGTCTCAACATCGGCCACTGAATCCTTCCAATCTCCTTAGCATTCTCGTCTCTCCACGTGGCACTTGCACCCTCTTTATAGGCTCGTGCCGGTGCCGATTAGTCATCATCCTCAAACATAATAATAAAATAAAAATAAAAATAAACAAACAAAAGATCACATAACTTGTTACATTATGTTACTAGATTTGATAAATAATTATTAACAACACGGTCCCCAATAATTCATTCTTCTATACACCTATAACAATTGATGTAAACTTAGCTTTAAATTGACTTTCATAACAAGCATAAGTTAGTTGAGAAAATGCCTTCTTAAAAAGGAAGACCCAATGGGATGCTAGTACATAAAAAAAACTCCTGATTATCAAGGTCTTTTTTCTCCTTCAGAACTGAAGAGTTAAAATAAATAAATAAAATATATTTGTTGAGTTTGTGTAAGAGATGGGGAATTGTCAAGCTGTTGATGCTGCAGCACTAGTGATCCAACACCCTTGTGGGAAGATAGAGAGATTGTATTGGTCAGTTAGTGCAAGTGAAGTTATGAGGGCAAATCCAGGTCATTATGTGTCATTGATCATGCCATTGCCTCAACAAGGACAAAATAGTAATAACAATGAGGAGAAGAAGGATGTGGTTTTCACTCGTGTTAAGTTACTTAAGCCTGATGATACTCTCACTTTAGGCCATGCTTATAGACTCATCACATCTCAAGGTACTTGTTTTTTTTTATATCAATATAGACTTATTCAAATTCTATGACACTACTATAACACCATTATAGTTGCTATTTTATGTCACTACATGTTTCTGAAAAATTGGGTGTGTTTTTTGGGTTTGAAGATGTTGAGAAGGTAATGAAAGCTAAGAAGAGGAAGACACAGGGAAGGACAATGGAGGGTGTTGAAATGGTGCACATAGAAAAGGAAAGTTTAGCTTGTGAAACTGAAGGGATGTTGGACACAGGAAAGATGTATCAGGTTTGGTTCTGTTATTACTCATCTTCAACAGTCATTTTTTGCTTTGCTGATTTGGATGTGATAACTATATACATAGAGATTAAAAGACACAATCAGTTCTACATAGGCATTCAATGAGAATCCCATTAAATGCATACAAATTTTGTCTTCATTTTTTGCTTGTGTAAACATGGTTAATGAAATGAGAACTGATGCTATCTATAACTACATTTCAGGCAATGAGAGCAGACAGGCGGAGGCTAAGGGGATCATCGGTAAACCCTGCAGCACCGCGACCAAAATCATGGCGCCCCGCTTTACAAAGCATCTCAGAGTTTTCTAGTTGAGTGATGCAATAGGTTGTGAAATGTACTGTGTCTCAGAACATTACAATACAATCGTACTCTCAACTAAATAACCATGTTCACAATTACAACATGTTTGTATAGCACCAAAAAGAAGGAAAAGAAAAAAAATTGTGAAATGTAAAATCAAAATCTACAAGAAGTAAGTTCTTTTTATTGTTATTTTTATAAAGCATACAGATGTTACAAATCAAATGATAAATCTTTACATTGTAAAAGAGAGAAAAATGTAAAAGTACAAGTCATTTTAATTTTGAGTTCCAAACTGTCCAATCTTCATCAACATGATTTTGTGCCCATAATAGTGATGTTCTGGCAGCTAGAGATGCACCTGGTAGTTTCTTCTTCTTTAAAGCAACCAACATATCAGTGAATGGCTCCACCAACAATGTACCTGGACCTCCATACTCCTTGTGCAAAAACTCATTAAATATCTGTTTTGCATCAAAAAATGGTTACTCATGTAGTCAATAGTTAGTTAAAAGTGAAATAAAATATTTCACAATTAATTAGATTGAAGTCTGGAGCATCAAATATAGGTAGCATGTCAAAACATGGTCTGGATAAATACCCTACTAAGTCATAACCATAGATGTTTAAGTAGCCAACAAGAACTAGCACAGACCTAATTTATCAATAATCAACCACCAAGAACGCCCTAAAATGCAATGTTTTCAATCACAGATTATGAAAAATAACAGTGTGTTCAAAATTTATTATCTTACAGTGTTATAGTGCTGTTATAACCGCTATTTGACAACACCTTATACTACTACATAGTATATTTCGGAACGATAGCAATTTGTTAAATTTCCGCAACACTTTTGCCATGTATTTGACAACATTGCCTTAACATTAAGTGGCAAGCAAGGTAAATTTTTATGAAACTTATTAGGCCAGTGCTGTTATCAAATAGCATCATTTAATACAAACACAATAAGTATTATCAGAGTATTAAGTGCATAACTTTCAACTTCATTATTAGTTCAAAGGTGACAAACACAGTGCAATTCTGTGGTGAAAAAGACAAATGCAGCTAATGTTTTTGTTTCTTTTATATATTTGTTTATTTTTACAAAAGAACTCTAAGATTCAAAGGGAAATACAACATATCTAGGAGACATGCAGAGTGGAGAAGTGTCTCATATGATCTATGATGGATCGATACACAAAAATAGTTTGAAACTCTAACAACAACTGATGACACTCCTTGACAAAAACCAAAAATTAGTGCCACAAAATTCAATTTATATTTGTTTTTCCTTGTTTTTGTCAAATCAACACCAATTAGGTCACTCTCTTAGTTGTAAGCACGTGGACGACCTTGAACTTCTATTTGAATGTAGTGACGAGATCATTTACTATATATTCAGTCTTAAGACTTCATCTCTTACTGAATACACTAAGTAATACTGCATTAATTTATCTTTTAATCAATAAAAGCTTGCAATCAAGACACCTCGTGTGAATATATCCCTCTTTCAATGCTTCAAACATGAGATGTAAATTATTTTCTTTTGTTTATAATACCATTGTACAAACTGCAGAGAAAGATGAGAAGGAACACAAGACGAAGCAGATGCGTGCTGAGTCAAATTGTAAACTAATAAGATTTCCAAAAAAATGTATATAAACAAAGACAGTTGTTGCTCCGCTTTCTGTTGATTGATAAAAGTAACGCAAATAATTGATGACATAAATCAGCAAATTAACGTTCACAAGAACACAAACGATTGATGATGGAATTTAGCTATTTATAACTACGTTTCCGACCGCACAGTGACTACTATAGTGTTTTGATTATGTAATGTAATTCTTTTGGTTACATAGTACAATGTAATGAATATCAGTCATACTCAACATAAAGTGACTAGACTACAAGCCTTACATTTAGAGGGAGGGGGACTAATTGACATTTGTATTATATGAGTCCTGAAATAGTTTATTGAAAACCATGTCATTAAATGCATTGATTATTTAGTTAAAGTTTCAATAAATATTTATACAGGTGAATGTGTAAACATCAGAAGATATTGACATCACAACTACTATGAAAACGAAGAGTGAAGACTTTTAATATGAAAATACAGTTCAGCCGGATTTGAATTGGTAAGCTGTAAGCAAACTTTATTTTAGAACTCTCACAATCAAATCTAAGATACAATCATTGACTCTATAGTATTTAATCATATAACCATTACTTTTATTTGAAAAGGACCAAACACAAAACAACAAACTTTCATAAATGTCCTACATTATTCATTCACATTTTTTGTTGTTAATATTTTACAATGTATTTTGTTAATAAAAAGTAGATATTTTGTTCAGGCGTTTTCTCAAGCACCTAGCAATCAAAGTATATTAAATAAATAAATAATCTCAACCTTAACTAAGTGAACCATTCCAATGTATTCATTTTTTCCAAACAGTCTCTAAATTGTGAGATGATAAAAATAAGGTAAATTTTAGGTTTGGTTTTAGCCACAATCAATTAAAATCAGCCATGTGTACTTAAAATTCTAATAAATAAAAAGTTAGTGCTGTGTACATTGATTTTAATTGGTTGTGGTTACTAATTACAATTTTCTAAAGCAACTTAATCCTCACCTAAAAATAGTCTCTAAATTTTATATAATTCACTGAACATGTTACATTAGCTTTTGTCATAAAGTCTTTGTTCGTGAAAATAAAAAACGACATTAACCTGAGTGCAAACGTCTATAACCGCATCCAGTTCATCACCGAACTCGTCTGAATCCTCCGAAAGCTTCTGAAAGAGTTCAACTTTGAACTTGTTTGTTTCAAATACTGCAAATTCGGGACTTGGGTCAGGGTACACGTGCTGCTGAATGGGTGAGTCTCTTAGAACACACGTGAGGGTATTTCTGGAAATGGGTTTCGCGTAGAGGGATGAAGAGAAAACTGGACATGGGAAATAGTGGCGCAGGATAAGGAATGGTGTGCGCAGGATAAGGTATTTAGAGGTAAGTGGTTTTGAAGGAGAGAGAGTGACCGTTGGGATAGAAGAAGTGAAAAGCAGCATTGTGCAGAACTTTGGTAGCTTTAGATTAAGAATCTTCTCTATGTTTTGTTTTTTGACAGAAAAATCTTCTCTATAGTATGTTAAGTAGATAATTTTTTTTTTTGAAAGTGTTTAGTCAATTTTATTTTTCTTTTGTTATGAAAAATCGGATAAAATGTATAAATATTCATCTGGAATAAAAAATTCAAAATGAGTTATTTCTATTAGTTGTATATAAATTATTATTTTATTTTATTTATTTTAATGAATAATAAAAAACATGATAAATTATTTATATTGAAAAAAAATATTTTAGTCATACTATTCTTAAATACAAAATGTAATTATTGATAAAAAAAATATTTGTAGATTGATCAATTTTATTAATAATTAATTTATATTAAAAAATAATTTATAATCAATAAGATTAATTTAAAAAAAAAGTAAAAAACAAACAAATAATCACTGCATGCAAAAAAAAACGTGGAGGAAAAACGTTCCAAATTAGAAACATGATGCTAATTTTAACATACTTGCCACGGAGGCTACTAATGGGACCATGAAAATTTTGAGTCAATATCCACTTATAATCGGGGCTATACTGTTTTTCAAGTAAGGCACAAAGTGGATAAAATTAATTCATTAGCTTGTGACTCTAAGTCAAATAATTTAAGCCAACACGAAAGAGATATGACAACCCCTGATCTGCATAGCAGGCACCCCACCTTTGTACCTGTCACCTTCCAATAATTTTTAATGTCCATTATACTCTCTGTAAAAAGTATAAAACGAAAACAAAATTACTATTTTGGTTTTAAGCCCATTTTCGAAAATTTTGAAAAATACATGTAGGATTCAAAAATTTCAAAGTTTCGAAATTCATTTTCAGTAAGTTTCTCGAAAGTTTTCTTTTTATGAAACCTTCAAAATGAAATTTTTTTCAAAAAATACACATTTTCGAAAGTATGGTTGCATTTGAAAGTTTCGAAGTTAAAAGATGCCTCGGATATTTGACCTTGTTGTAAACTTTCGAAGCATAACTAATACTCAAAACTTTGATGTTAAACGAAAGTTTCGAAAATGATCCTTGAAAGTTTGATATTGAACTAAAGTTTCGAATGGCATTTGGCCTTGCATAAGTTTCGAAAGTTTGGTGTTGCTCGAAAGTTTGGTGTGGCATGAAAGTTTCGAAAGCCATTGAACTAAACTTTCAAAATAAATAGAAAGCTTCGAAAGTCTCTATTTTCTTAAAGTTTCAAAAATTATTTTCGAATATTTAAAATAATTGAAATTTTCGAATTTTTTTAAATTTTTTTTTAAGTTAATAAGTTAATATTAATTTATAAGTCAATATTATATTAATTTATAAGTTAATAATAATTTATAAGTTAATATTATATTAAATTCATGTTATAAGTCAATATTTATGTTATAATATTATTTTTAATTAAATTTGTTACTAATTTTGAAATTAGGTATGAGTAGAGTTGATGTTTCTGCTTCAAAAAATGTTATAGATTCTACAGAAAAATTCATCACTGATCAGGTATTATTATTACTACTGAATATTCATGACTACTGATTAAATTTTCATTATAGCGATATAGTTAATGTTTTATTTGAAACGTATTTTGTAGGTATTTTCTTCTCGAGAAGATATATTTGAATGGGCAAAAACTATTGGAATACAAAATGGAATTTTAATTGTTATCATTCGATCAGATAAAGCAATCGGAATTAGGGGAAGAAAAGACAAATTAATTTTGGGATGCGAAAGAGGTGGAAGATATACATCACAATCAAAATCATCAGTAACTTGCTCTCATAAGAAAAACCGTCCATTTACTCTCAGATGTGTACCATTACGTGGCGGTGAAGGATGGAAAATTAGTGTTCGTTGTGGGACACACAATCATGAATTACTTGATACTGTAACCGGTCATTCTTATTTAGGGTGTTTAAACGAAGAAGAGAGGAAATTTGTCAATGATATGACAAAGTATAAGCTTGCACCCAGATTCATTCTAAATGCTTTGAAAGTGAGAAATGAAGGCAATGTCACTATTCCCAGTCAAATATATAAAGCAAGTAATACTTATCGATCATCATTGAGAGGTTCGTGCACAGAAATGCAGCATCTGTTGAAGTTAATACAAGAAGAAAATTATGTGCATTGGACAAGAAGACGTGAAGATTCGGATATTTTGAGAGATATCTTTTGGACGCATCCTGATTGTATAAAGTTGTTAAACACATTTCATTTTGTTTTGATATGTGATAGCACATACAAAACAAACAGATATCGGTTACCATTACTTGAAATAGTCGGTGTCATATCTACTAGTTTGACATTTTCAGTTGGGTTTGCTTATTTGGAACAAGAGCGACAAGATAACTTCATCTGGGCATTTGAAAAGGTACGAATGTTGTTCAAATCTGAGTCTTTGATTTCTAAAGTTATTGTGACTGATAGAGATCTTGCCATGATGAATGCGATTAGTGTTGTGTTTCCTACTTCAATACATTTGCAATGTCGTTTTCATATTGAAAAAAATGTTGGGGCAAAATGCAAACAATATGTCAAAAAGGATAGACAAGAAGAAGTAATGGATTTATGGAAAAAGATTGTCTATTCGACTAGTGTGGAAGAGTATGATCATCATTTGCAACACTTTGAGCTATTGTGTGCCAATATTATTCTTTTTGTTGATTATGTGAAAGATTCATGGTTAACACCTTACAAAGAAAGGTTTGTCAAGGTTTGGACCAATAGAGTTATGCATTTGGGGAACACAACATCTAACAGGTATTTTTAAAATATGATTTGTGTTCTTTTAGCAAACATGATTTACTAGTTTATGTGATGTGTTTTAATTTGTGTTATTTAATTTATTTATAGAGTTGAGTCTGCTCATTGGAGATTGAAAAACATGCTTCAAACTAGTTTGGGTGATTTGTGCAAAAGTTGGGATGCATTGAATATGATGTTGAAGAATCAAATATGTATCATTCAATCTTCTTTTCAGAAAACCATCAAGGACGTTGAGCACGAGTATAATTTACAATTTTTTCAAATTCTACATCACCGTGTATCAAGAATATGTATGAAAAAAATTTATAAACAGTTGGAAAGGATGAAGATTGTTGGTACTAACAAAACAGAATGTGGTTGTTCAATTAGAACAACTCATGGATTACCATGTGCTTGTGAGTTGGCTATGTTGCAGATATATGGTAATGTTATCCCTTTAGATAGCATTCATGATTTTTGGAAACAGTTAAGCATTGCACATGAATTAGAGGATGAAGAATCTTTATCAGATTATGACTTTTCTGAAGAGTTGGAAGCAATGAAAGCGTACATGAAGAAACACGATATTATAAGTCAAAGGATATTCAAGGCAAAGGTGCGTGAAGTTGAATTTCCACATACCACATCAATACTTGCACCACCAGAGAAAGTGAGAACCAAAGGAGCTGGTAAAAAGGAAAGTAGATATTTTAAGACACAATTTCCTACTTATATACATCCGTATATTGATGAGATAGTAGATGTTGTGGTTGATGGAAATTGTGGGTTTCGTGCAATTGCAGCATTGCTAGGTTGGACCGAAGAATCTTGGGCTTTAGTTCGATCACAATTGGATAAAGAGATTGGTCTACATAAAGATGTTTATTCTAATGTTTTTGATGACAATGTTGAATCAGTGCGCAACTCATTGAAAATATCAAAATTGGGTGCTCAAGGAAAAGATAAGTGGATGACTTTACCTGACTTGGGTTACGTGATAGCAACACTATATAATGTCATATTGGTGTCGTTGTCTCATAATCTGAATATGACATTTTTCCCGCTAAACAAATCACCATCAAAAGATACTTATGTTCATTCTTTACTAGCAATTGGATTTGTTAACGAGAATCATTGGGTACAGGTAAAATTAATGTTATTTATCAAATTAATATTAAAAAATTTATTATTTAGATAAAATTAATGCTTAATGTTTTTTAACTTTTGTTATTCAGATCAATTTGAAGTCTGATTGTCCTTTACCACCTACGTCACAAAAATGGAAAGACTTTTGTAGTGACACAACAAAGACTTGGGAAGTAGCTTATGCAACACGTATGAAACATTGGGAATGCATCGATCCATCATTTATTAGATCATCGTGTATTTCATTAAATGAAGATTAGAATATATTGTATTTAATTTATCAGATCATCGTGTAAAACGTTCTCAAGTTGATTATATTGGAAAAAGGCTGAAATCGGGTTGATTTCAGGACTGGACGTAGGTTGTCATACTGACAGCTGAACCAGTATAAATCCCGGTGCACAATCTTCTTATCTTTTCTATCGTTTTAATATTGCATGAATGATTAATCTTGATAACACATAATACATAATATTTCAAATTACATCACATAACACATATCACATAACACATATCTCAAAAATCTCAAATTACATCACATAACACATATCAAATTACATCATCGTATAAAAGACTTAACTCACTTAAAATTTCATGAATTTCACTAAATGGACGAACCAAATTAATGGCTCTACGTACAAGCTCAGCTGCTCTACGATCTCGGTCAGAAGATGATGGACTAGCATGTGCAGAAGACGATGGACCAGCATGTGCAGCAGATGATGGACCAGCATGTGCAGGAGATGATGGACCTCCATGTGCAGTAGACGAAGGGATGATTAAAGGACGTGTAACACTCATATACCATGCATAATAGTCTGTAGTGACCTCTCCAGGAAAACTCGCAACATGATATAATCTTCGAAACGCCGCTACAGATGATTGCATAGTAGTCTGCCACACCCAATCTATACTGTTCGGCCTCGGAGGAACATCAGGAGGAATGCACTGAATATGACCAAATTGTCGAAGACATCGCTCCAGCAAATATGGTACTGAGAGTCCACCAAATCGAAGATAACCAGAGAACATCGAAAGCGATTCAAATGGATGATTAGCTCGATTATCATCATATGGTGTAAAGACTACATCATCGAGCATCAATGCATCAAGTCTCTGGCGATAGGTCACTAATCCACCGTCAACCGCATGTTTTGCAGTCCACTTACGTTCTAGCCGCACATTCAAACTGATTAGTTTGAATGAGACGAATATATAAATCACGTAACCATTGCAATCTATATTAGACACATTTATTATAATTAATCTTAGCTAGAGATTCTTCTCATGTTGCACCTAAATACTCATGTGCAGCTTTTGCAGCATTGTTAGTGTTCATATTAACAGGTGCACTAAAAAATTTACCATGGGGTGAGATATGAAGGAGAGTCGCAACGTCGTCTAAAGTAATAGTCATCTCTCCAATTGGCAAATGAAATGAGCTGGTCTCCATGTGCCATCTTTCAACAAATGCGGAGATCAAACCAGCATCAACCATAGTGAGGTAAGCTGAAGATAGATGTAGCAGCCCAGATTCCCGAATCTAATGCTCTACAGGATCTGGCACAGGTACTTCCGTAAACTTCTTCAACTTCAAGCCATGAGTAATTACTTTTAACGATCCACGATCCTGCGAGTAATTACATAAACTTAAATTAAATACATATATTTAAATAAATAATTACTTAAATAAACTTACAGAAATAATTAAACAATTAAACAATTAAACTTACAGAAATAATTAAATTAATAAATTTAATTCAACAATTAATTAAATAAACTAAATTAAATTATTGAATTAATAAATTAAATTACTTAATTAATTATATAAACTTAAATTAAATTATTGAATTAATAAATTTATTAACTTAATTAATTATATAAACTTAAATTAAATACATTGATAATTGAATTAATAAATTTAATTAAACAATTAATTAAATAAACTAAATTAAATAATTGAATTAATAAATTTAATTACTTAATTAATTATATAAACTTAAATTAAATACATTGATAATTGAATTAATAAATTTAATTAAACAATTAATTAAATAAACTAAATTAAATAATTGAATTAATAAATTGAAATATACCTCTCCTTCCCATAGCCTCCGAGCAACGTGGTGTTCATACTGTGACAACAAATGTGTCAACATCGGTCCTCTAGGAAATCCAGCATGTGCAGCATCATCAGCATGTTCCATCTGAGGCTCATGGACATCCTCCTCCATCTGAGGCTCAGGGACATCCTCCTCCATCTGAGGCTCATGGACATCCTCCTCCATCTGAGGCTGAGACTCATGGACATCCTCCTCCATATGAGGCTCAGGGACATCCTCCTCCATATGTGCATGGGCAGTAGACTCGACGACATCATCATGGATGTCTTGTCTTCGACGACACTGCCTAATTGGACGATTTGCTTCGTTTCGTCGTCTATTTGATGCTGTTGGTGGAATTCTCTCTGCACCATCTCCTCTATCACTACCTATAATAAAAAATATTATAAAAGAAAAATAAATAATATTAATAAAATGCAACAAAAATATATTATTTAATATATAATTATTTAAATCTAATCATATATATTATATAAATATAAGCTATTAAATTCAACTGATTAAAAGTTTAATTTTTAATCAAATCACCTATATCACCACCTATAATGTTGCGAATAATTTGGCCGAAAGCACCTCTCATCCTAGGCACTGCAACATATAAATATATACATATTAAAAAAATTATAATCAATACAAAAAATAATATAATAAAAGACAACTTATAAATATTTACATATTAAAAAAAATTATAATCAATAAAAAAAATAATGTAATAAAAGACAACATATAATTATTTACATATTAAAAAAAATTATAAACAATAAATAAATTAATATAATAAAGGAGTTTGTAAACTAAGCAAAAATTTTGAAAGTTTGCAGGATTTCAAAAATTTCGAAGTTTATTTCGAATCTTTCACTCAACTTCGAAAGTTTGCATTCGAAACTTTCCTTCAACATCGAAAGTTTCATTTCAAAGGTTTCATAATGCAGATTTCAAAACTTTCATTCCTTCAGTTTCGAACTTTTCTAAACTTTCGAAGATTTCACCTATAGGTAAAGTTTCGAAACTTTCTAAATGTTCGAGGATTGCAAAGTTTCGAAATTTTCAAACACAAGAAAAGTTTCGAAATATACAAACTTTTTTGACTTTGAAACTCTTAAATCTTCGAAACTGATAGGTTGGATGCACTTCAAATTTTCTAAACTTTCGAATGGGGTGTGTAAAAAGTGAAAGTAAAATTTTATTGGGTTTTTATAGATGAGATTGTGGGTATAATGGTATTTTTATTATGCATGTGGCGGTGGCAGGTACAAAGGTGGGGGTGCCTGGTACATTTCTCCTAAAATAATAATTTGAACCTGGACATAACTGGTGCAACCCAATCAATAGTTTGCTGATGAACAATATGGATCTAGCCAAGTTGCAAGGCATGGATGAAGATGTGGAGATATTGGTGACAGAGTCCACATGCAAATTCTTTAAAATAAGTACAAAATATTTATTTTTGTATTTATTTATTTTTATTCATAATTGCTCATGCGGTCCTTTAATTTAATTTTAGATAATATTTTAGTCATTTATTTTTTTTTGATTTAATTTTAAGTAACAATTTGATAATTTTTGTCTTAAAATGTCAATATTGTTATCGTTTTTTTTTTATAAAAATTCATCAAAATTTTCAAATAAAACCAATAAAATTAATTATCTTCAATATAATGCAAATTTCATAACTCAAATGTTCAAATAAACTCATATTTTCATCATATATTTGATGAATTTGATGTTAGAGATGAAAATATGGGTTTATTTGAATATTTGAGTTATGTATTTGATGAATATATGAATTTTCTTGAAATTGATATTGAATTTTATGGTTTTATTTGAAGATTTTGATGAATTTTCTAAGTTTTTGTAAAGAAAGAATAATATTGTTGACATTTTAAGATATAAATCATCAAATTGTTACTTAAAATTAAATAAAAGACTAAATCGAGAAAAAAAGAAAGATAAATTACTGAAGTCTTACCTGAAATTAAGTTATGGGACCACAACAACAATTATGTCTTATCTGTATTGTTTTAATGATTATTTTATCTTGAAATTGTCGGAATGCTCAAGGAAGAAATTTTGGTAGAGCGCTAAAAAACTATTGTAGACATTTTAGAGTGGATATGGTAGCTCTTCAAGAGACTAAATTTAGTGGTGTCAAAGCCAATAATACGATCAATAGACTGAGTTCACAAGAATTAAAGGGTCGAAGCTCATTGTTTCTCAAATAGTATTTTGTTGTTGTGGAATAGAGACGAATTACAAATTACTCTGATTAAAGAAAATCAATATTTTCTACATGTTAAAGTTAGTGATTGTGATTCTCAAAACCGGATGTTAACTGTTGTGTATGCTAGTTCTAGAGAGATTTGTTGGACATAAGTCCCCTTGATCATGATTTTGACATAACTAACAAACATACAATATTCATGCATTACTTGATAAAACTAACAGTTTGAATCAAGTTACATTTCAGGAAAACACAAGCAAACACCAAGCACTTGGATACAAACTTGGAACACAAGGAATCAAGCAAAAAGTAAAAGAAAGCGCTGGAAAAAGATTCAAATCCATCTAGTGTCATTAGTGTTTGTAGTATTTAGTTGTTAGACTTAATCAATGTGATTTCATGCATAAGTATTTGCCAAGTTGAAAATGAAATCCTAAAATGAACAATTAACCAAATCGATTAGCTAATCCATTGATGTATCCATTGGGTAATCAATTGCTTGACTCAGAATTAGAGTTTCCACTAAGCCAATCGATTGGTAAATCGATTCTTTAAAGGATTTGTGACTTACAGAACCAAGCTAAAAACCATTGAGAAATCGATTGAGAAATCGAGTCAGAAAAGTCTTTTTCATCAGACTTGGCCTCTGTAACCAACCAATCGATTGGACAATCGATTGGAACATCAATTGTGAAATCGATTTATTAAATCACAGAGACAACCACTTATTGACTCAATCGATTGGCAAATCGATTGTGAAAATGTTTTTTTATCAGTCTGTGCCTCTGTGATTAATCAAATCGATTGAGACATCAATTGAAAGTTGTTTCTTAACTTGCAAGACATATTCTAATCGATTAGGTAATCGATTGGATAAATGACATGTTTAAATCATACATCAGAAACATATTCCTAGTCGATTGGCAAATCAATGTTTTCTAAATAGCTAAGTCACTGTAACAATTCTAATCGATTGGTAAATCGATTGGAATAAAACAGCTGAATCATTGTGACCAAGCAGATCGATTGACGAATCGGTTAGTGCAAAATAACTGGAGTCACTGTGATCAGTCCAATCGATTGACAAATCGATTGGAGAAATTGTTTGAGTTACAAACCTTTGCCAAATCAATTATGAACAAATGTGAATCGACTGAGGAATTGACTGTTTTGATCTCGTTGTTTGAACAAAACACCTATAGTCGATTACTCAATCGATTTGGACATGAACATGCTTCTGTTTCTGATTTAAGCATTAAAAGAATCGATTGGCAAATCGATTCAGTCATATGTTTTCAAGAACCAAGAAAAAGAAGAAACACGATAATCGATTAGGAAATCGATTGTGGTGTTTTAAACTGTTATAAAATCGATTGAGTAATCGATTTAACCTGTGTTTTTCTTAAACATATATAAGCTGACTCATAACCCTTTTTCTGATAACTTTTTGAAACCACTTTGATAGAACTTGAAAAATAATGTTCATAACCTTTGATACAACTTTTGAATCTCTTTGAACACACGTTCTTCATAACACCTTGAGAAAAAGAATTGAAAACACACACTAAACACTATCTTGGCAAATCCTTATTGTGTGTATTTCATAGTTTGATTGAGTCGCATTCATTGATAGATCTTTGATCTTCAGTCATCTTTGTAAACAAAATATTGTAAAGAAAGTCTGTAAAAATCCAGTATAGAAACTGGTAACTATCTTGGTTGAAGGAGTTCATCAACAAGAAGTTTCACTGTCATCTTGGGAGAGCTTGCTGAGTAACTTGAGGGATACAGTGGGTGTGCAAGAGAAGTAAGAGAGAGTTTTAAGATAGATAGGCTTGGAGGGCTGGACAATCTGTAAAACACTCTAGAAGATTCTATTGGAAAAGGCCGGAATCGGTTTGATTTCGGGACTAGATGTAGGCTGTCACATCGACGGCTGCACCAGTATAAAATTTTGGTGCACTATCTTC
This sequence comes from Cicer bijugum, assembly GCA_037974875.1. NCBI lineage: Eukaryota > Viridiplantae > Streptophyta > Magnoliopsida > Fabales > Fabaceae > Cicer > Cicer bijugum. The sequence goes on from JBBPBT010000623.1 coordinate 5,444,251, forward strand.
TAACTCTTTCTCTTTATCTTAATTTGTCATGAATGATTAATCTTGTATGCATATGTTAGAAAAATTCTATCTTGACTAATATTGCTTGAATGGTTGAATTGGCATGTTTTGTATCTTGATTAATTTGTTGAACAATTAACGCATCTGCTGCACTCTCTATTGGACAATACTTGTGATTGTGAATTTTTCGTTTAGGAATAATCCTTGGGACTGTGGTTAATAACTTGGTTAATAAAATTGTATTTGTTAAACTAATTAGCAAGCTTGTTAGAGCATAATATAAACACTTCATATAATTTTTGTTAAACTGAGGTCAATATTCCCTACAATTGGCATCAAGAGCCTACCTTTTTTTTTTAGAATAATCCTCATAAAAAGAAAATGACCTCAAAATTCCTAGGAGAGGGTGCTTCATTGGCTAGGCCCCCAGCGTTCAATGGGGCCGCCTATATGTACTAGAAGGAGAGGATGCTCATTTTCCTAGAAGCCGCTAGCATAGACATATTATATGCAGTTTTAGATGGACCATATGTGCCAAAATTAGCTGGAACAGATAACTCTTTCATCCCTAAACCCAGATCAGATTGGTCTGAAGATGACAAAAAGAAAGTAGGTTACAATGCTAAGGCTAAAAACATTATCACTTCTGCATTATCTGCTGATGAATTTTTCAGGGTGTGTAACTGCGAATCTGCCAAAGAAATGTGGGACACATTGCAACAAACACATGAGGGAACAATTGATGTGAAAAGAGCCTGAATCAATATATTAATGCATGAGTATGAGTTGTTCAACATGAAGAAAGACAAATCTGTCAACGATATGCAAACAAGATTCACTCATATAGTCAACAACCTGAATGCACTTGGTAAGGTAATTGACAATGAACAACAGATCAGCAAAGTCATGAGATGCTTAACAAGAGAATGGCAGCCAAAGGTTTGTAGGATTAGAATCTACTTAACACTTGTTTGAGATTGATTGTCAGTAATCACTCAATAATGAGATCCTTGAATATAGTAAGAAAGAGTTGGAATTTCTACTTGATTAAAGAGTTTTGTTTGTTCAAGTATGATTGTTTGAGTAATAAAATGATTGCACTAAAAACTATTGCTATTGTTTTCACCTTGATGTTCCTTTTATAAACATGGAGAAGTTTAGAAAGAGCTCATTATAACTGTTACTAATCCTGAGGGAAACATCTGTTCATAGTGAGTGTTCAATAGACATATTTTTATTTAATCTAGAACGTTCTTCTTTGTAACTAGAATGTTCTTGGTTATGTGTTGAATGGAAAACGTGGATAAGTAACTTAGTAGATGTCTAGTGTCAATCCTTTGTCTCATAAGTGTTTTGTACTTTCTGCAAAAAGTGCAGCAACAATGTCCTTTCATCTTTGTTATCTTAGTTTTCCTTGCTCACAACTCATCAATCTAAAGATTGATCTGGAGGTTGTTTTGCTTATTGGGACATTCAGTCAGACTTCTGGACATGATTTTTGTTTTGAGTAGTCTTAATATTCTTTTATCTTAAAATTTGGACTATGGAAAATGAATCATTTTACTTATGTCCTTAAAGCGATATAGCCAAAATCGTCTTGATTGAAATGCTCAGGGATATCTCCTTATTCTGATTTTTCGTCTAACAATTTTGATTTTGTTGATGTAACAGGTTCCTGTGTCAGTTCTAGTTCCTTTGATACTCATGATTCCTTTAACAGTTTTGGTTCATCTAATAGTTTTGGTTCTTCTAATGTATATTGTATTAATGCTTCCTCCTTCCATCAAAGTAAGGTATTGGGACATAAGCTTTTCTATCATGATGAGTTGTATGTATCCACTATTCAAATACCATAACCGGTGTTTCGACTTTGATGCTAAGGACATATGCAACATAAACAATTTTTCCTTTGGTTCCCAAATTTGGTTGGGTCCTAGTTTGTTAGTTGAGAAAGGTTTCTAATTTTTATGTGTCTTTAGCATATAACAAGTTCTTCTATTGTGACCTTTCTTATAGCAGATAGTACACATCTAAAAAACATAGTAAATTTATATTTAGTCACTATTTCTTTTAATCATATTCCTCTATTATTATTTATGCTAACATCATAAATCATATAAGCAAACTTGTTTCTATCTATGTTGTTTTCAAGGAAATCATGAAATGCTACTTTGTATTTGGCTGAATTGAAAATGGTATCCTCTTATCGTTTTTAAATAATGTAATTATTTAGAGTCATATGTTTTCTCTTATAAGTTCTTCAAAATCATTTTTGAGAGAATTGTATTGTTCAACCATATTCGAATTCACTTTTTTGAGAGTTTTTAATTTTAAAGAAATAATGTGATTTTTATTTAAAAAATCATTTATAACTATAGTCAATTTAGTACGAGTTAAATTAGAAAAGACCTCAATATCCTCATCCACATACTCACTTTCGGAGTCAGAGTCAACATCAACCATCAGAGCCAAATGAACTTGCTCTTCATCATTAGAGGATTTATCAGAGTCGTCCCATGTAGCCATCAGAACCTTCTTCTTAGACTTGAAATGTTTCCTCAGGAATTCCCCTTTCTCTAGATTGGGACATTCTAACTTGACATGACCAAGTTCATTGCATCCATAGTAGATGATGTTTTTCTTGTCAGACTTATCATCCTTTCTGCTACCTGACTGCATGGAACCTTTATGACAAAAATACTTCTTCAGGTTGTGCCACATCCTCTGCATCCACTGTGTGCTATATCCTCTGAATTTTTCTAAAACTCTTCATCCTCTAAGTCTCCCTTCTAATCCTCTGAATCATTATGCTTTGATTCTATTGATGTTTGTAGAGCTTTCTTGTGCTTGGATATGAGAGCCATAGTCTTTTGCTTCTTCTTCGGTTCATCCTTTTCGAGTTCAATCTTGTGAGATATGAGAGAACATATTAACTCTTCCAAAAGAAGACTATTCAGGCCTTTTCCTTCTTGAATAACTATGATCTTGGGTCTCCACTTGTTGGGTCGACTCCTTAGGATCTTCTTGACATGGTCGACAATTGTGTAGCTCTTTTGAAGCACTTTTCATATTGAGATCAAAGTATGAACTTGAAAACATAGTCACAATGTCTTCATCTTCCTCCATATGAAAAGATCATACTTTTTGACTAGAAGATTAGCTTTTTCCTCTTAGACCTACTTGTTTTCTTCATAGGTCATGACCAAAGAATCATATATGCTCTTAGGTCTCCTTGTTGGTGCACTTGTCAAACTCCTTGAATATGATTGCATTCATCATAAAAGTTATGGCTTCATGGTGCATCTTGTAATTCTTCTTCAGATCAATATTCATTTCCTTTCTAGAAACTTCAGCACCATCCTTATTGGTAGGAGTGGTGTACCCATCTTCCACCAAATCCCAAAGTTTTTAATCTTTTCTTTTTGTTCACTATTTCCTTCATGAATTTTGCATATGTAGGCATCATATTCGAAGCTTCATAGAATGAAATATTGATCTCTAATCTTTTGAAAATATCTAGAAACCTTGAGTACTGCATTTCCTTGTCTATCTTAGTTGGAGCATATGGGTAGTGTAGGTTTTGTACATGATAACCTTTCAACTTATTCTTCTCCGTTTCTTCATTTTTTTTCTCCAACTCTTTTTCTTTTCCATTCACACTCTCTTTTCAATTTTCTTTTTCATTTTCTCCTAATTCACCCTCATTATTGTTTTCTTCTATTTCTTCCACACTTTCTTCTTCCTCTCCCCTTGTTTTTATTTGTCCTCAACAACAACTCTCTCAATTTCAAGATTGTGGCCAATACCCTTACCAACCATCTTACCACTCCTTGTTGATTGGCCAAATGCTTGGCTATTTGTCCCACTTGTACTTCCTGATTTTTGATTGAATGCATTAGTATTCTTTTGATTTGCCATTGACATCTGCATAAAATTATTTAGAGTGTCCTCCAACTTTGAATTTCTATCTTATTGAGGCGGATTCTGACTATGATTATGATAAGGTTGTTGTCTATTGGGAGTTTCTGCATCTTGTCTCCATCCTTAGCCCTAGTTTGAATTGTTTACTCTTTGATAATTATTGTTGCTTTGATATTGCCCTTGTCTTTGATGATTTCACATATAGTTCACCTCTTCTTTGGACCGAGGACAATATTATATAGGAAGGTCTCTATTACAAAGTTCACAATATGCAACTTGTTTTTGTCTTCCAGATCCTTCCTTCATTCCTTTAAGTTGTTTTAGAAGTTTGGACAATTGCTTTGTTAATTCCTCCACTGTTTGAGTCAACAACTTTCTCTTAGCTAGGATAACTTCATTTGTGCTTAGTTCAATTATTCTTGTTTTTATTTGAGAAGGACCTCTATTGTATTGACCTTGGTGGTGTATCAGTTCCATTTTTTCAATGGTTGCAATAGCACCATCCACACTTTTAGACATTAGAGAACCACCAATAGTTGCATCTAGAATGAGCTTTGATTATTGTTGTAGTCCATTGCGAAAAATGTGAATCTGAGTGAGATCATCAAAACCATGGTTTGGACATCTTCTCATCATTGACTTATACCATTTCCATGCTTCACATAGCGTTTCATTTGAGTCTTGGGAAAATACAACAATAGATATTTTGGCCTCCATAAATTTGTTGTATGGAAAAAACCTTTGAGAAACTTCTCCTCAAGTGTATTACAATCAGCCATAATTTGAGAAGTTTGATCTAGATACCAATCTTTTGCTTTCCCATTAATGAATGCTGAAATAGTCTCATGGAGACAACCTTATCTTCTTCCTCTAGTGCTCCAAGTGTACCTGAAATCTCATAGAACTTTGTAAGATGAGCGTATGGATCCTCATGATCTAACTCAACAAAAGGGTCAATATATAGAATTTGAAGGAGTCCAGTCTTCATCTCTTTATGTCTGGTATTCCTCGGAGATCTAACGATGTGAGATAATCGTCTTGGGCTGTTATGGCATGGCATTCCATCATTAATGTTGTTGCCATTGTTATTATTGTTATTGGCATTGTTGTTGTTGTTGGTTATCATGCCCTCTAATTATTAAAAACTTATATGACAGTCTAATTACAGATTTTAAAATCTAATAAATCTGGTTAACATATACAGTTTTCAATCAATGAAATTTATATTGAAACCAACGTGATCAATATTAATTTCAAATTCAACAGATACGAATCCAAGGTCGTAACAATATAAAGATTCACATACAAATATTTAGTAAATCAATCAATACACTTTAAACTGAATTCGGCTATCACATATAATCAAGATTAATCATACAATCATGCAATGCAAAATGGAAATAAAGAGTAAGGGATAGAAAGTAGTGCACCACAATTTTTATACTGGTTCAGCTGTCTGTTTGACGGCCTACGTCCAGTCCTAAGATCAAACCAATCTTAGCCTTTTCCAATAGAATCTTGTAGAGCAGTTTTACAGATGTTCCAGCGCTCCCCACCTATCAATCTTAAAACTCTCTCCCTATTCTATTTTGCACCCATTGTATCCCAGAGTTCTTCTACAAACTCTTCCAAGATCAAAGCAAAGTTTCTTCTTGATGAGCCCTCTCAACAATGAAGATAACTACCAGTTTCACTACTGGATTTTTCTCAGTTCTTTGTTTACAGAATCTTTGTTTACATAATTTTAAAGTGTACCTTATGTATTTTAGTGTATTTTTGGTATTGAACTCGGAGGCTTTTTAGCCAAAGTTATTAATATTTTGGAGTTTATATGACCAAGAAGATATTTTGATGCCAATTAAAATTACTCGTCGATAAATAAGTTAATTTGACTGTGGTGAATCTTTTACGAATAGTTTAATGCGTTATGGGTGAAAAAGTAATTTAATAAATATCTAAAGATTTGGAGATATTTGTTCAAAATAGTTAATATATATATATATATATATATATAGAAAAGGAAAAGAAGGAAAGAGAAAGAAAAGAAATAGAAAGGAAAGAAAAAGAAAGAAAGGAAAAGAGAAGGAAAGAAAGAAAAACATTTCCCTCCTTCTTCCTCTGCCCGCGCTCACCCCTTCTTCTCCCTTCCTCCATTGTTGCTCGTTTTTGCTTTCTTTTCTTTCCTTTGAGTTCGCAATTGATAGTGGGTGATAGGACAAGGATTTCTCAACTTCACTCTTCCTATTTGATCCGAAAACGAAGAAAAACGGTTTAGGGATTTCAAAACCGTCAAACACAAACCTCGTCGTTTCTTCTGGATCCAAGCTTCGTTTCGCGAAGGGATAGAAGGGAAAGTTGCTCACCACTACACTACGGTGCTAGTGAGCTAACTTTGGAAGCGACGCCGCAAGCAAAGTTTTTACCGGAATTGATCGTGGTGCCGTAAATCGACGTTAAAGCTAACGTTAAGGTAAGAGCTCCTTCCAAACTTTTAGTTTGCATTTAGGGACTTATCTGTGGTCGTGATGAAAAGAATTTTGTTAGGGTTAAAGTATTGATTTGGGGAAAATGAATTTAACTCATTTATGTATAATTTGAGTAAATGAAATTTGATGTATTTGAGTGTTATGATTGCATTGATTTGTGTTCATCATACTTGGCGTGTTCATACTTGAAGTTTGTTGATTGATGTGATTTGGTGTGAATCGTTGATTGATTTGGATATTATGTTTGGGTTTGTTTGGTGTGGAATTTGAAAACCATTAGAGTTAAACGAGTATTAAGAATGGGGAATCTCTTAACGTCTCGTTTACTTAATGTGTGTTTTGGAAAGTCGTTTAAGTTAAATGAGAATTAAGAATGGGGAATCTCTTAATGTCTTATTTACTTGAAGTTTGTTTTGAAAATCGTTTAAGTTAACTGGGCGTTAAGAATGAGGAATCTCTTAATGTCTTGGTTACTTAATGTTGTTTTGAAAACCATTAAGTTAAATGAGTATTAAGAATGGGGAATCTCATAATGTCTTGTTTACTTAATGTGTGCTTGTGAAAATCGTTTAAGTTAACTGGGCGTTAAGAATGGTGAATCTTTTAATGCCTCGGTTACTTAATGTTGTTTTGAAAATCGTTTAAGTTAAATGAGAATTAAGAATGGAGAATCTCTTAATGTCTTGTTTACTTAATGTTTGTTTTTGAAAAATCGTTTCAGTTAAATGAGTATTAAGAATGGGGAATCTCTTAATGTCTTGTTTACTGAATGTTTTGTTGTGGAAATCGTTTAAGTCAAAAGTATATTAAGAATGGGGAATCTCTTAATATGTCTGTTTGCTTAATGTTTGGCGTGAAAATCGTTTAAGTCAAATAAGTGTTAAAAATGGGGAATCTTTTAATAACTGCATTTGCTTAACGATTATTGTGAATGGAGTCAGTATACGCTCATGCATTTTCATGCTTTTTGTAAATCGTGCAGATCCGTGATAGGTGGCACCTTGATAAATAGTACTTTGGCCAGTGATAGGCGGTACATTTATGATTTACGTTTTTGTAAATTGTGCAGACCCGTGATAGGTGGCACCTTGGTAAATAGTAATTTGGCCTGTGATAGGCGGTACATTTACGATTTACGGTTTTTTGTAAATTGTGCAGACCCGTGATAGGTGGCACATTGGTAAAGAGTACTTTGGCCTGTGATAGGCGGTACATTTACAATTTACGTTCTTTTTAGTAAACCGTGCAGACCCGTGATAGGTGGCACCTTGGTAAACGATACGGGCCCATGATAGGCAGTACGTTTATGGTTTACGCTTTTTAGTAAATCGTGCAGACCCGTGATAGGTGGCACCTCGGTAATTGGTACTTTGGCCTGCGTTAGGCGGTATAATTATGATTTACGGCCCTTCGAGTAGGGTTTTGGTTTGGAATTCCGAGTCCATGCATTTTGGCATATACGCATTGCGTTAGGGTGCTCGGCACACGAGTCGTGGTTGATTCAAATTATGATTGTGTTGATTTTGCTAAGTGTTATGTTTTGAAACTATGTGTAAGGGTGTTTGATTCAAATTATGATTGTGTTGATTTTGCTAAGTGTTACGTTTTGAAACTATGTGTAAGGGTGTTTGATTCAAATTGTGATTGTGTTGATTATACTAATAGGTATGTTTTGGAATCGTGTGATATTATTTTAGATTGTAAAATGATTTCGAAACTCATAATGTCGTGGTGATTGTATGGATATTGATAAGTGTTAAGGTTTGGAGTGGTGTTTGAATGTGATTGAGTTAGTTTATGTATTTTTGAAAGAATATACAGGGAAATCGATTTACCCAATCGATTTGATGAGTTACAGGGACCTTCCCTTGCCAAAAATCGATTTACCCAATCGATTTTGTAATATGTTTTTCAAAACCACTTAAGACATCGATTTGGTAAATCGATTGGATTCAATACAGGGGCTCTGTCTTTCACGAAATTGATTTGCTCAATCGATTGGATTCAATACAGGGACTCTGTCTTTCATGAAATCGATTTGCCCAAGCGATTAGACAATACATGGGCTCAGTCCTTCTCGAAATCGATTGCCCCAATCGATTGATGCAAGTCCAGAGTTCAATTTTTACTAAAAACTTTCAGGAAATCGATTTGCTCAATCGATTGGCTCAGTAGGAAATCTTATTTTGAGTTAGATAATGGATTTCTCAATTGATTATCAATGTATAGGTCAGTTATGTATTACTTGATGGATTGAGAACTTTTTTTTGATTTCATTTACATTTGGCAAGCATTACATGAACTTTTAGCATATGGAAAACCCTTCTAAGATGTATGATAAGTTGAAAAGGTTATTTGTGCATTTAAAAGCTTGAATGTTGTGTGTTAACTGTTAGTTTCGGTTGGTGACCCTTTACAACTATTGTGGAAATCTGGGCTTTGCCCTCAGATGAGAGTCAGGATGATCCTACCGGTTCGTACCCTACGGATGGGAATGTGGATGGGAGTGCTTGATTGGAGCTACGTTAGGAGGATCTCACGGGGCGCGTGGAGATTACTCAAGGCGTATAGTTTTTGTTATGTATAGAATGATCAGACTAGGTTGTCACTCAGGACACATATGTCTTTCTTTTGGGCTACCTTTATGTTAAGTTGGAAGGATGTACATGTACTAATGTTGACATCAGGACATGCTTTGAATTTATATTTTGAAAAACTTTTCCGCTGTTTGTAAATTATAATGACTAAATTATTTATCCAAAGGTTTTACCTTATTTATTTCTCTGTTGTATTTTAATTTCTTTTGAAAAAAAAAATATACACCCTCGCTTTGAAAAACGGGGTGTTACATTGTGGTATCAGAGCTTTGGTTTAGTTTTCTTTGGGGGCTGTGGAACCTTTAGTTCTAGATTGTAGGTTAGGTGTTGTTGTCTGATCATGTGTCGGTTTAGGTGGTTTGGGTTGTCAAGTTCAGAATAATTATTATGTGCTGATGTGGTCGGAAGTTATTTTTGGAATTATTTGAAGTAGTGTTAAGACTCTACTTGATGATGGTTTTATAGGAAAACCATGCCGCCAAGAAGGAATGACGTTCCGAGAGCCAATGCCAATAGGGATGATCGAATGGCAGAGGCTATGAATAACATGGCTGCTTCTGTTGCTGCACAAACTGCTGCCAAGACTCAACGTGATCTCGAAAAGAGGGAAAGAGAGATCCGTGCTGCGGAGTCAAGAGGGTTAGAAGAATTCCGTTGTTACAATCCTCCCAAGTTTAAGGGGGATGAGAACTCAGATAAAGCGGATCAGTGGATCCAAGAAGTGGAGAAGATCTTTGAAATGATTAACTGCCAGGCGGCAGTGAAGGTCAACTACGCCACTTATATGCTATTAGGGGATATTGAGTACTGGTGGAGGAGTGTAAGACTATTGATGAGATCAGCTCACGAGGAGGTGAACTGGGAATCATTCAAGAGGAAGTTTTTAGACAAATACTTCCCCATGAGTACCAGGACTAGACTGGGCGACGATTTCCTGAAACTGCATCAGGGGAACATGACTGTGGGCGAATATGCCGCTAAGTTTGAATCACTATCAAGGCATTTCCGGTTTTTCCGTGAAGAGATTGATGAACCATTCATGTGTCATCATTTCCAAGACTGACTAAAGTATGAGATTCAAGACTCTGTCTTGCCCTTGGGAATTCAACGTTTCCAAGTTCTCGTGGAAAAATGTAGGGAAGTTGAGGATATGAAGAACAAGAGGGCTAGTCGAGGAGGAAATTTTAGTGCAGGAGGGCCCAGTCGGGTGAATTATCAGAACAACAAGGGGAAACAAGTTGCAAAACCTTATGATCGACCATGAACTAACAACATTGGACAGAATCGCCAAGGGAACCAGAATTTTGGGAGACAATTGGGACGAGTGGTTCGATGTTTCCGATGTGGGGAAGAGGGACATTATGCTTATGCTTGTACCCCTAATACTCTCACATGCTACAATTGTCAAAAGCCAGGACACATGGCAAAGGATTGCACGGCCCCGAAGGTAGAACCAGTTGTGAATGTATCTAGGGCTACTCATCCTAGTGCTAGAGGACACATTTATTGTGTGAGTGCTGAAGAGGGGAATCCATCTGGTAATCTGATTCAACGTGACTGTGAGATTGCAGGTAACACTCTAACTGCACTTTTTGACTTAGGGGCAACCCATTCCTTCATTGCTATGGATTGTGTGAATCGTTTGAAGTTATCTGTGTCTGCTTTACCTTTTGATTTGGTTGTTTCCACGCCTGCTAAGACTTTGACAGTAAATTCTGCATGTTTACATTGTCAAATAACTATTCAGAATAGGGATTTCTTGGTTAATTTGATTTGTTTACCTCTACAATCACTCGAGGTCATTCTCGGTATGGATTGGATGTCGTATCATTATGTGATCTTAGAATGTGCTCACAAATTGGTTCTTTTCCCCGAACCAGAAGTTGTTAAGTATTTAGCCGCTAACAAACTCCGAGTGTCGCTAAGTGAAGGGACTCATGAGTTTTTGTCTCTGGCCTAAGTGGAGGCAAAGACAAATGTGAACATAGAAGATGTGATGCTTGTTAATGAGTACCGGGATGTATTTCCAACGGAAATTCCAGGATTGCCACCGGTAAGAGAAGTGGAATTTTTCATTGATTTGCACCTAGGAACGGGACCAATTTCCATTGCGCCATACCGAATGTCCCCATTGGAATTAAATGAGCTCAAAGGTCAAATTGAATATTTGTTGAAAAGGAAATTTATTAGACCAAGCGTATCGCCATGGGGAGCTCCAGTTTTACTAGTTAAGAAGAAGGACGGAAGCTCACGCTTATGCGTGGATTATAGATAGCTTAATAAGGCAACTATTAAGAATCGTTATCCTTTCCCCATTCTTAATATACACCCTCGCTTTGAAAAACGGGGTGCTACAATTTTAAGTTAAATAAGTATTGAAAATCGTGTGACCCGTGATAGGTGGCACCTCGGTAAACAGTACTGACCCGTGATAGGTGGTACGTTTACGATTTACGCTTTTTAGTAAATTGTGCTGACCTGTGATAGGTGGCACCTTGATAAATAGTACTTCGGCCTGTGATAGGCGGTACATTTACAATTTACATTGTTTTAGTAAACCGTGCAGACCCGTGATATGTGGCACCTTGGTAAACGGTACGGGCCCGTGATAGGCAGTACGTTTATGGTTTACGCTTTTTAGTAAATCGTGCAGACCCGTGATAGGTGGCACCTCGGTAAACAGTACTGACCCGTGATAGGTGGTACGTTTACGATTTACATGTTTGGTAAATTGTGTTTGTCCGCGAGAGACTCCGCAGGTGTTTGTGCGTGAGATACTACACCCTGGTAAATTGTGTTTGTCCGTGAGAGACTGCACATGTGTTTGTCCGTGAGAGACTACACCCTGGTAAATTGAGTTTGTCCGTGAGAGACTGCACAGGTGTTTGTCCGTGAGAGAGTACACCCTGGTAAATTGTGATTTGTTGGTTCATTTTGTCTGTGTGGGGATTGTCGCGTCAAGATGATTCCATGTGATTTGTTGGTTCATCTTGTCCGTGTGGGTATTGTGTTATAAGTGCTAAGTGTTATGTATGGAATTGTGTGATAGCATGTAAATTGCAAAACTATTTCGAAGTTCATGATGTTGTAGTGGTTGTGTTGAAATTGCTAAATGTTATGTTTGGAATTGTGTGAAAGCATGTTTGATTGCAAAACTATTTCGAAACCCATGATGTTGTAGTGATTGTGTTATACGTGTTAAGTGTTAAGATTTGGTATTATGTATGAATGTGATTGAGTTAGTTTATGTATTTTTGGAAGAATAAGCAGGGAAATCGATTTCCCCAATCGATTGGATGAGTTACAGGGACTTCTCTAAATTGATCAAATCGATTTGTCAATCGATTTTGTAACTTGTCTTTCAAAACCCTTTAAGAAATCGATTTGGCAAATCGATTGATATGTCTCTTGTTTTCTTTAATTTTGAAAATGTAATGAAGAAATCGATTGGCTAAATCGATTTGGCCATCTAGGAACTCAACCATTTTTCACGAAATTGATTTGCCCAATCGATTGGCCTTAACACATGGGCTCAGTTATTCAGTAAATCGATTTCCCCAATCGATTGATGTAAGTTCAGAGTTCAGTTTTCACTAAAAACTTTCAGGAAATCGATTGGCCCAATCGATAGGCTCAGTATAAATTCTCATTTTGAGTTAGATAATCGATTGCTCAATTGATTTATCAATGTTTTGGTCAGTTATGTATTACTTGATGGATTGAGAACTTTATTTTGATTTCATTTTTATTTGGCAAGTTTGACATGAACTTTTAGCATATGGAAAATCCTTTTAAGGTGCATGCTTAGTGGAAAGGGTATTTTGTGTATTTAAAAATTTAAATGTTATGTGTTAACTGTTAATTTCTGTTGGTGACCCTTTACAACTATTGTGGAAATATGGGCTTTGCCTTCAGATGAGAGCCAGGACAATACTACTTGTCCGTACCCTACGGATGGGAATGCTTGACTAGAGCTATGTTAGGAGGGTCTTACGGGGCGCGTGGAGATCACTCAGGGTGTATAGTTTTTGTGTATTGAATGATCAGATTAGGTTGACATAGAAGGAACAAATGTCTTTCTTTTGAATTGTATTTATTTTAAAACGGAAGACTGTACCTATACTAATATTGTTAGCTTGACATGTTATTATCGATGGGTTACATGTCCCACTTTTTGATGTGTAAATATTTTGGATTCATATTTGGAGGAACTTTTCGCTACTTGTAACTTTTAATGACTTAATTATTTATCCAAATGTATTACCTCATTTATTTCTCTGCTTTATTTTAATTTCTTTTGAAAAAAAATACACCCTCGCTTTGAAAAATGGGGTGTTACGCTTGGCCCTGTGACTTTGCACAATCGATTTGTCAATCAATTTTTACAATCAGTTTTAGTCTTGTGATTTGAGCAATCGATTTTCCAGTTGATTAGCCTGCTAAATGGCATGCCTCTGACTTGCATAACTTTTAACAATGATCGTGCCAGTCGATTGCCTAATTGATTAGCTTGCTAAATGGCTTGCCTCTGACTTGTACAATTTTTACCAATGATTGTGCCAGTCGACTGCCTAATCGATTAGCCTGCTAAATGGCTTGCCTCTGACTTGCACAAGTTTTACCAATGATCGTGCCAGTCGATTGCCTAATCGATTATTTAATCACAGACTAAACATTTTCATACAACCCTTTTACAGAATCGATTTCCTAATCGATTTGCTCAGTGAATTTTCCAACTTTTGTTGATTTCTTGAGTTCTAAGCTATTGTCTCAAGTATGTAGGGTTGAGTTGTTGTTCCTGAAATCTTACTCAGTCAAAATGTTAGATTTATCACAAGATGTATTAACATTGTATGTTTGTTAATTATGTCAAAACTAAGATTAAGGGGACTTAAGTCCAACAGTAGTCACCAAAATCAACCATAATTTCTTCAGGTATTGAAGAAATAGAAATAGAAGTTCCTTCTTTTTGCTCTCTTTGCTTAGTTAAATGCTCTCTTTTTTGGTTTTGCTATTATTTTTTTGGGTTGTTCTTTCGATTTGAGAATCAAAAAGTAATTTATCTTAGGTGTTTTACCACACATAAATAGAATTCGACAATCTAACCAAACAAGTTTGCAAACACGAAGGATAACAAATATAAATATATACATAATTCAACAATTTAAATACAAATATATACAAAATTTAAAATAAGGTAAAAAGTTGCTTATAATAACAAAAATTGTTGCTATGCTATAATATCTAGACATTAATTCAATTATATAATTGTATAAAAAATAAGTATATAAGTTATTGTATCCACAATAACTTGTGCGATATCTAGCCGTTCAATAAAGTTACTTTCTAAGTGAAGTGATATGAGAGTTTTCTTCATTAATTCAATTAGATAAAAAAAAAAAACAACAAATGTAATGGACATTTAATAGTGAGATTTAATTACCACGGTTAGATTTCATCAATGACTTTCTCATATACCCTATTCGCAGTTACACATATTGATATTTACATCAACATCATCATTGTCGTTGTTTACATGTTATTAATTCCTTAATGACAATGAAAGATCAACTGTTTTGCTTAAACAATGATTACTTAACATGTTAACCAAAACAGTCACATTAACAACAGACAATTCAAAACTATAATAGCTAAATCTATATCTAGAGTTTAGCTTTAATAGATATTCATCCTAAATCAAGATCTAAAAAGCATTTTCCAATAGAACCTCAAATCAAGTTCAAATTATGAAAGATTAAGTCATAACAAGCATTAAGAACAAGGATAAACATTGATATTTATGAATAGCTAGAATATACATAACTTTAAATCAAAAGAAATACAAAAGAGATTTTGATTGATTACATCTAACTCCAATAAAGAGAGATTCAACTACTCATTGTCAAGAGAGTTTTACAAGATCAAGATTAAAAGAAGAGAAATTAGGCTTCAACGATGATTTCCAAGCTTTATCTAATGATTTTTCTATTGAATTCCTCTGGTTTTCTCCATCAGTTTTTCCACCTCCAACTTGGTAGATGCTTCAGCGTTAAATAGTTTTCTGCTAAGTGACATTTTCATTAGCGAACATCTAATTCACTTAGCGAGTGAATATACCTTATCGCAAAGCAAATTCCAACTATCAAAGGACCTTTAATTTTGCTCAGCGAGATTACTATTTGCTTAATGAGATTAACTTTGAAAAATCTAACAAACTCATTCTCTTGAACTCACTCAGCCATAAGATGTCTCGCTTAATGAATTTCATCTACACTATTTTCTCAAATCTTGGTTCCAATGATCTTGTTTGCTCTTTTCTTTAATTACTAATCTCATTTTACATAGAAAACAATGAAATATGCAACATATCACCATTTCTTATATCTCAAACCTTAATTACTAAAGATTTACAAAAATTTGGGTAAATAACATGTTTTCTATCAAATTAAGTTAATAAGTGTTTTCACAATATATCAAATATATGGTAATTGAGCACTTATCAGATGTTGAATGATCAACATTATGATATTGCAACAAAAAACAAAAAAACTTAAAAACTTAATTTTCAACTTTAGCAATTATTTATTTTAGTAAATAACTAATGTATCTAGATGATTTTACGTGATAATAGTAAAGGACAAAAATTAAATGTTAGTCAAATAACTTAGTCCGTTATTATCTTGAGAAATTAAATAACCTTTTACATGATTGATTGGATATGTGAATGTGTGCCTCAAAACAAAATTAGTTAGTTATGCTTAAGAGATTGTTATAACTACCTTTGGCCAAATTAGTTATAACAATGTGGTTATAGTTAGTTAAGGAAATGCCTTTAAATACTATAGCTGAAAAGTAATATGGAGAAGTAATGTTGTTGTAATAGCAAGAGTTGAAAAATTAAGAGAGGAATATGCAATTCATGATTCATCGAAAATCATAGAGAGAAGATTAAAGGGAGAAAAAAAGATTGAGAGAAAGGTAGTATTGCTGGTTCATAAACAATTATAGATATTAGGAGATCAATCTTGAGAATACTTTAATCTTGTAAAGTTCAATCATTAATAGTAGATTAATCTTGCTTGCTTGCTCGTGACGTAGGTCACATCATTTGAGATCGAACACGTAAATTCTTGGTGTTATTCTTCCCTTATCCTTCTTTATTTTCGTTTGCATTGATAGAGAAAACTGGTTTTCGAAAATTGTAGAAACAAAAACTGTTTTATACAAAACTGCAGAAAACGGAGAACGATAATCAGTCTCCGTTGTATGGTTTTGTGTTTTTTCTGGTTTTCTAAACATTCTCCTTTTTGTTTTTTCTTTGCAATTGTTTGTTTTCTATTTTGTTGGTTAATCTAAGTTGCAGATCCCAACATTGTTTTAACAATTGGCGCTGTTTGTGGGAAAAGGGAGCAACAATGGTTGGAACCACAAAATTCGACATTGAAAAATTCAATGTATCAAATGATTTTGGTTTATGGAAGATAAACATGCATGCTGTTCTGGTACAACAAGGCTTGATGAATGCGTTGAAGGGTGAATTGGGTCTTCCTGCAACAATCACTGCACGAGAAAAGGAAGAAATGATTGAAAAAACAAAGAGCACAATCATCTTGTGTCTTGGAGACAAAGCTTTGAGGGAGGTTGCAAGGGAACCAACAGCAGCAACCTTGTGGCTTAAATGTGAGTCTCTTTACATGACTAAATCAGTTTCAAATAGGCTCTTCTTTAAACATCAATTGTTCTCTTTTAAAATGGATGAAGAGAAACCTGCCACGGTTCAACTTGTTGATTTTAACAAGATCTTTGATAATTTGGAAAATTTAGAAGTCAAGCTATATGATGAAGACAAAGCTTTGATCTTGCTTTGAGCGCTGCCAAGTTCTTATGAACATTTCAAGGATGCTATAATGTTTGGAAGAGAACAAACAATTACTTTTGAAGAAATGCATACCTCCTGGACAAAAGAAAACTATAAAAGAATTGAGTTAAAGTATGATAATCATGCTGAAATTCTGAATGTGACTAGAGGAAGAATTGAAAGTAAATGATCAAATGGAAATAAACAAAGATCCAATTCAAAGTCAAAATCTGAAGGGAAGTATAGGTGTTTTCATTGTCACAAGAAGGGGCATTTTAAGAAAGATTGCCCTGAAAGAAATGAATCATGAAACTCTCAGGATTCAGGAAATGATGCACTTGTTGATGCTGGTTATGAATCTGCAAAGCCATTGATGATTTCAAATTCTGAAGGTGAAAAGAACTGGGTATTAGACTCAGGTTGTACTTTCCATATGTGTCAAAGAAAGGATTATTTTGAATCAATAGATCTTCGTGATGGTGGAGTCGTTCTTCTTGGCAATAAAAAAACATGTAAAGTCCAAGGCAAAGGAACAATCAGATTTAGAATGTTCAATGGCAATGAGTTATTGCTCGATGACGTAAGGTACATACCTGAATTAAAAAGAAATTTGATTTTTGTTGATATGTTTGATATTTTAGGATATTCCACAAACATAAAGAATGGTATTATGACTATTATTAATATAGATGATATCATAGTTAAAGGCATTAAAAGAAATGGCTTGTATATTTTAGAAGGTTCTACTATAATTGCACAAGCTTCAATTGCTAGCTCTAATTTGCATTCATCTTCTAAAATATGGTATATGAGGTTAGGATAAGTAAGTGAAAGAGGTTTAATTGAGTTGTCAAAACAGAATTTGCTTAATGGTGACAAAATTGAAAAATTAGAATTTTGTGATCATTGTATTCTAGGAAAGTCTAAGAGGGACAATTTTGGTGTTGGCCAACGCAACACCTCTAGGTCTTTTGAATAAGCTCATTATGATTTGTGGGGTCCTTCAAGGACAAAGACTCATGCTGGTTGTTCTTACTTCTTAACCATAATTGATGATTATTCTAGGAAAGTTTGGATCTATGTCATTAAAAATAAAAGTGACACTTTTATGAAATTTAAAGAATGGCATATGCAAATTGGAACTCAAAAGGAAACTAAGTTGAAATGTTTAAGAACTAACAATGGCCTGGAGTATCTTTTAGAGAAGTTTAATAAGTATTGTAGGGACATAGGTATTCAAAGACATATCTCAGTTGTAGGCACCCCTCAATAAAATGGCATTGCTGAAAAGATGAATAGAACAATCTTGGAAAGGGTTAGATGTATGATCTTGAGTGCAGGGATGCCTAAAACATTTTGGGGAGAAGCTGCAGTTATAGCAGTGTATTTGATAAATAGATGTCCTTCATCAGCTATTGGATTTAAGACACCAATTGAGATGTGGAATGGCAAACCAGCTGATTACTCAAAACTGAAAGTATTTGGTTCTTTAGCATTTGCTCACACAAGGCAAGATAAGTTGGATCCTAGAGCAATCAAATGTGTTTTCATTGGATATCCTAAAGGAGTAAACGGTTACAAGTTGTGGAGAATTGACCAAGGTTTGCCCAAATGCATCATATCAAGAGATGTAGTATTTGATGAAACAAGAATGCCCATGACACTACGCCAAAAATAGCCTTTCACAGCGCTTTTTTTAAGCCTTCTACAACGCTTTTTTCAACAAAAAAAGCGTTGTGGAATTGAGCGCTGTAAAGGATACAACAACGCTTTTAAAAAAGTGTTGTAAATCATGTAAATATAATGCGCGCTTGTTATGCACCTTTTACAGCGCTTGTCGTAAAAAGCACTGTAAAAGCCATACCCATAATTCATATTATGGTGTACCTTTTACAGCGCTTTCTACAAAAAGCGATGTAAAAGGCATACCCATAATTCATATATTTGGTGTGCCTTTTACAGCGCTTTTTGCAAAAAGCGCTGTAAAAGGCATACCCATAATTCATATTATGCTGTACCTTCTACATCGCTTTCAACAAAAAGCGTTGTAAAAGACATACCCACAATTCATATATATGGTGTACCTTTTACAACGCTTTCTACAAAAAGCGCTGTAAAAGGCAAACCCATAATTCATATATTTGGTGTACCTTTTACAACGCTTTTTATAAAAAGCGCTGTAAAATGTCCACCCAATGCACATTTTACAGCGCTTTTTCAAAAAAGCGCTGTAAAATGTGTATTTTTTTAAAGCCCTGTATATATTTGAAAAAAACGCTTTTTAGCTTTTTATGGCATTTTTTTTATAAAGCGCTGTCTTTTATCTTTTTATCCAGAATTATTTTGAACTAGTTCACACAACACACCCAGAATCAGTAATTTACAACACGATACATATATATTACCCTGTAACACAGTAATTTATAATAAGCAGTTCACACAATATGATACATATATATTACCCTGTAACACAGTAATTTACAACATAAGTAACTACATATACATTGAACCTAATTTACAACATATTCATATGCATGTTTATATATTGTCCTATGATCATATACATATAATAACTAAAAAAATATACATAATATGCACTAGCTACCATATAATATTCAGTTCCCTTGCCCAGCAGCATGCTATTTCCCAAAAAATCAAATAATTTTCATTTCAAGCACATACTCACTCCATTCTTCCTTTACATCCATCAGATCTTGCTCAGAATATGATGGACTGGAATTGTCAAAGTACTGCAATATATATAAAAATTGAACATATTATATTAAGTTAGTATCAAATATATAGATAATTTATATATGAAAATCATATAATCAAAATATTGTACCGTTTCTGGAATAATAGTTTTATTCTTGTCAACAATCTCATTCATGAATCTCAATACGTAGTACCCACAGTCGATGTTGTTTGTTTGATGAGGGCACTTTATTGGGTCCATGTAATGTTATTAGACTTTTGCTTCGACACTGTAGCACCTCTTTGAGCTCGAAATACTTTTAATGCACTATTGAATGAATAGATGTGATTATTTTAGCATGAACAAACACTTATTTATATATATGTGTAACAAAAATAAATGAATATTACTTACGTGTCAAATATAGTCTTTATTTCGGAGTGTTTGTTGTAATCGTCATGCACGGGATCCAAATAGTATATAACTTCAAAGACCACATTGATTGCAAATAGCACCCAATGTGCACTACAACAACAAAAAATTGGTTAAGCAATTTTGTTTATACACAACTAAATGAAATTCTCATTATTTAAAAATGATAAAATTACGTACCATGAATTATAGGGTGCAAAGAACAATTTATCCTTTTCTATATTTCCTAATAACATATCTACAATGTATTTCTTTACATTTTCTGGATCGAGTTTCCACATCGACATCTTATGCGGAGATAAAAATGAGTATTTATTTGACAATTTCCTCGTGCACACGACCTTCTCATACTAAAACCTTCAATGAAAATTTTAAACTAGATTAATTACCAATACATTTAATTAATTACCAATAAATGCAATTAAAACTATTTTTTACCTTATGTACAAGCACATTACAGTAGCACTAAGCTCCTTATGTTCGAGAAGTTCGTATATGTGCTCCTTTTTGAGAAATTCCTCATAATCATCTCCGAATATATCTTTATTCATGGGTACGATGCGTGAATCGTCGCTGCTGCCCATGTTCTTTTTTACTTGGATGTCAAGACACGCGCCGTATTTACCAAGGCATGGCTGACTTATTTTAGGAGCAGCAGTAGCAGCAACCGATTTTCCCCGATCCAGTTTTTTTCTTGCTGCAAGTTTGACAGCTTTATTACCCGGCAGCCTTTGTGATTTGGCAGCTCTATTAACCTCCAATTTTTGAGGTTTGCTGCCTTTTTTTGGATGTGCGGGTGGTTTATTTATTTGGACCTACAAAAATGAGGTTAAATGTTAGTTTATTGAATCTGAAAAAATTGACAAACTTTATGCAATAAATGTGACAAACCTTTTCGGGAGATGTAACCGATTTGTTTATGGGAGGCCTTTTATCGAGGGCAACAAGGTTTGTGGGCCATGCCACGTAACTACCAATCGTGTCGCCCAATATCTGTATATCTCTGTTGTTGTCCAGTATCGGCAACGGTGCAGTTGGTTCGAAAGCAACAATAGGTGATACTTTGACATGGCCCGCAGGGATCGGAGTATTGTGCAATACTTCTCCCAAAGTATTGTACAATTTTCCTTTTCCCACCTTCCGATGAGTAGGCGAGGACAAGTATAGGAAACATGAAGTGACACCCTAAATCAATAGTTAAAACATAAGTACAGTTAATATATAATATTGTTAAATGCATAAGTAATTACATAAGCAAGTAAGTAATTAATTACCTCGGGAATACTTTTCAAACCGACGTTGCAACTCGCGGTTTCACTCTCCATTTGTATTTCACGTTGGAGCTGATCCAGAAGTTGCTTGTCTTTATTCGTATTCACCAAGAGTGCCACTTGCTCTGATAGGATTCTGAGCTTCTCTAATACTTCCTCGTTGGAAGGTTTTTGGCGCTTCTCTTGAGGAAAAAAGCTTTTGGGAGTTACGCTGTAAAAGGTCTCTTTATTTTATTTTTAAAAGAGTCTTTTACAGCGCTTATTTGAACAAGCGTTGTAATAAACCTCCTTGTTTTATTATGTTATATGAATGTTTTTTTTACAGTCTTTTACAACGCTTTTTTAAAAGAGCGCTGTAAAAGGCCTTATTGTTTTTTTATGTTATTTTTGTGTTTTGTTATGTTATTTTTTAAACTCTTCCTCTTCACCAAACTCTTCTCCTTTTATGCATCTTCTTCACAAACATCAAAGCTTACTCCTTTTATGCTGAACCTCCAAACAATTCAATCTCCACCTCAACACCCTTTTTATCTCTTTACATTCCCTTTAATTCTGAAATCGAAGCTTGGTCTTCAGGTTCAACACCCTTTTTATCTCTTTACATTCCTTCTTAAATTGAAACTTGGTCTTCAGGTTCATTGCCATGTTGCGAAAAATGGATTTGAGTCTGATGTTTTTGTTAACAATGTGTTTTTGCGAAAAATGCGTACAAGGTGTTTGAAGAAAATCCTGTTAGATAAGGTCATGTTAGGTGTCTGATGAATGTTATTTTTAAAGTCTTTTATAGCGTTTGTTAAAAAAGCGCTCTAAAAGGCGTCCTTATTTAATTTTTTAAAAGGCTCTTTTACAGTGCTTTCCCCAATAAGCGCTGTAAAAGGTCTCCATCAGACACCAAATATAACTTTTTTTTTTTACTTTATTAGGTACATTTATTTTATTCTTTAATGTCATATATTTAATATCATATATTTAATGTCATATATTTAATTTTTCCTTTAATATTAGTTACTCTTGAGCGTTAACCCCTAGAATTCACACTTGGAAGGCCTCGGTTCGAATCTGAATTATGTGAACTTCGTAAATGTAAGCGCTTTTAAAAGGTTCTTTTACAAGAGTCGTTTACAGTGCTTTTTAATGTAAGCGCTGTAAAATGTATCTTTATTTTATTTTTAAAAGGGCCTTTTACAGCGCTTTTTAACAAAAGCGCTGTAAAATGTCTCTTTATTTTTAAAAGGGCCTTGTCCCAGTAACTCAGATATGTTCCTTTTGATGACACTTAATTTACATTATATAAGTGGCATTATCATAACAAGTAGCAACAGAAGCAAAAGAGAGTAATTTATATTCAGTTCATGTAAATCAAGCTAAATATTCAGTTCAGTTCATGTAAATCAAGCTAAATATAAAACACTCATTGTTACATGAACTTATTATAAAACACTCAAATCAAGCTAAATATAAGCAGAAAATAAATTAATCAGAAAATAAATTAATCATAACTTAGTATAAAACACTCAATTCAGATTACATGCATATTTATCACAATAGTTCAAATTACATGCATGTACATTAAGATACCCTTCTTCTTTTCTTGGTGGGATTCACATTTGTTTGTCCATTTACAATAAGAAACGATGGATTAATCCAAATTCCCTCATCATGATCATCTCTAAGATATAAACCATAATCAGTTGAATCAATTTCATGTGGTTGTTGTGATGTTGCAAATAAAAGATCATTACCAACATCTTCATCATTATTGTTATCATCACTTATTTTATTGCTCGATAGGACAACATACCATTTATCATCAGAAGGATCAGTGACATAAAACACTTGTTGAGCTTGCGACGCTAAAATAATAGGCTCGTCTTTGTATCCCACCCTATTAAAATCAACAAGCAAGAATCCTGACTCATCCATCCGAACGCCATTATTATTATCGACCCACTTGCAACCAAATATGGGAACACGAAACATTGTGTAGTCTAACTCCCATATGCGCTCGATAACCCCAAAATATGATAGATTTGCATATATTGGGTTTTTGTCTTTTGCACTGGAGACATGCTTCGCTTCAGCTAGGAGAGTGACTCCACTATTTTGCATAGTGGTCTGATCATCTTGTTCTTTGGTATAAAATGTGTAGCCGTTAATAACATAACCAGTGTAAGGAAAGACATGTAAGCTCAGACCATTTGCTAGCCACCTCAATCTCTGTGAAATTGTTCTAGGGTCTATATCAAATTTTGACTTTATGTGATTTTTTAACCATGTTATAAAACTTCGATTGTGCTCTCGAGTTATCCAATTTTGATTCCTATTCAAGTTCAAACGAGATAACTGATCTATGTGTATTGTAACATACGGTTGAACCTCATCATCATTGTGCAGAACATACAATTGTGCCTGCTCCCATTTTGCCCTTGATATAGTCAACAGTCTCCTTCCAATTATCCCTTCTCCTGATATTCTTCCCGAATGACGAGACATGGGAAGCCCTATGGATTCAACATTGGACATATATTCAGTACAAAATTCAGCAGCCTCTTCAACAATGTATCGTTCAGCAATACAACCTTCTGGTCGACTTCTACTTTTTACGTACCCTTTTAATATTTTCATATATCATTCTATCGGATACATCCATCTCATATAAGCTGGCCCACAAAGTTGTGTCTCCTTAACCAGATGAACAGTAAGGTGAACTATTATATAAAAAAACGATGGTGGGAAATACATTTCAAGCTCACACAAAGTAACAACAATTTCCCTCTACAATGTCGGTAATTTCTGAGGGTCAATCACTTAACTACAAATTTCCCTGAAGAAGAAACATAATCTAGTTAATGCTAGTCGAACTTTTTCAGGTAAAATGGAACGTATACCTATTGGTAGCAAATGCTCCATTAGAATATGACAATCATGGGTCTTCAAACCTTTTAACTTGAGGTCTTTCATACAAACCAAATTTTTACTGTTCGAAGAGTATCCTTCTGGAACTTTAACTTCGTGTAGAAATTTACATAAAACAATTTTTTCCTTTATAGATAGAGTATGAGCGGCTGGAGGTAGATATGTGCGATTTCCTATCTTTACTGGAGCCAATTCATTTCTTATTCCCATATCGACCAAGTCCAGTCTTGCGTTGATGCCATCTTTAGACTTTCTTGGAACATTGAGTAACGTACCAATAACACTATCAAATACATTTTTTTTATATGCATCACATCGATGAAATGTCTTATATACAATGACTTCCAATATGGCAATTCAAAGAAAATTGACTTTTCCTTCCACCCAATTTTGACCAGCTCTCCCGCAAAAGGTTTGCCAAATTTATTGTTCAAACCTTGTACTTTTTTAAGTATTTGATATCCAGTTGGTGCTAAAGGAGCTTTACCTTCCTCTGATTTTCCATTAAATGCATTTCTCCACCCACGATACTGATGACTATAAGGTAAAAATCTACGATGTCCAAGAAACACATTCTTCTTATAATGTTTCAACCGCATCCAATTTGTACTCTCTTCACATATAGGACATACACACTGACCTTTAATGCTATATCCTGATAAATTACCATATGCCTGAAAATCATTAATTGTGCCGAACAACATAGCCCTCAAATTGAAACATTCTTTCTTATACCCATCATAAACTTCCACACTTGTCTCCCACATACGTTTTAAATCTTCGATTAGAGGAGTTCATTATCATCTGGCAACATATCTTTTATGAGTGTTAATAATTCTGTAAAGCTTTTATGAGACCATCCATTACTCGCTTTTAAGTTGTACAACTTTAATATCACCGACAGTCTTGTGAATTGAGTAAACCATTATATAATTCTTTCTCTGCATCACTCAACAAACTTTCAAACATTTTAGGACAATCTTGCAGATCTTCTTCAACTGCTTTTAAGATCTCATCAACTCGGTTCGGCTCATATGTATCTGTATCGAAGTCAGTTGAAGCATATGTCGAACTATTCTCAAAATTAATGTTTCCTTTTTTTTCTCACCATGTCTTATCCAACATGTGTAGCTTTGATCAATTCCATTACATACTAGATGCCCTTCTAATTTATCTTCTCTAACACATATTCCAAAACAACATTTTAAACAAGGACAAACTACTCTATTTGGATCTTTTGCATTCTTCACTGCAAACTCAACAAACTCCTTCACTCCAATTTCATACTCTTTTGACAATCGATTGGTTGACATCCATTTCCTATCCATATTATGCCACCTATATAAATGCAGTTACAAAAATAATAAGCTTTCAAAACATATCAACAAGTATAAAAAAGAAACCAATATCAACTAACAATTTCAAAACAGAACAGATTATGTGGTATGAGTTTTTGACAATTTCAAAACATAATAGATCATGTGGTATATATGTGTAGAAGAGATTTAATATATATATATATATATATATATATAACAATTTTTAGTTTTCAATTATTAAAAAACTAAAGATTTTTTGACAAAAACAAATTAAAAAATACCTGAGACAACGTAGATGGCCGCACAGTACGTAGAGGATATTAGGGTTCCCAAAGTATATATATTTGAAAGATGTAGAGGATATGAGGGTTTCCAACGTATATAATTATTTGAAAGATGTATTTTACAGCGCTTGTGAAAAAAGCGCTGTAATAGGTAGTTAAATTCAATGAAAGCGCATGTATTTTACAGCGCTTGTGAAAAAAGTGTTGTATTAGGTAGTTAAATTTATTGCAAGTGCATGTATTTTATAGCGCTTATTGAAAAAGCGCTGTAATAGGTAGTTCAATTATTTGAAAGCGCATGTATTTTATAGCGCTTGTGAAAAAAGTGCTGTAAAATAATACGCGAAAGCGCTTCATTTTACAGCGCTTTTTTGACAAGCGTTGTAAAAGCCTTATAACGTTATGCGCAAACGTTATATGACCTACAATAGCGCTTCTTTTACAGTGCTTGTCATCAAAAGCGCTATAAAAGGCTCCGTTATTTTTAAAATATATTTACAACAGCGCTTGTGTTTAGCAAGCGCTGTAAAAGGAGCGCTGTTAAATGTCATTTTTGTCATAGTATGATTGACAAAGAACAATCTCCGTTTTAGTTCTACAGAAATGCAACACATTCTCCGTTTTAGAACTGCATAAATGAAGAACATTGCATAAACCCAGAACATTCTCCGTTTCAATTCTGCAGAAACATAGAACATTCTTCATTTTAGAACTGCAGAAATGAAGAACATTGTAGAAACGCAAAACATTCTCCGTTTAAGTTTTGCAGAAACACGGAACATTCTTCGTTTCATAACTGTAGAAACGCAGAACGTTCTCCATTTAACAGTGCTTCAAAAAGCAATGATGAGAGTGTTCAGATTGAGGTGGAGTCACCTGAAGATCAAGAGATTAATCATGAAGACATAATTGATACATCACTTGATGACAATGCTGGAACAGACAGGTGTACCCTATAAGTAATGGGAACAGTGTGCTGCAATTGACAATTAAATACCATGCCAACTCACAACTTTTGGCTAAGTAGAAGCACTTTATATGCATTATATTAAAACGATTTTTTTCACTTTATCCATAGTTTTTTTTAGGCATACGAAAATGTACAGCAGGGAGTGATGGCCGCAATGTAAGTTATGAATCATCATCATCATCATACCAATTCAAACCATTATTAATGTGAGGTGTAAAGAATGAACAACAAATTACTTGTTAGATGAAGTGATATAAAATTAAGATTTGAGAGAGAATGAATTGGAAATGAATAATCTATTTTATTCATATATCATCAAAAGTGTTTACTGAAGTAACAATATCAATTATAAGGAAGAGGGATTTGAATTATAATTGCCTCTCTTAAAAATTTCTATTTAAAAATTGAAAGTTTAACTCAAGATTGATCTTGGTTATAAACGAAGTTTGATCTTGGTTAGTGTAAAACAACAATATCAAGTTTATCAATATAAAAACTGATTGTAAAACATATAATAAATAGAGATAGAGATAGAGATAGAGAGATTACACAAGCATATATCCTGATTCACCCAAGCAAGGGTTACGTACAGTCCTCACAAATGTGAGATTTTCTACAAAGTGCTCAAGGTAAGATCGTTCTTGGTTTTCACAGATCAATCTTGATCTTTACATAATTTCTACCTTTTCTACCTAGAAAGGATTTCCTCAAGTTTGTTGAGACAAACTCTATATTTAAAGTTTTGATGAAAACAAACAAAGGTTAATTAAGAAAGTTAATCATGATTATAAAATGTTATGTTAATTTAACTGGTGTTTTTGAGTGAATTTAATTAAGAACAGAATCAAGCAAAGCAAAGGAAACAACAACAAGATCATTCTACATCAAAACAAATAATGATCTCCAGCTTCAAGAATTGTTCAAACCT
Organism: Cicer bijugum; assembly: GCA_037974875.1. Lineage (NCBI taxonomy): Eukaryota > Viridiplantae > Streptophyta > Magnoliopsida > Fabales > Fabaceae > Cicer > Cicer bijugum. The sequence goes on from JBBPBT010000623.1 coordinate 5,471,928, forward strand.
TTTCTACATTCTTAACAAAGAATCTGCCCAGGAAATTCACTCATATCTAATCAGTACATGGCAAGGAACAAGTAGGATTCATCCAAGCTCAAAAAGGCTATTTGATCTCAAAATTAAAAGGACTCAAAGATGGACAAAAGTCATGACAGCTTAAAGAACTCCAAAAAATTCAAATGTCAAGAAAGCTCAATCAATCTCGACATATGACAAGAAAATTACAAAGGAAATCTAGAATAATTAAAACAGGAACTCCATAATGATTATTTAAGCTCAAGAACGTTCATTCTAAAAACCAAGAACGTTTATCGTTCTCCGTTTTCTGCACAGCAGCAGCAGACCTGCAATCTGCTCTATTTCAGCTTGCAATTCTTCTCCAATCTTGTCTAGCTGCACTCAAGACTCAAGATGGAGAATGTATTATCCAAGATCAATGAAGAAACGTCAAGGACTCTGTCAGAAAAGTAGAGGACTGCTTTAAATGCTAAACACAAAAGTTAAAAAAAGGCTATGTCATAGCATGATTAATTTATTCTGAAATATTGCCTTAAGCCAAAAAAAAAAAGCAGAGCCTCTCCAACAGCTCTTTCGTACTCCCATCCAGTGAATCTTCAGCCTATAAATAGAAGGCTTTAATCAAGTATGAAAGCAAGAAATTCAAGTGCTAAGTGATCCACAATACAATCACACTTAACCTTGAAATTCTGCAAAACAGAGGCAATATCACTTTCTGCATTCGCGAAACAGCTGCTGTTGTATATTCATATATCATTTTGCGAAATTATCATTAGATCCTTTGTAAAGAATCTATTCTCAAACAAGAGTTGAGTAATATCAAATTCTGTCAAAATCAATTCAATTGTAAAAACTCAAACTATAAGAGTTTCTTTATAGTTTGTTTAAGATTACTTCCTATCAAGGTTAGATAGGTGTTGTTATTGCTTTATGGATGGAAAGTAATAGAGGTGGAAATAGATCAAGGTTGATCTATACTAGGTGTTGTAAGATTAAGAAGGTTCTTCGTTTTAAACACTTAGTGGAAAATATCACAGTGTGAGGACTGGACGTAACCCACATTGGGTGAACCAGGATAAATCTTTGTGTGGTATTCACTTCCCTATCTTCTTATTTGTTATACAGAATTGATTAACTAAGATAAAATATAAACTGATTTTTTGTTTAAAACTAATCAAGGAACGTTCTCCGTTTTACAACTAAAACCAAGAACGTTCTCCGTTTTCTGTTTTCATAACCAAGATCAATCTTGAGTTATTTTCTTAAGTTTTAGCAGGAATTTTTAAAAGGTGCATTTACAATTCAAACCCCCCTTTCTTGTAAATCAATGTTGTTACTTCAAGGTTTACCTTACACTATTTCAGAAAGGATTTTCCAAACTACCTTTTAAAACATAAAAGGATTTTTACACACAACTCAAGTTATGTTAACAAAAAGCCTTGAATGATAAAGCAATGATTTTGAGAATGTTAGAATCTAGGTATTGATCAACTCTTGTTTGAGAAATAAATTCTATAATTAGAACCTAGTTATTACTGATTCTAACACAACAAAAAGAAAGAAAACTATAAGCGTGAGACTAATTCTGACCAGCTTGAGTATGATTGAATGATTTATGTTTTGATTGGCACTTTGAGTTGTGTTTTGTTCTTCATCTTGAATCTTCATTTATATACTTCAGGAGGGCTTAGCACAACTCATTCATCCGTTGAAATAAGGCCAGCTGTCATGAGAAGGTGGATGAATAAGGTCTGAAAAGCAAGAGTGTTCAAACTGAATCCAGGAACATTTTTTATATCCAAGACCGTTCTTTGAATTTGGAGATAAGATGTTTTGTACTTGTGGTTTTGTTAGTTGTCTGAGATGATTTTTGTCTTTAAGTCAAATGTGAAAGTCTTGATTGAAAGTACAATTTCAGTGTACTTTACAACATATAGATTTGTACTTGTATTTGCCTTACTTGAAGAATGATCTTACTTTATGCTTTTCATGAAACATGTCTTTGATCCTTCGAATTCTGGAGGAATGCTGACTTAGATTGATCCTTGCTAATTCTTTGATGAATGTATGAGATGAATAAAGCTTCCAGGATCCAATCTTTCACAAAGAAAACTTACCATTCTTGTTTAATATATATGTGGAGAACGTTCTTCGTTTACCAGAAATATCTCAAGATCGATCTTGGTTTTACTAAAGTATGTCAAGAACGATCTTCGTTTTACTGAATTATGTCAAGAACGATCTTCGTTCAACTGTTTTTTCTTTCTTGAGTTTAATGAGATCTGCTTTGAAATACTTGATACCTAACTTGCTTTGACACACTCAAATACACATATTAAATACCAAAACACTTAGAATCATAATTAGAATTCTTAATTAACCTTTTGTTTAATTATCATCAAAACATTAATTTGGGATTTTGTCTTAACAATTTCCCCCTTTTTGATGATGACAAAACATGTTAATTTAGATTTAATTTTGATTATAATAATAATTCAGGGAGTTTAAATAAAAACAAATCCCCCTCAATATATGCTAAACATTTGAACCAAATAATGATATTTCATTAATGTCACAAAAAAAGAGGTATTAGATCATTACATGGTGGTTCAAAAAAAATACAAGTAGACATATAAAAAGACAGCTACAGATCAGCCTTAAAATCTAAGACACATCTCCCTCTTTGTCATAGCAAAAAGGAATAGGAGAGCTAAGCTAAAACAGTAATCAGAAGGAGAAATAAGGTGAAGATGCTTCAGATGATGGAGATAACGAAGGCTGATGAACTTCTTGAAATGTGGGAGGAGGATTAGGCACAGGTGGTTTGAGGCCAAATTGGGAGCAACTTGATTTGTTACCCAATCCCTAAGAATTGCTTGCTCTTTATCCTGATGAGCTTGTCTTGCAATGATAGTTTGCAGAGCAGCAAAAATACTAGGAATGTTCCTAGAAGCTCTTGATGATTCATTTTCTAGTTTGGTCCTTTTGGAGGGATGCTGATGATCATCAATATGAGTGTTTTGGGAAGGAGCAGAAGAGGTGCAAAAATTTGATAGAGTGGCAAAAGTAGTATTGATATGAGGGATAGAGTTGGGAGCAAAATTATGTGGGATGGAGGGGTTAATTGTATCCATATCAAGTAAGGCTAAGTATTGACTTATTTCAAAGATCGATGAAGATGTAGTATTTTGAGGTGAGACAAAAGCTAGAGATAGTGTTGAAGCATGTTGAACTGGAAATGTAGGGCACAAACCTTCTTGATAAAAAGGATTTATGAATGGTGGAAGTGTAGTGGTAGCAGGATTCAAATTTTGAAAAACATCAAGAAACAAATAATGTTCTTTAGCATTTGGTTAGGGTGAATAACGTTCTTGAGGTTCAGTGGGTTGGTGTATTTCAGAGATTTGTGTAGACCTTTTTCTTTTGTTTGTGGAAGATGGACGATTATGGTGAGGGTGGTATGGTTGGGATCTGTTTCATGTGGGAAATATTTTTTGATGAGAATTTTGAAATTTTGATGTTAGAGGATTCAATCAAAAGAGGAATCTGAAAGTGTCCGAATTTTTTTTACAAAACCATGCCATAAAGGAAAATGTTTCTCTTATAATCTTTTTGGATGGCAGCAATCATGTGTTGGATTATCAGATAAGGCAGATTTATCTTTGTACAATGAAGAAGGTGATAGATGACTAGAGCGTCGTTATTAGAAACAAATTCATGGCTGTCACAGTGGGTCAAAATATTGTGTTCACTGATGCTATTGAAATTTTTTGGAAGGGGTTTCAAATCAACTGAAAGATGTTTGGTTGATCCATCAATAAACAACTCTTGGAACACCAGTTCTTTTGAGATGTTCAAGGCTGTGTACAATCTTTTCCGAGGATTGTTAATCCTTTAGATGGTAATTTCTCAATTTCAGCCAAAATGAGAGGGTGAAGACGATTTTCAATACCTTTCAAAGTGGAGACTATGAGAGATTTGTCTGCAAATACTTAAGCTTTAGAATAGAAGGCTCGAATGACTTCTGGGTAGTAGCAATAAGATATTTTGAGAAAATCAGTCCATCCAAGTGCATTAGTATGATGCTGAATGGAGACACCTTCTATTTGGAGTTTTTCAAAATAAAAAACTCACCTAATGCCCATAGGACGTTCGGCCCATTTGTCAGAATAAAGTGTTTGAGTTTTTGAGGAAATCAGAGGTGGAATACGAATTTTGACACAAGAATGGCTGGTGGATGTTCAAATGTTTGTTGGTTTGGAAGTTTTTGTGGTTTTTTGGGTTGGAGTTTGAAGAGGAGAACGTTCTTGGTCTAGTAATATGGTTGAAGAACGTTCTTGAGGAGGTTGAGATGAAGATCTTTCTTGAGGTGAGGGAGGATTCGAAAAACGTTCTTGAGGTGGTTGTTGAGACGAAGAACGTTTTTTAGGTGGTTGTTTTTGGGATTTTTGAGTATTTTAGAGGCCAAAAACTGTGAAAGTATTGAGGGAGATTTAGATTTAGGATTTTATGGTTTAGATTTAGAAGGTGTGACCTTGGTTGAAAGATGTTTGGAAGAAAATTTTGGGGATTGTGAATGAATTTTTGGAGTTGCTGTGTTTTTTTGAAGGTTTTGGGGATTTTGAATGAGTTTTTGGTTGTTAGGGCTTTTGAATTTATTGGGGATTTTGGTATTTCCGGAGAAGTTGGTTTTGAGGCTTTTGAAATACTTTAGACATTTTCCTCTTATAGAACAATTCAATCTCAATAAACTTGATTTAACTATAATTTTATTCCAAAAACTTAGCAGTAGTTATAAGGTTTTCATACCAAAAGTCGTTTATAATTAAATAAGTAAATTACAACTTATTGCTATCATTCCCAGTATCACCTATTAGAGCGTGAAATATGTAATTATCTTTCTTTTAAACACTGTCAACTACTCTTATACACTATATACAAATTTTCAACACTTAGAGCACCTTAATTACATACAATTTCATATGCACATAATCATATGTACATTTACATAACTAATTCAACAAATTTGGCACAATCAATCTAAGCTTATTTTACAAATCAAACATTAACTATTAACACGTAGCATACTTCCATAGAAATCCAACAACTCTAAATTTATCACAATTAACTTTTTTTTCTTTTGCATTAGTTCTTATCATTTAACACAAACTAAAACAAGGGTTTTCTTTTTTTTTTTCAATTAGCAAATAGGACAAGTAACTACTTACCAGAAGATTGTACAACACGTTAGCCGACTAAAATGAATCACGAATTAGTAGTGAGAATGAATGGACGATGATACTTATCCCCTATGTACGAGGTTCAATTTCCACAAAAGGCAAAAAGTTACTATTTCCACGAGGTGGAAGGGGACGAGAAGGACGGGATTAAGAAAACTAATAACGGTAAGGGTTAAGTTGTTATGCATACAAAACAACACTTCTTCTTGCCTTCTTTTGACTTGGGCCTTGCACTAGACTTGTTCTTGGAGTCATTCTTTTCTGACATTCCTCTACCATTCCATATCTCTCCAACTTGATCCCCATTTACTTCATATTTCTTCTTTAATTTCTTAGGGAACAAGGCACTTTAAACCACTTCCACATACCATGAATCTCTAAAATAGATCAAAGTATCTCATAAGGAATCATACTCACTTGGAAAATACCTAAGAGGTAATAATGCTTGATCTTCATCTTCAACATTGATGTCAACGTTTTCAAGATCAAGAATGATCTTGTTAAATTCATCAAGATGGTCCTCCAACGATTGTCCTGATGGCATTTTGATTGCATACAACTTTTGCATCAAATACAACTTATTGGCTAAAGCCTTGGTCATGTAAAGGTTCTTCAATTTGAGCCATACCCTAACAATTGTCTTCTCTTTTGACACCTATCTCTATAAGGACCTTGTCACCCAAAGACTAGATAAGTGTGTTGTGAGCCTTATCAAACACGTCCTTATTCTCTTTTCATATATAGAGCTTGGTAGCTTTGTTTCACCAACTAGTGCATTCTCAATTCCTTGTTGAACTAAGAAATCTCTCATCTTCAACCTCCAAAGATTGAAGTCACTTTTGCTTGTGAACTTATCAATTTTGAACTTTGTGAAACCCATTTTAATCTTTTCTTTGATTCTTCCCAAAACAATAAACCTTGCTACAAATACCAATTGTAATGAATGAATTGAAATTTATTTGCTAATAAAATTCTTCACAAAACAATAAACCTTGCTACAAATACCAATTGTAATGAATCAATTGAAATTTATTTGCTAATTGTAGTGATATGAGATTAAATTTGAAAGATAATTAATTGGGAATGAATAATTTGTTTTATTTATATATAATCAATAGTGTTTACAAGTTATTTTTAGGTACATAACAAGCTTGATCAAGTAAGTTATAAATTGTAACCGACTATAACTACCTATTTTAAAATACAACTAACTAACTCATTAAACTAAAGCTCCAAGTCATTATTTTAACAACATGGTACATATAATTGAACTTTGAAAGTTAATTGGGTTTTTCCCATAAATTAGTAAGACATATTAGATATGTATATATTATTTAATTTTTTTTATTGGATTTAACTTATTCTTACAAAATCAACTTGTAAGTTGATGAATGTCTCTCTTTATACACTCGTATAGAGCTTTATCTCTATCTATTTGAGACTTATGTTTTTCCGATACAACTCCTCACGCCCAACACTTTTGGACTTGATAAGTGTATATAAATGGTAGGTGGCCGAATTGAGTAAGCTCTAATACCATATTATTTTTTATTTTTTGTATTAAGTCTAATTTATCTTTACAAAGCCAAGTTGTAAGGTGTTGAGTATCAACAAGTAAGGTGTTAAAAATATTCAACATATAAGCTGTTTAGCGTTTCTCTGATACCATAAAATATATACTCATATTTTCATATAATTTTATCTCTTATCCAAGTGGAACTTGGATTTTTCCCGATATATATCAACATATAAGATTATATGAAGATAGGAGTATTTATTTTATGAATAAGAATTGAAATTGGTTTCTTTAGATTTACAACACATACACTGCAATTTAATGCACCAAACATTTGCATTAAACTCCAATGGTTGAAAACACACATATGATAAAAAATAAATCTTGGCGTTTTGGCTTTTATGAAAGGGAAGGAGTTGAGGTTGTTTGGATTCCACTATAAAATTGTAATTTATTAATTATAGATCTAAAACATATTTATTTTTAATTTATATGTTAAATATATTTTCAATCTCAATAAAATTTTATTTTTAATCACTATAATATTTTTTGGATAGTTTTAGGCTATTCTGTTAAGTTAACTCATGTTGTTGGGTGAGTTTACTCATAAATGAGATCCACCAATTTTATAAATAGATTTATTAATTGTGTTTATTAGTAATATAAAATGAGAAAGAAAAAAAAAAATTGTTTTGGGCTTATCCCATAATGAGCCAAAAGTAAGGATGCCGAGAGGGTAGGGCAGACATGGGTAGTAGTCCCTTGCTACTCTCCCCTTTGAATAAAAATGGTACTCGTATCTACCATGTATCTGCACATATACTCGCTTGATGGTTTTTATGGATATTGTTTCCTAACGAGTATCCACAAATATCGATAGATATTTAGTAAATTGATAAATACTTTTCTATAAAATAAAAAATTAAATTTGACACAAAAATTATATTTTTGAAAACCATTTTTTTATTCGTATAAGAAAAGGATGCATTTTGTTATGAATTTATCTTATCACTTATTTGTTAGTTTATGAAAGAGGGTGTTAGTGAAACTACTTGTGTTGTGAGTTTGAAATTGAGGGACTTTTTTAGGGTTTTGTATTTCGGCTAAATATAAATATGAGGGTAGTTATGTATATTTATTGTAGGTACGAGTATCCACGAGCACGAGTACCTTGATGTGCACCTTTTCTTCATTACCCGTTGATTTTATCCACGAATATCTATTAAGTTATCCATCTCATATATGTCACAAATTTTATTTGCGGGGATCCATGGGTGCGAAATATTTCACCATCCCTAGACAAAACGGATAATAATCCCTAATTTGAAAAGAATATGCTCAATTGTGGCACTAAAGAAGCAGAGAAAGAAAGCTTGATTCCAATGGTAATGGGTGCATTCAAAACTTGATATGTTTTGTCTAAAATTTTAGTATGTTATTTCTACCACTGAGTTTGTTCTTTTAATATACATTGATAGTCATTTTACCTTCTTTGAGGGTTAGTTTGAAATACCTACTTTTGTAGAAGTTTGTTTATTGTTATTTGGTTTTTATTTTTCTTAGTGATGATTATTGTAGTTGATGTTCTCTCATGTTACTAGGAAAAGTTTGGTGTACCCTATTTTGCTGTTAGTGATGTCTAAATTGTTTATGATGATAATTCTATAAACATTGGTCACATGTGTAAGAAAATACCCAACATATTTGTTAAGAAAAGATTTCTTTCGGTGAAAAGTACTCAATAAAAAACTTGCATTCACTGTTTTATTGGAAAACAAAATACAGTTTTTTTCATAGTTATGGTCCTCATATAAGGCAAAATATTCTTGATTTAGTTCATACTGATGTTTGCATGATGAATAGTAAATATGTTGTTGGTGCATTATATTTTCTTATTTTTGTTGACGACCACTCTAGAAAAGTGTGGGTTTTCCTTTAAAACCTAAAGATTAGGTACTTGGTGTTTTCAAACACTTTTCATGCAAGTATTGAAAGAGAAAAGAGAAGGAAATTGAAATGTGTTCGATCAAATAATGGAGGTGAATATAGAGGTCTATTTGAAGAGTATTACAAAGAACACATAATCAGGTTTGAGAAAATAATTCCAAAGACAAGTCAACATAATGGTGCTGCAAAGAGAATAAATCATACCATTATTGACAAAATCAAGTGTAAGCTCTCTCATGTATTGTTAGGCCTAAAAAAAAAAGAAGTTTGTGTTATTTTTTTACAGTTAAAGTGAGATTAATCTCATCAAAAACTCCACTTTTCATGTAAATTTGAAGCTCATTGAGATGTAGTATCATTGAATATATGATGCACTAAAATTAAACCATTATCAATTAAGAAGATTCATACTAACAGAACCATTCAAATATGATGTTGAAGACCTTGTATGTGTTCAAGATGGTCTATTGTAAAAAGAAAGTGAGCACGATTCATCAATTTTTTTCCACTTGAGTGACGAGAGAGAGATTTGTTGAGTGAGTTTAATTTCAAGTGGGACGCACCAATTTTATTAATAAATTTATAACTATCATTTTTACAAAAGGAGAGAGAGAGAAAAAAAAACTATTTTGTTTTGGGCGCCCATTAAAAAACAAAAGGGGTTATAATCCTTATTTTGAAAAGCAAGTGGTTTAGCACTAATTTGATAAAAAAGAAAATGCAGTCGCGCAAGATGAAAGAAAATAAAATAAGCAAATACCATTGATTTTGTTATTTTAATATACATTGATAGTAGTTTTATCTTTTGTGAGAGTTAGTTTGGAATACCAATTTTTGTGAAAAGTTATTTATTGATATTTTGTTTCTAACTTTTTTAGTGAGTGGACATTGTTGTTGATGTTTTCTAGTGTTACTAAAAAAACTCTGGTGTATCCATTATTTATTCTAATTGGAAGTTTTATTCTACTAAGTCTTGTGGTTTCCTCCTATTTTGAGGGAAATTTTTCACGTTAAAATTATGGTGTATTTGATATTTAATTTTCTGCCAATAAATAATATTGCTATGTTGAATTGCAGTTTATGTTAGATAATTATTTTTACAAGTTGAGAAAAAAAATATATTTCACATTATTGAGATATTTACCTCTAGCTTTTCCCAACACATGTATATATTTCAAAAAATTTAATAATTTTTCACAAGCATATTTATAACATTATAAATATGAATCTAATATGATTTTTTTAGGCGTTTAAAGTTCAAGAAACAAAAATAATAGAAATCTAGACATTGATTATAATTTTTAGCTTATTTTTTGTATAGATTTCTATTATAACATATAATGTATTTACAAAGTTTGATAGTATTTCGATAAGACCTCAACTTTTTTACTTTTATAGAACTAAAATTGATGACAAAAAATATTATGAGGATTTAAAGTCGAAGAAGAATTTATTGAGATCAAAAATGAAATTTTAAAATTTATAAAAATTAAAATCATATTTAATCATATATTTTAATTGAATTTAAAGGTGATGCATTGTTAGTTTAAATTTTTTTATACCGACGATCAGTAATAATTTATCACGTCAACAAAACATTAAAAATTTCTTTTGATTTAAATTGATTTAAAATGATATAACAGATTGAATAATTATGATCAAACAACGATATAAAATTATTTAAAGTGTCAATATATTATCTTTCAATTTATTTTAATTTTAACTTTAGTCATGTTTATACATGTATCATATTCCGATGAATCTAAACAAAAATTTACCCTACAATCTTTTTGGGGTAAAGTTGTTCCAAAGATCGACCCAACCCAATAGTAAAGCAAAAGATTTAGACCTTTCATTTTTTTTCATGTACACTTAAGCATAAAAAAATTAGTTTACAATATAATAAGTAAAAGTCCTCAGAACACAACCTCTTTGTTATCCTAAGTTGTCTATTACGGTGTTTTAACAAAAGATTTTGCATCATAAAAGCTAAAAATAAGTAAATGGAAGAATTAGAAAAATATTATTATTTGCATGAAAAATTGTTTTTGTGTATTAAACATCGCTTTATAGAGTTCACTTTAAGTTTTAATAAGAAATAGGTCGGCACCAATTGTTCAATGATTCGAATGAGCATATTAATTAAAGTATTACTACTTAAGAAATTGAATTTTCGACAAAAATGAAAGAAAAAATTGTCTATAATTTCATCATTGTTAGGGACTTAAAAATTAAAAACTATTTTTATTTGAAAATTTTCATTCTTTGTAAGTAATGAGCTCATTTGGGTGATCACATTTGATGTAGAAGATGTGGTGGGGTTGATAGTGGCTATAGGGTTTAGAGATGATTGAAGAAACGACTCTTTTGTCTCCACAATTGTCACTATATATGCATATGGAGATGTGAATTAAGGTCCATATCTTTTGTACTATCACAAAGCTTTAATAAAGAACACCACGACATATATAGCTAGCTAGACGCTCCTCCTCAAGACAAATCTCAAAGTATATATCATCTACTACCCCATTTCTCCATCTTTTTAATTCTATAGAAATATTCAAAGAAATTTAATGCATGTCGACCGAGAAAAAGCCTTTTCAATTAGTAGATAATTAAATATTATGTAACCTTTAAAAGGGTCTACATTCCACACTAGGTTACAATGTCTACACTCTACACATTTTTACAAACAAAAGTTAAATGCATTTTGTTTTGTGGAATTTTTCTTATGAAAATGACTAAAGGTAGCTGGCAGGGATCAATTAATATCATTATTATATATTATTATATAGTAGTATGTGCATGCGAAACTTTTTAATTATGAGTGCTATGACTTAATTTAATTAGGAAGAATCATAGTGATCAATTTTTTTTTATAGTGAATCAAAGTGATCATTGGTTGTGACTTGTAAGCATGATAATCATTATTGGGAAAGTTTTTGTTTTGACGAGACATTTTTGGGAAAGTTAACACGTTTATTGTAAATAAATATATCTAATTTTATGTTTATATATTAAGAATTTTAATTAATGAGTAAACAAAAAAAAGTTTTAATTAATAGTAATAAATTTATCTTAATAAAATTAATTGTATTTTCAAACTGTTCTTTACGATGAGAGAACTTGTTTGGTAAGAACAAAACAATTTTTAAAATTAAAATATATATTAATTGAGAGATATTTTAGCAATGATATAATATTTAGAACAAAAGTAGTTAAATTAACATTTACTTGAGACTATAATATAGATTTTTTTTTATATTTGAGAAATAT